>CM073469.1:49001917-49446917 GCA_037074535.1 Gleditsia sinensis
CTTTCCTTTTCTTTTTGTGTAACACCCCACGGTAGCTTATATCACAAATTTTAACAAGACGAAATGTGAGGAACATTGGCTCTCAAGGAAAATACTTTGGGCTACCTTCCTTTGTGAAAATAAAAAACTTTATCTAAGGTAAGAAAACTGGTCTTTGTCAAATATGTTTTCAATGCCTTATCAATCTATGCCATGTCCTATTTTAAGTTACCTGCCAAGTTGTGCTATGATTTTAAAAGTTTAATACATGATTATTTGTAAAAAATGGAGCATATGTTCTTCGCGGAAAACAAGCTTGTACATTGGTAACTAATAATGGCTCCTTTTTAAGTAAGTTTCCCAGAGCAAAATATTTTCTTTTTACTCATTTTCTTTATAGCAAAATCTAGTTCTAACTCATCTTGCGCTTGGAAAACCATTTTAAATGAGAGAAAGATCATTCAATCTATCTCCCCATGGAAGAGGAGGAAGTTAATGTGAAATTTTGGAAAACAAGGAAATACCCCTATTACTTTGTGTTATTTGCAAATAACTCCTCAACTTTGAAATTAAAAAATTACTCTATCAACTTACACTACTAATATTTATTACCTTTTATCAATCTATTGTTCACAAAACTAATAGAGATATCACATCACTTATTTTAAAATACATAGACCTGTAATTTGGTCATCATATATGACCCTAAGTGGTTGAATGCTATGCGACAAGTGACACGACATCTTTGTTAGTTGTTAATGAAAAATTGATAAAAGGTGTTAAACATTAATTAGTAAAAGTTGAAGGGATAACTTCTTGTTTTCAAAGTTAAAAAAGGTGTTTGCATATGGCCCAAAGTTAAAGATGGGTATTTGAATTTTTTTCTTAATTTTTTTAAAAATCCACTAGTTGCCTACTAAACCTCCCTCTATACTGTAAGGCCCATAGATTTAACCACATTAGCAAGAGCTTGTTAAAAATTTCATTGATGAGATTGATAAATAGATTGAAATGACCTTTGACATTCCTTTAGCCTATGCCATTTTGAATATAGTTGTCAATATGGGCAGGCCAACCTAAACCTTATGGGCTTAGTTGAGAAGGTCAACTTAAGCCCAAAATTGACTTTTGAGATAATATACTAACCCAACTCTTTGAGGATTACATATTAGGTTAGGGGATTAACCCTTTGTTTTTTTAGAATAAATTACTTTGTCATCTCATGACTAACGCATTTATTATACGACTATTTCTTCTATTTTAAAATTATACAAAAATTTCTCTTAAAACTAAAAATATAAAATAAAATTTTTTTTATTTTTTTTATTAATACATTTATTATACTATCTTCTTTTCTATTACGAAAAATATATATACAAATCTCCCTTAAAATAAAAAATATATTACAACTTAATATAGATGTCTCAAAAACCTTGTATAAAAGAGAAACAAATAATAAAATAAAATAAAATAGTATTCTTGCAAAAAAAATTTCTAATTGACTATTCTCAAATATTAATTATTTCTTTTTAAATTAATTATGAAGTGATTTAGAATATCAATTTTTTTGACTTAGAATTGGGCTCTCAAAGTATCAATTTCTTTGGTTTCGAAACTTTATTGAAAATTGAGAAGAAGAAAATTTTGAGAGTGATATTTTATTTATTTATTTTGTTTATTTATTTTTCATAAATTGCATTTAAGATATTTAGGTTAAGTTGTAGTATATTTTAAATTTTTTTAAGGGAGATTCTTGTATATTTTTATAATAGAGGGGAGAGCTATGTAAAAAGAACACTAATTAAGGGAGATGAGAGTATTTTATTCTTACTTTTAAAGGAAGTTCATTTATATTTTTTTAGAAAACTTTTTATGTATTTTCATAATAGAAAAAAAATAAGAGTATTAGTCAGAGTTGGGAGAGTAGTTTACTCTTTTTATTAAGAGTCATTCGCTCATCATCATTTGATATCAATCCCTACACTATAATAAATAAATCAACATTGCTCCACACTTTCTTTTTTGTCTCTATAAACCATCATAGATAAAACCAAAATAGCAATTTCAAAACTTGAAACACCCTATAATAGCAGTATCAAATCCAAATTATAAAAACTGAATAGAAAAAAATATGAGTCAAGAAATTATAAGTGCTTCAAATATTCAAACATAAGTTGTAAGTGCATGACATCAAATATTTAATCAAACATAACCCAATAAGTGCATAACATAAATTCAATTACAAAAAGAAATTTGATTGATTACAACACGCACAAAACTAAGAGACTTGATTTGATCAATTTTAAGAGAAAAATGTAATTTACCATCTTGATGTATTGGTGTAATTGTAATTTCTCCCATTTTCTTTTAATTGCAACAATATTCTCTCTGATTTTTTTTTTTCATTGCAACTTACCTCATACCGTTAACTTCTACCGTTAAATCTAACTCGTGAGGGTATTAAATGACCAAACTACCATTTGTTTAAAATAAAAAATAAAAAATATTTAAAATAAAAAAATTAATAACATATTTTTTAAATAAAATAATATTTTTTTAAAAAAAATCAATTACAGATTTGTTAAATGAAATCGCGTCTCTCTACATCTGCGTGAGGCTCCCGTGTTCCCTGGTTTGCGAAGCGTGACCCAACGCCGGCAAGCAACGCCACCATGAGCGAACTACCATGGCTTGGCTGATGTCACGTCGAAGAACTCAGTTGCATCCGATGGCCACTGTTTGCCCCCAGTTGTAACAACTCTATTTAAGTATTAATTTTTTTTAATACCATGAAGTTATTACCTCGTTACAACTTAACTCAAAATAACATTTATTTAATTTATACAATACAGAGTTTACATACATGTCATTAATCAAAATATACGTACAACATATCAAACATATAAAAATCTACATCTTATTTATTTTGGTTGACCAATTCCAGAGATACAGGTATGGGTGGTTGCACTTTTACCGAGATCTAAGCCAACTCGAACATAAACAATTTATTTGCTTCTAGGATCTACCCAAACATAAAGTACTAGATCCAACGTGCACTAAAAGTCAAAGCCATAGAAAAATCTGCATAACTAATTTTCTGAACATGATATGGAAATATAGTGAGAATTAAATCCCAGTAAGTTTAACAATAAATCATCATCAATATAGCTCATCACGTCATGTTCAGCTGTATAAACTACAGCAAATATCTTTGGTCACATGAATGCCTTATATCTATGCACATGAGAATCGTACAATAATGACATGTATGACAGGATTAACTATTTTAAGAATATCATATGATGACTATTAATTTATTCTCATATTAAGCTACCCCAGTCAGGGTGAGTATTATTTTACTCTCTGGTACGGGCCTTTCTCGCTCCGTCCGACATGGCTCACTTTCTCTTTCTTTTCTCATTAACATAATCATAACCATTGGTAGGGCGTCCCTTACTGGTGCACCACACGAATTGCCATATGACCGTGCTCATTTCTTTTCTTTTCACAATGATAGCAAAAAATATGCTTTCAATAAAAAGTATGTTCATCAAAATATAACTATTACAAAAAATCATTGGTAATCATGCCATGAACATAACCATTTCAAATATCACTTTATAAAATATTTTCATGTCAAAATTTCACATTTAAGATGGTAAGAAGTTCATACAGTGGCAATGGCTATGGCATATACTAATCATTTATTATTTTCATTTATAAGATTCTTCTTCTTTTTTAATATTTATTTTATTTTTTTTATTTTCTTGATGCAGCTTTTCATCCTATCTAATCTTTACTTACTAATCAAAGTATAACTCCCTCAATTTAACTCCAATGTAGGTAATCTTAGTGTCAATTTAAAGATAAAACAATTATTTAAAACTATTATGTTGAAGAGTTTAGCGAAATATTAAAAAATCAAGGTGATATTAGTCCCTCAAATTACAAGTTATTTCTTCTTGGATAGGTTCTGACCTCTGCCTACTAATTGGTCCATATCTCCCTCATAAAAATTTTAAATTAAGCGATTCTAGTGGCTAAAAATCCGTGACACATATAGCTATAATTCTTATGTTAACCATTCATTTTAAGTCCCTACAAAATGTTCTCAGAAAATAAAATACAAAAACTATCCTAACATATTCCTCCCTAATTAACCATTTTCTGACATTTGCTTACAAATCAGACCATATCTACCTCATATGAATTCTAAATTGAATGATTCCAGTGGCTAAAAATCTGTTAGATATAGATATACATTTGTTATGTTAACCATTTGTTTAGATTCCCTATATAATGTTTTCAGAAATTAAAACACAGAAGCTATCCTAATATATTCTTCACTGATTAACCAGTTTGTGACCTTTTCTTATTAATCAGACCATATATATTTCATACAAACTCCAAATTGAGTGATTTCAGTGGCTAAATATCTGTGAGACATATATATACATTTTTCATGTTAACCATTTCTTTCAATTATTTACTAATTCTTCCCAAAATTTTAAACACAGTAGCTTAAAATTCTGCCACCTATAGCCATACCCATACAGAACTATATACACCAACCTAAGTATTTAAACATACATGATATGTAACATGATATAGCAACATCCATGACCAATCATTAAAGTTATAAGATCAAAATCCCATATAAATATTACAAGTTTCAAAACTTTTCTTCAAAAAGAAATATTGTTAAACTTACCTGGAGCACTTAGTCCTTTAGACTTCTCCTTCCTCTTTCTTCCTTTCTTCCTCTCCTCCTCTCCTTTCCTCACTCTACCTTGCTTCTATTTTTTTTCTCTCCCTCACTTGGATGAAATTCTCATGCTATAAGAGTGGGTTTTGTTTATATAGACTATCAAATAATTCACCTTTCATGATCATGGGTCTACCTTATCACAATTAGGATACACTTGGTTGAATTTTTGAAAAATAAACAACTTATGTTCTTGTCTTCCCCTTCCTTAGTCAAGATATGCATAGGAAAAGGAGATTTGTATTTTGAAAATTATGATAATATGTTCTTAAGATATGGGACAAAGTCCCTTTAATTTAGGGATTCATTTCCTTTTTCTTTTGTCTTAATCAAGTATGATAGCTTTGCCTTTTTAGGTGACAAATTTCTAACCCTTGAATCTCCATTATTTGGTTGAAATTATTTGTGTGGGATAGGAATGTTTTGTCCTAATGCCATGTATTATCATACAACTTGCTAAAATTATGATTGTAGGATATAGATGTTTTGTCCTAAAGCTTTGTGTTATCATAACACTTGTTAAAATTATAAATGTAGGATATCACACCACTTGCTAAATTTTTGTCTTAATGCTATGTCACCTAGTCTTGATTACACTATTATTTCATCATTTTAATTTTATTTTTATTTTTTATTTTTCCTCTTGGGTTTGGGCTCATTTTTGCCCATTTTCTTTACTTTGGTTAAAATTCTACCTTTCATAATGGTTTTGGTCACATTTTCATGATTTTTGTGCTACCGGTCTAATTTCTATATCTTAGTCCAAGTCTATGTTTTATTTCTTCATTGGACTATCCTATTGGCTTGCTAAAAATTTATGTGAAGTAGAAAAACTCTATATGAAGTGTCCATAGGTGAAAGCCCAATTTATGGGTAAAGATACTAAATTTAGAAACTTTTGCTCTTAAATTAAGAAAAATTACCCTAATCCGATATTCTTGAAATTTTAAGACCTTTACTTACTTCACAAAAATTTATCTTCCTTACCTAAGAATTTCACCTTTCTTTAGCATGTTTATTTCTAATATTTCCTCTTAGGTTTTCTTTTTTTACCTATTCCATTAATATTAGAACATTTATGTACATACACGTGAAGAATTTCTAAGGATTATATTTCCTTAAATATCTAAAAATTGTCTAATAAATTTTATTTTCTTAATTAAATATTTATGTACCTTTATCAATAAAAGAAATGAAATTATGGATGTTACTTTGAATATTTTTGTACTTTTATTAATACATGAAACGAAATTAGGGATGTTACATTTCTCTCCCACTAAAAGAAATTTTGTCCTCAATTTCAGAAAATACCTAATAAGAACAATTTCATATATTTCTTCCTCGTGACTTCTTCTAACTCCCAAGTTGCTTCTTCCAGAGTCAAACCTTCCCATAACACCTTAACTAGGGGAATAGTTTTGTTCTGTAATTACTTCACGTCAGTGTCCAATATAGATGCTGGTACTAGCTGGTATGTCATGTTCTCCTTTATTTGGATTGGTTCATCTCGTATCACATGTGAGGAATCTGGAAGATACTTCTGGAGCTGTGATACATGGAAAATATTATGCAAGTTGGACAAATTAGGTGGGAGAGCAACTTGATATGCTGATGTCCCTACTTTCTTTAGAATTTGGTAGGGTCCCAAAAATCGCAGATTTAACTTTCTTGTTTTAAGAGACCTACCAACTCCAGTAGTCGGGGAAAGTTTCAGAAATACATGATCTCCTTCCTCAAACTCTAGAGGTCTATGTCTCTTATCGTAGTAACTCTTTTGCCGACTCTAAGCTGTAAGTATTTTGTCTCGTATCATCCTGATTTGTTCAGTGGTTTGTTGAACTAGATCTGGACCCAACAAGTTTTTTTCTCCTACCTCAAACCAACATAGTGGAGATCAGCACTTTCTACCGTATAAAGCTTCATAGGGGGCCATCTTAATACTAGAGTGATAGCTATTATTATAAGCAAACTCTACTAAAGGTAGATACTTATCCCATCATCTACCTTGTTCTATCACACAGACACAGGCCCTCAACATATCTTCTAGGGTTTGAATGGTTCGTTCTATCTGCCCGTCAGTCTGAGGATGGTAGGTAGTACTGAACCGCAATTGAGTACCGAAAGCTTCCTGCAATGCCTTCCAAAACCTCGATGTGAACCTCGGATCTCTATCAGAAATGATATTTAAGGGAATTCCATGCAGTCTAACTATTTCCTGAATGTACAATTGGGTTAATTTATTCAGTGAATAGTTAATTTTTATGAGCAAAAAGTGAGCAGATTTGGTTAATCTGTCAACTATTACCCAGATAGAGGCATGTCCCACTGAAGTCATAGGTAATCCCACAACAAAATCTATTGAGATACTGTCCCATTTCCATTTAGGGATCTCAAGAGGTTGTAGAAATCCCGCTGGCTTTTGATGCTCCACCTTCACCTTTTGACAAATGAGACATTTCGCCACAAACTCGGCAATGTCCTTTTTCATCCCTAGCCACCAATACATCATCTTTAAATCTTGGTACATTTTAGTGTATCCAGGATGGACTGTGTATTTACTCTGATGCGCTTCCTGCAGGATCTTAGTCCTCGACTCTCATTCTTGAGGGACACAAATCCTTCCCTGATACATGATTGCTCCATCTTCTATGACAGAAAAATTACCTTGGTCTTTATGATCCTATAAGTATTGGTCGTGAGCTTGAGCCTCTTTGATCTGAGCTCTAAGGTCACATCCTATACTTAAACCATTAATGACTAGCTTCTTTGGAGTAAGAGTAGTGGCTAGCTTCAAATTTTGAAACTCCTCTAGC
Source organism: Gleditsia sinensis (assembly GCA_037074535.1). Lineage (NCBI taxonomy): Eukaryota > Viridiplantae > Streptophyta > Magnoliopsida > Fabales > Fabaceae > Gleditsia > Gleditsia sinensis. The sequence goes on from CM073469.1 coordinate 49,009,475, forward strand.
ATCTGCATCTCATATACCATCATCTGACCCATGTGCAAAGATTTTCGACTCAAAGCATCTGTTACAACATTCGCCTTTCTGGGGTGATACTTTATCTCAAACTTATAGTCATTGAGGAATTCTACCCATCTTCGTTGCCTCATATTTAACTCCTTCTGATCAAAGAGGTATTTAAGACTCTTATTATCACAATATACTTCAAAGGTTGCCTCGTACAAATAGTGTCACCAAATTTTTAAGGCAAACACCACTGCCGCCAATTCAAGATCATGGGTTGGATAGTTTCCTTCATTGGATTTCAGTTGCCTAGAGGCGTAAGCAACTACTCTCTTATCTTGCATCAGCACACATCCTAACCCTTTCTTTGAAGGGTCACTATACACTTCAAAATGTCCTGTGGGGTCTGGAATAATTAAAACATGAGGAGTGGTTAGTCTTGTCTTAAACTCCTGGAAACTAGCTTCACATTGATCAGTCCATTTGAAAGGACTTCCCTTCCTAGTCAATTTAGTCAATGGCAAGGCTATACGAGAGACGTTTTGTATAAACCTCCTGTAGTATTCTACCAAACCCAGGAAACTTCTGACTTCCGTAACCATCTTTGGTCTCTCCCACTGAATCACTACTGCCGTCTTGCTAGGATCTACGGCTACCCCTCTATTAGAGATGACATGTCCAAGAAACTTTACCTCTGACAGCCAAAATTCACACTTCTCCAATTTGGCATATAACTTTTTTCTCTTTCAGCACTTGCAACACGATTTGGAGATGTTGTTCATGTTCTTTCTCACTCTTAGAATATATCAAGATGTCATCAATGAACACTACAACAAATTGATCTAGGTAGGGTCGAAAAATGTGATTCATATAATCCATGAAAATTGCAGGTGCATTCGTCAACCCGAAGGGCATTACGAGAAACTCATAGTGGCCATACCTAATCCTGAAGGCAGTTTTTGGTACGTCCTCCTCCTTGATCCTAATCTGATGATATCCTGACCTCAAGTCAATTTTAGAAAAGATGGAGGCTCCCTTCAGTTGATCCAATAAGTCATCTATCCTAGGGAGAGGGTACTTGTTTTTGATAGTCACCTTATTCAGCTGTCTATAATCTATGCATAGTCTCAAGCTCCCGTCTTTCTTCTTAACAAACAATACATGAGCTCCCCAAGGTGATACACTCAGTCTAATGAATTGCTTGTCTAATAGTTCCTCCAACTGTTTCTTGAGTTCCTATAGTTCTTTCGAGGCCATTTTATATGGTGCAATAGAGATAGGCCCTGTTCCAAGTAGGAGATCAATAGATAACTCTATCTCTCTCTTGGGAGGTAAGCCTAGAATATCTGATGGAAATACTTCAGGAAACTTGTTGGCTATTGGGATTTCATCAAGCTTCGATTCGACTTCTAGGTTTGATAAATACAAGAGAATGTATCCAAGTACTCCATTCTTCAACTCCCTATTAACTTGAATGGCATTAAGCATCAATAACTGGACCTCCTCTTTCGGAGTAGAAGGTAGAAATTCAACGGTCTTGTTACAACAATTCAGCCAGACTCGATTTCTAGACATCTAGTCTAACCCTAGAATGACCTCAATACCTCTTAAAGGTAAACAGACGAGGTCTACAGAAAAAGTTTTCTCCTGAATGGTCACTTGACAGTCCTTACATATAAAGGAAGTTAATACCCTTTCCCCTGTAGGGATTACTACGGATAGCTCATAGGGAGTTTCAGAAATAGGAAATTGAAACTTCCTAATACATTCTTCCGATATAAATGAATGACTAGCACTAAAGTCAAATAACACCATAAGAGCAAATCCATAGATATAGCATGTACCTTGAATCATTTTAGAAGATTGAGTTGCCTCTTGGGCGCTCAGGGTGAAAACCCTTCCTTTCACTTGAGGTCTCTGTTCTATCTGTTTCCCCACATTCTGTGGGCAGTTTCTGACAAAATGACCCTTCTGTCCGCAATTGAAACAGACATCTTGTCCCATGTAGCATGGTCGATTATCATGCATACGTCCGCACTTAGCGCACTTGACTATGGCGAGGTCTTGTTGGAAAGGTATGGGACCCGCAGTCAATGGCCTCTTACCAGCTCCATATCCACTTCTTCTCACGTTCTTGCTAGGGTTGGAAAAAAATTTCTTCCTTTTCCATAGGTTTCGCCTTTACTTTTCGTCCTCCACTGCCTTTAAACTTTTCTCCAAGAGTCTGCATTTATTGATCAGAGGAACAAACTCCCTCATCTCCCTAGCTACAACAGCATTCTTTATGTCCGGGTTCAGTCTTGCTTCGAACTTAACAGCCTTCCATGCTTCATTGGGGTTAAATCGCAGATAAGAGGAGAACTTAGACAATTCCTCGAACCTTGGGATGTATTTGTCTATAGTCATACTACCCTGCCGAAGTTGGAGAAATTCGATCTCTTTCTCCACCCTCACAGTACTTGGAAAGTACTTTTCCAAAAAGATGTCTTTGAACACCTGCCAAGTGATCTGCCTTCCCTGGTGAGCTAAAAGTTCTCTAGCTCCACGCCACCTGTATTCTGTTTCATCTTTTAGCATATATGCAGCGAAGATTACTTGTTGCTCCTCAGTACATCCCATCACTTCAAAGATTTTCTCTAACTCCCTTATCCATCTTTCAGCTACAATTGGGTCAAAACCGCCTTGAAAATAAGGTGGCCTAGTCCTCAGGAACTCGGATATGCTGTTATCATTTCCAGCCATCCGATTGTTAACACCATTCACACCACTCGAGTTATTAGCATTCTGGAGGTATTGTAGAATTTGATTAGTGGTCATGACTTGGTCTCGAATTGCCGTGGCTAGGTTGTGCAGGGTTTCCTCTGCATTATTTGCTGGATTCCTCCTTGGTGGTGCCATTTCCTACTGTGGCAAAAACAAAGTTATGCTACTATTGAGGTGATCAAGCCCAATAGTTAGTTCAAAAATATTTAACAGTAGTCATAACACCACCTCGGCATGTAGGTAGGAAATACTAGTAATTTCTTCCCTATATGAATTCACTGATCCCTACACAGCACAACCACAAACATACTCAAGACACTATAAGATCGATTCAGATAACCATCCACCCACTGGCCATCTACGATCGACTTGCTCTGATACCAATTATGTAACAACTCCATTTAAGTATTAATTTTTTTTTAAATACCATGAAGTTATTATCTCATTACAACTTAACTCAAAATAACATTTATTTAATTTATACAATACAGAGTTTACATACATGTCATCAATCAAAACATACGTACAACATATCAAACATATAAAAATCTACATCTTATTTATTCTGGTTGACCAATTTCGGAGATACAGGTGCGGGTGGTTGCACCTTCACCGGGATCTAAGCCAACTCGACCACAAACATTTTATTTGATTCTAGGATCTGCCCAAACATAAAGTACTCGATCCAACGTGCACTAAAAGTTAAAGTCATAGAAAAATCTGCATAACTAATTTTCTGAACATGATATGGAAATATAGTGAGAATTAAATCTCAGTAAATTCAACAATAAATTATCATCAATATAGCTCATCACGTCATGTTCAGCTGTATAAACTACAGCAAATATCTTTGGTCATTTGAATGCCTTATATCTATGCACATGAGAATCGTACAATAATGACATGTATGACAGGATTAACTATTTTCAGAATATCATATGATGACTATCAATTTATTCTCATATCAAACTACCCTGGTCAGGGTGAGTATTACTCTTCGGTACGGGCTTTTCTCGCTCTATCCGACATGGCCCACTTTCTCTTTCTTTTCTCATTAACATGATCATAACTGTTGGTAGGGCGTCCCCTACTGGTGCACCACACGGATTGCCATGTGACCGTGCTCATTTCTTTTCTTTTCACAATGATAGCCAAAAATATGCTTTCAATAACAAGTATGTTCATCAAAATATAACTATTACAAAAAATCATTGGTAATCATGCCATGAACATAACTATTTCAAATATCACTTTATAAAATATTTCCATGTCAAAATTTCACACTTAAGATGGTAAGAAGTTCATATAATGGCAATGGCTATGACATATACTAGTCATTTATTATTTTCATTTATAAGATTCTTCTTCTTTTTTAATATTAATTTTATTTCTTTATTTTCTTGATGCAGGTTTTCATCCTATCTAATCTTCTCTTACTAATCAGATCATAACTCCCTTAATTTAACTCCAATGTAGGTGATCTTTGTATCAATTTAAAGATAAAACAATTATCTAAAACTATTATGTTGAACAGTTTAGCGAAATATTAAGAAATCAAGGTGATATTAGTCCCTCAAATTACAGGTTATTTCTTCTCGGATAGGTTCTGACCTCTGCCTACTAATTGATCTATATCTCCTTCATAAAAATTTCAAATTATGTGATTCCAGTCGTTAAAATTTTGTGACACATATAGCTATAATTCTTATGTTAACCATTCATTTTAAGTCCCTACAGAATGTTTCCAGAAATTTAAATACAGAAGATATCCTAACATATTCCTCCTTAATTAACCATTTTTTGACCTTTTCTTACAAATCGGACCATATCTACCTCATATGAATTCTAAATTGAATGATTCCAGTGGTTAAAAATCCTTTAGACATAGATATACATTTGTTATGTTAACCATTTGTTTAGATTCCCTATATAATGTTCCCAGAAATTAAAACAGAGAAGTTATCCTAATATATTCTTCACTGATTAACCAGTTTATGACCTTTTCTTTTTAATCAGACCATATCTATCTTATACAGACTCCAAATTGAGTGATTTTAGTGGCTAAAAACCCGTGAGACATAGATATATATTTTTCATGTTAACCATTTCTTTTAATTCTTTACTGATTCTTCCCAGAATTTTAAAAATTGTAGCTTAAAATTCTGCCACCTATAGCCATACCCATGCAGAACTATCTACACCAACATAAGTATTCAAACATACATGATATGTAACATGATATAGCAACATCCATGACCAATCATTAAAGTTCTAAGATCAAAATCCCATATAAATATTACAAGTTTCAAAACTTTTCTTCAAAAAGAAATATTGTTAAACTTACCTGGAGCACTTATTCCTTAAGACTTCCCCTTCCTCTTTCTTCCTTTCTTTCTCTCCTCCTCTCCTTTCCTCACTCTAGTTTGCTTCTATTTTTTTTCCTCTCCCTCACTTGGACGAAATTCTCATGCTATATGGGTGGGTTTTGTTTATATAGACTATCAAATAATTCACCTTTCATGATCATGGGTCTACCTTATCACAATTAGGTTACACTTGGTTGAATTTTTGGAAAACAAACAACTTATGTTCTTGTCTTCCTCTTCCTTGGTGAAGATATACATAGGAAAAGGAGATTTGTATTTTGAAAATTATGATAATATGTTCTTAAGATATGGGATAAGGTCCTTTTGATTTAGGGATTCATTTCCTTTTTCTTTTGTCTTAATTAAGTATGATAGTTTTGCCTTTTTAGGTGACAAATTTCTAACCCTTGAATCTCCATTATTTGGTTGAAATTATTTATGTGGGATAGGAATGTTTTGTCCTAATGCCATATATTATCATACCACTTGCTAAAATTATGAGAGTAGGATATAGATGTTTTGTCCTAAAGCCTTGTATTATCATACCACTTGCTAAAATTATGAATGTAGGATATTACACCACTTGCTAAATTTTTGTTTTAATGACATGTCACCTAATCTTGATTACACCATTATTTTATCAATTTAATTTTATTTTTATTTTTTATTTTTCCTCTTGGGTTTGTGCTCATTCTTGCCCATTTTCTTTACTTTAGTTAAAATTCTACCTTTCATAATGGGTTTGGTCACATTTTTATGATTTTTGGGCTACTGGTCCAATTTCTATATCCTAATCCAAGTTTATGTTTTATTTCTTCATTGGACTATCCTATTGGTTTGCTAAAAATTTATGTGAAGTAGAAAAACTCTATATGAAGTGTCCATAGGTGAAAGTCCAATTTATGGGTAGAGATACTAAACTTAGACACTTTTGCTCTTAAATTAAGAAAAATTACTCTAATCCGATCTTTTTGAAATTTTAAGACCTTTACTTACTTCACAAAAATTTATCTTCCTTACCTAAGAATTTCACCTTTCTTTAGCATGTTTATTTCTAATATTTCCTCTTAGGTTTTCTTTCTTTACATATTCCATTAATATTAGAACATTTCTATACATACACGTAAGGTGAAGAATTTTTAAGGATTATATTTCCTTAAATATCTAAAATTGGACTAATAAATTTTATTTCTTTAATTAAATATTTAAGTACCTTTATCAATAAAAGAAATGAAATTATGGATGTTACTTTGAATACTTTTGTACTTTTATTAATACATGAAACGAAATTAGGGATGTTAAATGTAACATCCTTTTTTTTTATTATTATACAATATTGAGTTCACATACACGTCATTAATCAAAACGTACATGCAACATATCAAAGACATAGATATTTACATCTTGTTTATTTTGGTTGACCAATTCCGGAGATACAGGTGTGGGTGGTTGCACCTTCACCGGGATCTGTGCCAACTCGCTCACAAACATTTTATTTAGGATCTGCCCATCATAGAATAACTCGATCCAACGTGCACTAAAAGCCAAAGTTATAGAAAATCTGCATAACTAATTTTCTGAACATGATATGGAAATATAGTGAGAATTAAATCCCAGTAAGTTCAACAATAAATCATCATCAATAAAGCTCATCACGTCATGTTCAGCTGTATAAACTACAGAAAATATCTTTGGTCATATGAATACATTATATCTACGCACATAAGAATCATACTGTAATGATATGTATGACAGGATTAACTATTTTCAAAATATCATATGATGGCCATCAACTTTTTCTCATTTTAAGCTACCCTGGTCAGGGTGAGTATCCTCTACTCTCCGGTATGGGCTTTTCTCGCTCCGTCCGACATGGCCCACTTTCTATTTCTTTTCTCATTATCATGATCATAACCGTTGGTAGGGCGTCCCCTACTGGTGCACCACACGGATTGCCATGTGACCGTGCTCATTTCTTTTCTTTTCACAATAATAGCCAAAAATATACTTTCAATAACAAGTATGTTCATCAAAATATAATTATTACAAAAAATCATTGGTAATCATGCCATGAACATAACCATTTCAAATATCACTTTATAAAATATTTTCATGTCAAAATTTCACACTTAAGATGGTAAGAAGTTCATACAATGGCAATGGCTATGGCTATACTAGTCATTTATTAAGATTCATCTCTCTTTTTTAAATAATAATTTTATTTCTTTATTTTCTTGATGCAGGTTTTCATCCTATCTAACCTTCTCTTACTAATCAGAGCATAACTCCCTCAATTTAACTCTGATAAAACAATTATCTAAAACTATTATGTTGAACATTGTAGCGAAATATTAAGAAATCAAGGTGATATTACTCTCTAAATGTATAGGTTATTTCTTCTCGGATAGGTTCTGACCTCTACCTACTAATCGGACCATATCTACCTCATATGGACTCCAACTTGAGTGATTCCAGTGGCTAAAAATCTGTGACACACATATCTATAATTCTTATGTTAATCATTTATTTTAATACCATACAAATAATTCCCAGAAATTAAAATACAGAAGCTGTCCTAACATATTCTTCCCTGATGAACTATTTTCTGACCTTTGACTACTAATAGGCTCATATCTTTCTCATATGGACTCCAAATTGAATGATTCCAGTGGCTAAAAATCCATGACACACATATCTATAATTCTTATGTTAACCATTTATTTTAATTCTATACAGATAATTCTCAGAAATTAAAATACAGAAGCTATCCCAACATAATCTTCCCTGATGAACCATTTTCTGACCTTTGACTACTAATCAGCTCATATCTTCCTCATATGGACTCCAAATTGAATGATTCCAGTTTCTTAAAATCCATGACACACATAGCTATAATTCTTATGTTAACTATTTATTATAATTCCATACAGATAATTCCCAAAAATTAAAATACAGAAGCTGTCCTAACATATTCTTCCCTGATGAACCATTTTCTGACCTTTGACTACTAATCGGCTCATATATTCGTCATATGGACTCCAAATTGAATGATTCCAGTGGCTAAAACTCCATGACACATATATCTTTAATTCTTATGTTAACCATATATTTTAATTCCATACAGATAATTCCCAAAAATTAAAATACAGAAACTATCCTAACATATTCTTCCCTGATGAACCATTTTTTGACCTTTGCCTACTAATCGACTCATATATCCCTCATATGGACTCCAAATGGAATGATTCAAGTGGCTTCAAATCCGTGACACATATATCTTTAATTCTTATGTTAACCATTTATTTTAATTCCATACAGATAATTCCCAGAAATTGAAATACAGAAACTATCCTAACATATTCTTCCCTGATGAACCATTTTCTGACATTTGCCTACTAATCGGCTCATATCTCCCTCATATGGACTCCAAATGGAATGATTCAAGTGGTTTCAAATCCGTGACACATATATCTTTAATTCTTATGTTAACCAGTTATTTTAATTCCATACAGATAATTCCCAGAAATTGAAATACAGAAACTATCCTAACATATTCTTCCCTGATGAACCATTTTCTGACATTTGCCCACTAAGCGGCTCATATCTCCCTCATACGGACTCCACATGGAATGATTCCAGTGGCTAAAAATCCATGAGATATATATCTATAATTCATATGTTAACCATTTATTTTAATTCCTTATAGGTTGGTCCCAGAAATTAAAACACCGAAGCTAAAAATTCTGCCACTCATAGCCATAACCATGCAGAACTATCTACACCAACCTAAGTATTCAAACATACATCACATGCAAGATCAATATGTAACATGATATAGCAACATCCATGACCAATCATCAAAGTTCTAAGATCAAAATCTCATATAAATATTATAAGTTTCAAAAGTTTTCTTCAAAAAGAAATATTGTTAAACTTACCTCGAGCACTTAGTCTCCTAGACTTCTCCTTCCTCTTTCTTCCTTTCTTCCTCTCCTTTCCTCACTCTACCTTGCTTCTATTTTTCCTCTCCCTCACTTGGACGAAATTCTAATGTTGTAAGGGTGGGTTTTCTTATATAGACCACCAAATAATTCACCTTTAATGATCATGGGTCTACCTTATCACAATTAGGATACACTTTGTTGAATTTTTGGAAAACAAACAACTTATATTCTTGTTTTCCTCTTCCTTAGTCAAGATATGCATAGGAAAATGAGATTTTTATTTTAAAAATTATGATAATATGTTCTTAAGATATGGGGCAAGGTCCCTTTGATTTAGGGATTCATTTACTTTTTCTTTTATCTTAATCAATTATGATAGGTTGCCTTTTTAAGTGGCAAATTTCTAGCCCTTCAATCTCCATTATTTGGTTAAAATTATTTATGTGGGATAGAGATGTTTTGTCCTAATGCTATGTCTTATCATACCACTTGTTAAATTTTTGTCTTAATGCCATGTCACCTAATCTTGATTACACAAATATTTCATCACTTTAATTTTATTTTTATTTTTTATTTTTCCTCTTGGGTTTAGGCTCATTCTTGCCCATTTTCTTTACTTTGGTTAAAATTCTACCTTTCATAATGGGTTTGGTCACATTTTCATGATTTTTGGGCTACCGGTCCAATTTCTATATCCTAGTCCAAGTCTATGTTTTATTTCTTCCTTGGGTTATCCTATTGGCTTGCTAAAAATTCATGTGAAGTAGAAAAACTCTATATGAAGTGTCCATAGGTTAAAGTCCAATTACGGGTGGAGATACTAAACTTAGTAATTAAGAAAAATTACCCTAATCTGATCTTCTTGAAATTTTAAGACCTTTACTTACTTCACAAAAATTTATCTTTCTTTACCTAAGAATTTCACCTTTCTTTAGCATGTTTATTTCTAATATTTCCTCTTAGGTTTTCTTTCTTTACCTATTCCATTAATATTAGAACATTTCTATGCATATATGTAAGGTGAAGAATTTCTAAGAAAAATATCTAAAAATTACGGGATGTTACATTACACCAGTCTTCCTGTACAAAAAATGTAGACGACGGCGAGAAAGGGTAGGAGACCCACGATATAGATGATAAGGCAACAATGGCGAGAATAGGTAGCATAGTAAAGTGGTAAGACGACATAGTTTTAGTCTTTCTGAGGATGGGGAGGGAGGTGGGTGTAGTGGGCTAGTTTTGAGGGTGCCATAAGTAGTAAGAACGTAAATTGTGATGTTGGCAAGAAAATGGGACTTGGGTTTTGTTTGAGGATATAAAGGGAAGTAAAAAGAAAAAGAAAGTTAAAGAATTTAAACTTACCTGTGAAGATTGGTATGTAGAGGAAGGGCATGAATGATAAGAAGTGAGTTTTTGTTTTTTCACAATATTCCTCCTAGCTTTTCTTATTTCTTTTGCTTGAAGTATAAGAATGGATTTGCTTTTTTCATAATATTCTATATGTTAAAGCAAAATTCTCTTGAGTTTAAAAAATGATATATTGTAGTCAAGCATTTTAGTTAAACCGCTTCACTTCATTATGAAGCCATTGTAAGTGTTCCTTCAGAGTTTTGGAATATGCATGGTGTCATTGAAACACACCTTTTGATCCCTACTCCTTTATTATGTTTAAAGATAGACAATAACAAACTCCTCAGGGCCTATCATTCCTGTTGCCCCTCCTCCACTTTCAATCAAACTATAGCCTTGGGATCCATAATCAGAATACGAACACATATATGATAATATGCATGCAAAGGAAGATAGAAAATAATAAACTCGTGAATTGATGCATCATCCAGTTTTGAACTAGAAAATGCTACATAAAATAACCCAAAACGAGTGGGAGTATCAATCCTGAGCACCTCCTTTGTGAAGACAACCTTTGCGCAAGTTAAACATTAGCATTATAACTTACAGAAAAACTTAATCTATTTAGGTTCTGCTCGAGATGGCGTTGATCAAGGCAAAGGGTGTCTTCGTGAAGAAGGTGTTTACGGGGTTGATGCTCGCATAGAATTAGACAGTTCTTGCTCTTAGTGGCTCCTTTGATGGCCGAAAACTTGGGGTTGATGGGTTCAAGAAGGGCTTGTGGAATGTACGAAAAGACTGGGTGAAGACAGTAGCCGTTGGATGCGGCTGGATTCCTCGCCATGATGTCTGTCAAGGCACATCACTTTGGTCACAATGGCGTTGCTTGCCGATGGTGAGTCGCGCTTTGAAGACAAGGAACACAGGGGCCTCACGCAGATGCAAAGAGAAAAAGAAAATATATTATTTTATTTAAAGAATATGTAACTAACCTTTTAAAAGAAAATATTATTTTTTATTAAAAAAAAGAATAATTTAATCATTTGACACTCTCATAATTTAAATTTAACGGGAGAAATTAACAGTAGGAGATAAGATGCAATAAAAAAAATTAAGAGGGACATTGTTGCAATTGAAAAAAAAAGGAGAAAATTATAATTACACCAATATATCAGAGTGATAAATTACATTTTCTCCCAATTTTAATATAGACATATTTAGAAGTATAAAAAAAAAATCTGTCCGTGTTAGCCCAACTTAGCTCTAAGGGTTGAGTGGGGTTAGACTAAAAGTCTTTTATCAAAATAAACAGTCCATATACCAACTCAACCCACTCCATTAACAAGGTTGAAATCATGCCAGTGCTATGGACCAGGCCCATTTTGATGGCCCTAACTTTGAAGGAATAGATCTATTCTTAGGAGAACAAGCTGGTTTGGCATGTTGTAAATCATGGTACACGCATTGTTTCTTCAATCTAAAGTGTTGCGTAGAACCTCATGAACCCTTATTTGAATGATAACACATGAGGAAGAAATTTGGGCATTTAGAGGATAATTTTGCAACTTGAAATATAGGAGAAGATTAAGTTGTACCTATGAAAATAATCGTATAGTGCTATTGTTGTTAAAGACAACTTGCTATTGAAAGATCCTTTATGCTTATTCTGTGGAGATCCTAGTGAAAATGTGATGTATATGATCTCAAGTTGTCGTTTAGCAAAAAACTCTTAGTTTCTTTCCCTTGTTGATCTAAACCACAACAAAGAGCAATCATGTAAAGATAGGGATTCTGGTAGTGTTCCTTTGACAATGTGCACTAGTAGTCCCTTTAAGTCTATTTTGGGAGGTAAATTTATTATAGCAAGCTGCTAGAAAGACCTTAGTACAATCAATGCCAGTCTACCAAACGTCATGTATAGGATTTTCAAAGAAATGGAGTTAGAATTTAGATTCCTTGTAATCCAATTTTTTGGCGATTAAAAAATTCCAAATCAAAGCTGTACCTCTTAAATTGGAAGGCTAAAAACTCAAGGGGAATTTGGGTTTTAGGATGCTCCAACCTTTTAATATGGCTTTAATGGCCAAACAAATTTGGAGGTTAATTGATATGCCACAATCCCTATTTGTTAGGGCCATGGGGCTAAATTATTTAGGATTAGACTATGTAGAAATTTGGGTTTTAGGATGTTCCAACCTTTTAATATGGCTTTTATGGCCAAACAAATTTGGAGGTTAATTGATATGCCACAATCCTTGTTTGTTAGGGTACGAAATTTCGTTTCGAGGTATCGTTTCGGTGACTCCAAAATAGGAAACATTTCAAAAAATTTTGGAAATTTTGAGAAAAGGGAAGATTTTTTAAGAAACGTTTCAAATAAATTCAAATAATATTTTTTTAACTTTTAAAATATTTTAACATAATATTAATGATATAGATATATAAAATTATATTAAAATTAATTCAGATTAATATCTATAATTGAATAGTAAGTAAACATGCTACTATAGTAAGGATTCCGACTCAAATCCTAACAGTATTTAACAATAATCTCTCTCTTGCATCCATCTCTCCATCTTCTTCTTAACTCTTTTGTGGCATCTATATTTAAGTCTCTCTATCTGTCGACCATGATTTTGTCTCTATCTTTAAGGATCTTCCTCTCTCTTTCTCTTTCAATCTCTCTTTTCATCATTTTTTGTAGTTTTCTCTTTAAAATGAAAATAATGAAGGAAAATAATGTCATAAGAACAAAGGGAGAAAGTAGGAAGTTAATAAAGATGTTGTGATTTGTGGGAGAAAATAACTTAGTGTTGGATGTGATATGATACTACTTTCATCTACTTTTAGATTGTCAATTTTTTTATTTTTCAAATTAGTTTAGTACTTTTCCATCAAAACAACTCAAAACAAGAGTATTTCCATCGAAACAACTCGAAAGAAGAGTATTTCCATCGAAACAACTTGAAAGAAGAGTATTTCCATCGAAACAACTCGAAACAAGAGTATTTTCATCGAAATAACTCGAAACAAGATTATTTTCATCGAAATAAGAGTATTTTCATCGAAATTTTTACTGAAACAAGAGTATTTCTATCGAAGTATTTCGAAATATAGTAATTTCAATCGAAATAGCATAATTTCTTAACAAACACATCGTTTCGTTTCGATAACTCCGTTTCGTGTCGGTAACTCAGGAAACGAAAACGTTTCGGTCGTTTCGATGGAAAAGAAAGAAAATTTAGTTCCTTAGCCTTGGGGCCAAATTATTTAAGATTAGACTATGTAAAAGTTTAGAGGTTAATTGATATGCCATAATCCTTGTTTGCTACCCCTGTTGATTTTGTTTCTTAGGAAAATTAAAAGGGGTATTCTTTCAACATCACAAGTATTAAAACAACACCACATGCCTTTTAAGAAGATCTTTATCCTTTTTGTCAACAGAAAAATGAGTCAATTAATCCTTTTTTTATTTATTTCACGTGACTTTGCTAGAGTGATTTGTTTGGTTCAGATCTGGCTAGTGAAATTGGTGCCTGGATTGGTACTAGGTTAATCAGTCTAGATGATTGTCGATGAGCTGTGATTGAGGAATTTCTCGTGTTTACTGATACCTGGACAGATTTTGGGTAACATTTTGGTCACATTCAAGGAATACTTGTAGGCTTGGAAATCCTCTTTAGATCAAGATTTTGTTCATAAGCTAGTATTGACTTGGTTTGTGTTAGACAATCCCACTAACTTTTTCGAATCAATCTATGATTGTTTGGTGCCAAAAATTAACTAGATGTTGTGGCAAACTCAAAAATTGGTTTATGGTCTCTGGTATCTGGATCAACGTGTACGTTGTTCAGGATATGGTGAAGGTAGACTGATTGGGAAACTTCAAGTCCTAATGGAGGGCCTTTGATACATTTTAAAATTTATTTTCAAACTTAATTTTGGAGCTTTGGAGGATTTTGGGATCTCAATTTATCCCTTGGCTGTCCATCATAAGCTTGTTGGAAGGTGGTTTTGTATCCCACGAAGAATTTTCCAATGTTGGTTCTATGCTTTCTTAGTTCTCCCCACCCCTACGAGAATTAATTTCATTTACTATTCTAATTTCTGTTGTAAGTTGGATATTTGTGGTTGGACAAATTTCTTAATCTAATACATTTCTTTTTGTATCAAAAATTACAACTCTTACAATTTTAGGAAGAAAAATACATTTTAACCCCCTTGATTATGGCTTAATTATAATTAGAGTACATAAATTTTAAAATGTAAGAAAACACCCCCTTTAATATTTTATAGATAGTGGAAACATTAAATTTTGTGACTTTTAACATATCAATTACATGTGAGGAGCATGTGGTCTCTTACTTTTTAACACCTAAGCATGAGTTTTGCCCTTTCTATACTTACCAGAAATCAAATTTGAAGACTGCTATAAATTTAAAGTGATATCCTTGAATATTAAAAGCAATTTGATGTTGTTTGCGCTAGACTTAGAGAGAAAATAATAAAAATAAGAGTAAAACACATGTATAAGTGTTAAAATAAGAGTACTATCTTCTCCAATATAATTAGAACATTAAAGGTCCCCGAGCATACGATGATTTCATTTTTTTAATGAAAGATTGCATAGGGTGTATTGTAAAATTATAATTAAGTCATAATTTAAGAAAGTAAAATATATTTTGCGCAAAATTCTATCCTATCATCAACTATTCTTGCAATAAACTTCAGCCTAATTTCTAGTGAAAAAGAAAATTTGAACCCAAAAATTTAAGAATCCTAATAAAATTATTGAATCCTAATAGATGTATTAGTAGAGTAAATTATATATAATTTTTTTAAAATTTTAAAATTTTTCATTTATTTTTAACATATTTTAGATCTACTCAAAATTTATAAAACTTACGTTGATATTTTTTCTTATAAAAATTATAAATTTTATGTTAAAGCGATAGGTCTACCTTTTGTAATTTATGCTAAGAAATGTATCTAGCATTGGGAAGACGTAAGTTTTAATTTTTCCACAATAATACTGAGCCGAGGGGAGTTTTGTTTTTTTTAGGTAAAAAACAGAAGGAAAGAGATCGTAAATTTTAAATAATAACTTACTCATATACCCTACCTGGCCGGTCATCCTCTTCAACTCTCTCCTATCCCATACATCTCTGGAGAACCATAGTGGCCGTGGTCGTCGCTTTTTCAATCTCACTACCCGATCATTGAACAAGTGTTTAGTCGGTATGCAAGCATTCAATGTATTCTATAAGTTGAGCGTGAATTTCTGTTTTCTTCGTCATTTTAATTTCCGTATTAAGCTAAACAAGTCCTTCGCCATTGCCAATAAAAACCGAAACCAAGTTGAATCTGTGGGAACCATAAACGATGTTGTGCTTTATAATTGTGCCATTTGCTTGTGTTGCTTGTGTTGTCACTGTCATAGATTTCATTTGATTAGCGAGAAAACGAGAGAAAATTAGTCTCTTACTGAAAAATCAACAACTGGGTAAGAAATATATATTTTTATATATTTATTTTCTCGATTTATTTTTGTTACAATTCAGGTTTTCTTGTACTGTCTGCCTGTCTCTATCTTGGGTGCCTGTCGTTTATGGCCTACTCTGATTTTCTAAATTTGTTGTTCGCCATCGGGGTTTGGTGTACTGCTTACATCACTGTTGCAGTTCTTGCCTCCGTTCGAGCCGTCAATTGTCTCTGCTCGTTTTAAAAGAGAGAAAATCCGATTGAAATTTGATAAAGATACTATGGGTTATGCTCAACTTGTTATAGGTCCAGCTGGTAGTGGCAAGGTAATTTAATAATATTCGTCCTCTCTGTTCTTCCTATGTTTTCTATGTTTTGTGTGTGTGTGATTGTGAATGTGCTTATATCCTCATTAGTGCATGTACTTTCCTTTCTATATTAGTCCACTTATTGCTCGAGTCTGTACCAACACTGTGAAGCTACACGCCGGACAATACATATTGTGAACTTGGATCCTGCTGCTGAAAGTTTTGACTATCCTGTGGCAATGGGTAAATAGAATGCGGTACTTATTTCTTTTGCAGGTTTAGCTATTATAGTTTTGTAGAGCTTAACTGTTTTGCTTTGGGATGTTTGCAGATATAAGGGAACTCATTTCTTTGGATGATGTTATGGAGGAACTTGGATTAGGGCCTAATGGCGGTCTTATGTACTGCATGGAGTATCCTTTTCTTTATATATCAGCAAAACTCATTTTTTATTTTATTTTCTGATTTTCACTTTTCAAACTTCTTTCTGAATCTTTCCTGAAGAAGTGGTTCTACATCATTATTTATGACATGCTGTTGGAGCTATTGAATGGGATTATGAATTTCTACCTCTCTATTTATTCATATATTTCTCTTTTAATCCCTTTATTATGTATCTGTTAGAATTTTCAAATTTTTATTTGAAATTTTGTTGCCTTGATAATCATATTTAGTCACCTTGAAGAAAATCTGGACGATTGGTTCACAGAAGAACTGGACAATTACTTAGATGATGATTACTTGGTTTTTGACTGCCCTGGTATTCATTCCCTTGTCATAATATTTTTCATTTTATTTGTATTAGTATCTGAAAGATTACCACCATGAGGTATTGTGAGGTGAAGATCTTGTAATAACATGCAATCACAGTGATTTTTTGAGACATCAAAATTGAAATAGGTAGGATACTACATCTGATGCACAGATTAAATCAGTTTGTCAGAACTAGATTGGGTTAGTTGGTTCAATAGCAAAACAATTCCATGGCCAGGTTTTTTTTTTTGGGCTAAAACTTCTATTTTATATTGTTAAAAGTTTTAAAACTGTTTATAATATTTGCTGGTTTAAACTGACCTGAAATTTGTGTATTACATCAACGTAGCCTTGTAATGTTTTGCAGGTCAAATAGAACTTTATTCACATGTGCCAATGCTTCGGAATTTTGTGGAACATCTGAAACGTAAAAATTTCAATGTTTGTGCAGTGTACCTACTTGACTCACAGGTGTGTGGCAGTTATGTTCTGGTCTTTTAAATTTGCTTGACTTATGCTGTGTCTTGTGCTTCCAATTATGGTTATAATCTTGTCTTTGCTTAACCTAATAATTTTTAGACTTGGCCAGTTCATGACAGATGTTACCAA
Source organism: Gleditsia sinensis (assembly GCA_037074535.1). Classification (NCBI taxonomy): domain Eukaryota; kingdom Viridiplantae; phylum Streptophyta; class Magnoliopsida; order Fabales; family Fabaceae; genus Gleditsia; species Gleditsia sinensis. Next base: position 49,027,046 of record CM073469.1, read on the forward strand.
ATTCATAAGTGGATGCATGGCATGTCTTTCTGCAATGGTTCAACTTGAATTACCTCATGTTAATATTCTTTCAAAAATGGACCTTGTGACTAACAAAAAAGATATAGAAGAGTGAGTTTTGTTACCAAAATTTCATTTTCAAATTTGTTTACACCATCTTTATTTATTTAAATCCTAATCTATTCTGTATTGGTATTACATGTAGATTTTTGGATCCAGAGCCACGCTTTTTGCTTTCTGAGTTGAATCAACGGATGGCTCCTCAGTTTGCAAAGCTGAATAAAGCTTTAATTGAACTGGTGGGTAAACTATGTACTTTGAAAAGAGGGTGCACTGTTTCTTCTTTTCCAATTATTATTAAATCTGATGTATGTTAAATATGTGTTGCTAACCAGTCATTGCTCATGCTCAGTACAATTGAGTCTGGGTCACTATTCTCTGAACTGGACTGGACCAGCTGATTCGATCTTGATTCTGGTGCCGGTCTGGTTCAATACTTATACCAGTATTGGTCAAAACCAGTCAAGAACTGGTTAAACTGGCTGGATGGTTTTGAGCGAACTGGATCAACCATCCCAGTTGCAATGGGTGATGTGGCAGCCTTACAATCTAGCAAGCTGCTATTCTCATCCGGTAAAGATAAAAATGTTTCCACTTGAAAATGCTAACAGCTGGTTTGAATCCCCTACCTCAAAGTTAGGGAGCTAGGAGCACTATTCATTCCAATGTCCACCTTATGATAATTTATGTAACATAATAAATTTATTGTATTCTCATTAATACAATAACAACAATAATAACTAAATCTTTTTCCACTAAGTGGGGTTGGTTTTTCACTAATAATACAACTATTTTTAAAAAGAAAATGGACTAATCTCTGTTTTTTTTAAAAGTAAAAAATGAAACACTTATTAGGAAAAGAAATATACAAAATGTTTTAAATTTTAAAATACTGACCCGTAATTTTTTAAAAAGAAAAGGTTTAACATTTCATTATCAACTATTAGAGCTACAAAATTTAACGTGCAATGTAAATTACCATTGTTCTATACTTCTATAATAAAAAATTGTAAATTTGCAGTTCCTTAAATTCTCTGTAATTAACTCGAGAATTTGATTGTAAACTAAAGGTTCTAAATTGTATTAAGTTAGGGAGCTAGGAGCACTATTCATTCCAATGTGCACCTTATGATAATTTATGTAACATAATAAATTTATTGTATTCTCACATGTACAATAACAACAACAACAAAAAAACAACAACAACAATAACCTAGTTTTTTTTCACTGGGTGAGATTGGCTACATGGATCAAACGGCGCTACAGTGACATATTATAAATGAAATCAATAGATAAATTATTAATTGTTAAATCTTTCTTAATAGATTCACTTATTGTTTTCTTTGATCTCTCTCTACTTCTAATTATTGGACTGTTTTCATTTGATCTACTCTTTTCAATAGTTTTTTTAGGTCTTCTCCACACATGACCAAACTACTTTAAGCGATATTCTATCATCTTTTTCACAATAGGTGGGGTCTGTTTCTCACTAATAATACAACTATTTTTAAAAAGAAAATGGACTAATCTCTTTTTTTTTTACTTAAAAAATGAAACACTTATTAGGAAAAGAAATATACAAAATGTTTTAAATTTTAAAATACTGACCTGTAATTTTTTTAAAAGAAAAGGTTTAACATTTCATTTATCAATAATTAGAGCTACAAAATTTAATGTGCAATGTAAATTGCCATTGTCCTATAATAAAAAAATTGTAAATTTGCAGTTCCTTAAATTCTCTGTAATTAACTCGAGAATTTGATTGTAAACTAAAGGGGATCTAAATTTTAAAACTGACTAATAATTTTTTGAAAAGAAAAATTTTTAGCATTTCATTATCAATAAACTAAAGTTATAAAATTTAAGGTGCAATGTAAATTATCATTTTTCTAACAATAAAATTTTGTAAATTTTTTAGTTCCTTAAACTCTTTATTAACTCGAGCAATTGATTGTAAATTAAAGGTTCTAAATTTTAAAATACTAATAATTTTTTTAAAATGAAAAAAAATTTAAAATTTCATTATCTACTAAATAAAGCTATAAAATTTAAGGTACAATGTAAATTATCATTGTTCTAATAATAAAACTCTAGAGGAATTGATTTTTGATATATTAATTTAATCAGTATTTGTTAGTTTTAGTCATATATTCAGAAGAATTTATATTTTGAAAACCCAGTTGGACCATGATAAGACCACTGAATGGCACTCTCCCTTGTTTGGTTCAGTGGCCTCTGCTTTTCCAAAATGGAGCAGAATAATCCTTAGGTGATATTCAGTATGCAGGGTTATGGCTGGAAGAATGCTGTTTCTTACTTATCATTCCCACTTAGCGTGAAGCATCCTTTTTCCCTTTATTGCCATCTTTGCCAATATACTTTCTTTTATTAGACTGAAGTAACAAGACACACTCCCTCTCCACTGACCTTGTTGTGCCATGATATTTGCAAAGGTCCTCCCTTCTGTTACCTTTTGCGCTTTTTCACTACACATTAGTGCTTGCACCCTTTATGGGCAGCCTTTTCTAATAGATAATTTATTTTTCTCATATCAGTTTTTTAAATTTCAATTTTAGTGCAATTTTATTTCCTGAAGTTAGATGGCGCTGCTAGTCAAAATCTATGAAGCACAGACACAGACACAGACACGGGACACGACATGAACACGAACACGGGACACGAAAATTTAAAAAAATGCAGGACACGACACGTTGAGGACACGTGAATTAAAAAAAAATAAAGATTATATATATACACACACAATAACAATAACATAGAATAAGATATAATTCAACACACAATAACATAGAATGAGTTATAAATTTATAATTCACAATACAACTTAATATCTAAAAATTGTCATAAATTTACAAGTTACAACATAATCAATATTCCTTCTTCAATGTTTTCTAAATCACCATTACCATTATTAATTTCATCCCCTTCATCTGTGAAAAAAACTCTTTCCAACTCCGGTTCATCCAATGATAGATTTGCAACCGATAAGACTCCAACATCTTCTGACACATCATCAAAACTATCTCCTCCAATATCCCACATCTTGGTATCATCTTGCATATATTATGGGCTTCTCCTTAACAAAAGCAGAAGATTGTTATGAACAAACACTTACAGCACGTTTTGGTGTGAATTTATTCCTTCTAAATGAGTGAATGAATGAATATGTACTTCAATTTCTCTCACAACAAGAGGAGGAAGATGGTTGCCCAACAAGTTTAAAAGCAAGGCTTTGGAGAAGTAGAGCGGAGCGACCATGAATTGTCCACAAAAAATGTGGCTCTATATCCCCTCTTTGAGCAATAGAGTTCGATTCAGCAAACTCTTCATAATAAGTGGAGAATTTCACATATTCCACATAAACCTTTTTCAAGTCATCAGGATCTTGAAAAATTTTCTTTAAGCACTTCATTCTCTCTCTTGTTATTTCTTCATTTTTGTGTGGAGGGACTCTATTAGAAGTTTCATTCAACTAAGAGTGACTATAATACCTATAAAGAGAATTGAAACAATATGTTGTTATCATTAACATAATGAAGTTAAAAAACACAATTTAGCAAAAATTAAGAATAAGAATACCTAGGGTTCAAAGAATGTGTTAGGCAATGAAGGGGTGTGTTGCTTTTAGTCCACCTTTGCAGCAATATATCATACACCATATTAAAGAAGCTTGACTCTTCAGAATCAAGCTTGCCTTCACGGCGAAATATTGCCTTCTTCACTTGTTTAATCATACTATCCCACCCTTCATATATCTTGTAAAGACTAGACTTATCAGTATCTCCCATTCTCAACATATCATAAATTGGAGAGTTGAAAGTAAGAATGAAATCAATTTTGTCCCACCACACATCATTTAAAATTTTATCCTTCACAAATTGAGTTTTTCTCACATCATCCTCCCTATAAAGATTTCATTTATCACTAATTACCATTGATTGCAAGCCATGTTTTACAAGTTTAAATCTCTTCAACATAATAATAATGAAATTAAATCTAGTATCCGCAATGGCAAGCAACTTTAAAGGGACAAACTCATTAAAAATAGTCAATCTCATATTATGATTCATGATAAATTTTTTTATCATTATAGCATCATCAGCTACTTCTCTTATTCAACCAAGCTCATCAAAAACAATTTCATTACCCTCCTTATTCTTTACATTGCAAATGCTCTTCAAGGCTAAATTTAATGTATGGACCACACAAGGAGTCCAAAAGATGTGAGGATACTCAACCTCTATATAAACCCCTGCAGTTTTACAAACTGGAGCATTATCAATGATGACTTGAACCACATTCTCCGCTTCCACTTCTCTAATTACACTGATAATGGCATTTATTATGAACTTTGTCTTTGTACTCACCTTCATAATTAGTAGCTTTTACGAACATAGGGCCACTTTCTGTCACCGCCATAAAATTAATAAGAGGACGTCTTTGTGAATCCGACCATCCATCACAAATAATAGTGACACCCTTCTTCCATGTTGTTTTTATAGGTTATAACATCCTCTCAATATGTGTCTTCTCTTGTTGTAACAAAATTCTGTAATAAATTGTAACCTGGAGGTATGAAGCCAGCCAAATTATGGTTGCATGCATAAGTAAAAGAACTCCTGTAATAAAGATTTCTAGCAAGGTGGAATGGTAAGCCCCCTGAATAGAACATTCTAGCAATATGAGCTCTTAATTCATCTCTTTTTTGGTTGTGGTATGTCTTCTCAAGAGGACTTTCCTCTACACCCTTTCTTCTCTTGGTTCCAACTCTCAAACTCTCAACTCTAAATGAATGGAATGAAGAACTAGTGCTACTAGATGAGTCAATCTTTGATACATCACTAGGTGATGGCAATGAAATTTTCTTTGGCATGGATTTAAGCTTTCTTTCACAAGCAACATCTTCTAATTTTTGCATGTCAACAAGATCTTTATTAGAAACTTTATTGTATACTCCTATACCAAACTCTTTTAGCTTTAATAAATGAGCTCTAACTCTAGAATAAGTTTCTTTATAATCATTTCCACAATAATTGCATGTAAAAAGAACATTTTCTCCACTCTTTGATTCCTTTTCCCCCTTTGTGACAAAGCTCCACAAAGGTTTGTAATCATCTCTTTGCACATTATCTTTACTAATATTAATATTTTCAGAATCAGAATTTTGAGAAATCCTAAATAAAATAAAATGAAAAAAAAATTATGAATCATATCACATACTCTAGACCTTGTTTACTGTGTCTAATGTCTATTGTTTGTCATTTCCTAGCCTATCACAGAACCTATTCCCAAAACATACACAATTACTTACAAAAATAGAAGCAACTGGCATGTATATCAGACAAAAACAGAAGCAAATAGCAATTAATCACAAGTAGACAGAAGCCACAAGTAAATACATAAATCAATTCATCAATCATCACAATTGCAATCAAAGAAGCAAGTAGACCGTGAGAGTTGAGGCACAACACAAGTAATCCACTAATCTCAATTCAACATAACTAATCAATAGAGAACCCTTGCAATGTACAGAGCATGGAACAACGGAGAAGATAGGCATGGTACAGAGCAAATAGCAACTAATTCATTTCTATTTCTGGTCCTAATACATTTCCTATTTCTCTTAAGCTATCGCAAATCCAAGTGAATGTAACAATAGAGAAGACAGGCAGAAATCGAAAAACACAAACTCAGACCATTTGTTGGAGCAAAACCAAACAAGAGGCAAGACGCAGCATCGATGGAACAACAACGAATAGATACATACCTAAGAACTGCACCTAAGCAGAAATGGAGCCAAAATCGCGACTTGTCAGAGAATGGAGCAGAACCTCCTGAAAATGGAACAAAGCTGACCAGAGATAAACACGAAGGAGGAGACCGGGTACGGAACAGAGCTGACTATGGGAGAGCTGCACGGTGAAGTAGACGTGGCCGGCGATGGACACGAAGTCACGAAAAGAAGACAATGGCACGAGAGGAGGTGAAGTTTCGCATAGCAACGCAGGACAAATGCGGGAACCAGAGACAAACACGAAGGAAAAACAATTCAGACCGGGTATTAGGGCTTAATTGAGAGGCTGGGTATCGGCTTTGGGCCTGTGAAAACTAAAGGGCTGGACTTTTTGTGCCCAAAACATGTTGCACACTTCCAAAAACGTGTCCAATACGTGGCTCTTTTTTTTTTTTTTGAAATTTTGGACACGAGGACACGTGTCCAACACATGTCTAGGGCGTGTCCGTGTCTGGTGAGTGTCCAACACTCTGCCATGCCCCTAAATGGAGTGTCCGTGCTTCATAGGTCAAAATTGATTTTAGTTCATCAAATCTGTTATCATGGACTTGAGATGTGCATGGAATATATGAATATGTTTAGAGTTACTTGTGGCCAATTGGACAGATTTTTATTTCATTTTTATGTACTAATCATGGGAATGGATTGATGATTTCATTCTTGATATTTGAAACCTTAGAAAGAAATCAAGATTTCGTTCAAGTCGTTGCCTTTACCTTCCCATTTTGCAACAATCATTCCTGTAGATACTCTTAACACTTTGACTTTTGAATGAATTCTGCAATACTTTTTATTTTCTTCCATCAACTTGTTCATATATTTCTATATTTCGTCTACAACAGGTGAATGACTATAGCATGGTGAGTTTTATACCACTGGACTTGAGGAAGGAAAGCAGGTTAGCTCCCTGTGTCTTTTGTCTGCTTCCTATACTTGCTGCATGTTAATTATCTGAATGATCTTTTTTGCCATAGTGTCTTTGTAGCATATATTTTTGTTGATGAACGAATGGTGTTGAACATTAAGGCTAGTAGCACCAGGTCTTTAAATAACTGAATAATGCTGAAGTATTAAAATTGGATGTTGAACTGACGGTGTTTAATAGTTTAATGGAAGATCTAGATTATGGCTCTCATAGCTTTTGCTTTCCGGTGCTCCTGGAAAGTTATGGCTATGATATTTGATCTCATATTAGGAATTGATTTTCAATCCAATAGCAGGTTACTGGATAAAACAAATAGAAACTACGATATGAATACTGTGGGAAGAATTTAAGTCCAAAAACCAAAGAAAATATACTGTGGCTTCTCTGTTCTGTTTGGTGTTTTTTTTTTAAAAAGAAAAAAGAAAAAAGAAAAAGTGAGTGTCTCTTAGATAGGCAGAAGGACATGGCAGCTTTGCTTAAGTTTCTATTTTATTTTATTTTCAGTTTTTTTTTTCAGTTTTTGTCCTTTACCTTAGGAAGATTACCAATCCTCCTCATTTATACCTTTCTTCCTTCTTTTTTATTATCTTCATTAATGGCCTAAATGTTTTTATAGATGAATATGAATTATGATGAAGTAAAATGCTGGATTTTCTGTTGCAAAATTGAATTTAAACTGCTAAGTTCAAGAACCTACATTTCATTGTAGTCCAGCTGACTCGATACTTGTCTTTCCTCCCAGAAATCTATAATAGTGTAGTGTGCAACTTTCTCGTATTTTTGACTTTTAAATAGAAAAACAGGTTCTATGTGTTTTGGATGATTAGATGGATGTAGAACTATTTGTTTAACCTTGAATACAGCTTCTATACATGCTTCCACAATCCACATAACAAGTATGAATTATGAATTTACTCTTGAATTATTTTCACATGTCTATTAATTGATTTCATGTTGTATTATTTCAAACACTTTCACAAAATGGTTTTTCTGATATACTATACAAATGGCCTTCTAAATTTTAATGTTGCTTTCATAGCAGCTTGTTGAAAAATTTGTTGCTTGCTCTAGTAACTTTTAAGGGTAGAACAAGTCATTGAACTTGATATTTTGCTAGCTTTCAATTAATTCTCTCTTCCACCCTCCCCCCCTACACACCCCCTAAAAAAAAGGAAACAAAAAGAAAAAGAAAAAAGGTTTTGTATTGATGTTTTGTTCTCATTTACAGCATACAATATGTATTGGCCCAAATTGATAATTCCATCCAGTATGGAGAAGATGCAGATGTAAAGATCAAGGATTTTGATCCAGAGGATGATGACTAGTAGCTTATTCTCTTCTGCAGCACCGCCCAGTAATATCAAAAGTTGGGTAATCACAAGGACAAAATGGTGTATCAAGGTAGCATTGTCAATATATTAGGACCTTGGTAGGATGTTCAGTGATGATTTGTGAAAAGTAATTTGCCAAAATGGCACCAAAGTGTGGCTTTTAAGAATGAGTGGACCTTGACAGTTTTTCTAAACGGTAAAGGAATGGAAATCGAGGTTGCCTGATTGAAGCTCTAGGCATCATTCTCGCTTGATTTGAAGTTGAACATGAAACATTTTTCCTACCACAAATATACGGTTTTGACAGTACTTTGCACTGATACTGCAATGCATGCTGACTATGGATTACTCTATCATGAAAAACTGGCAAGCTAATTTGATGGGCAAGATGGGAGGAATAGCTAGAAATGAGTTAGTTTGCCTGCCCTTTGGGGAGTCCAGATTATAACACTACTGAGGGGGTATGGTATGAAAAGTGTTTCAGGTGCTTCTTGAGTTTTGTTAAGACCTTGCAAATTAATTCCCTTACCATTTATCCCAACATTCTTCCTCACTAAATCTATTTTTTAAGCTGCATTTATAGAAGCTCCTTTCACGTTTTCTAGGTAATCAAATAGTATGTTTTCTTAAGGTGGTTTGAATCTTTGCCTACATGCATCATCAGTGGCGGAGTTAGGACTTTACGATCAGAGGGGTATAAATAACAAAAAATAATAAAGATGTATATTATCAATCTGTTAATAAGATATAACATATCAAAGAACAAAATGATTAACTATTATCATTATAATTAGAAAGTGTAATTCTTATAGATGTCTTAATGGTGATTTTATATTTTGAAACCATTGAAAAATCAACTCACTGTTGATGTTATTAAATATATCTTTTAAGCATCTTTCATTTGATTACACAGTCAATTCTTTATAATCATAACGGTAGAAAATACTTTTTTTATACTCTTTTTATTTATTTATTTTAACTTACTTCTTTGCAAGGCTGCCAATCTCTTTCAAAGTTGAAACTTCGCTACTTTGCATATTAATTATACATCCAATTGATTTTTAAGAACTAACATTTGAGTTAGAGAAAAATCATTTGGGTAAAACTTGGTAAATTGAAACAACCTATGCTCGTCAAACGTAAAAAAATAATTCATTTGAAATTAAGTATGCCAAACAAAGATAATTCTTTAGTTGTCTACAAGCAGTTATTAAGTTCTTCAAGTTGTATATCCATAATTCTATAAAATAAATTTGTAATGTCTTGAACTCTACTACATGATTTCCCTTTAAATATAAACATCTCTTTCATATTAAGAATGTCAATGTCAAGAGTTTTGCAAAACAAAAATATCTCATTCAATAAAGATCTTCATCCACTATCTCTCAAAATGTGTATATGTTACTTTGAGGTATTAACCAATTTCATGGAATTAATAAGATATTGATTTTTCATCTAAAGGTTTGTGAGAATTCATTAGTGACCCCCAACATGTTTTTCATTGAATGTGAAGTTAATACAGGGGTCAAGTTGACACAACTTATTTTATAAGGACTAAATATAAATTTAAGGGGAGATTTAATGAGGGCACGATTAAGGCTAATAAAGAAAATAAAAATCAGTTTCAAATTACAATTGAACACTATTATAAGAGATTGGGTTAAGAGATTTAAATATGTATTTAATGGCTTAATTTTAGAGGCTCGACAAAGAGATAAATGTGTCACTACTAAATGTGAGTCAAGATTGGTACACGTCGTTAAAATCCATTTAAATATGAGTCAAGACCAAGAGGAATGTTGATTAAAGACAAGAAGGCTAAAGGCTGAACATATGCCTAAAAACAACAAGGTTGAAGATTGAATATATGCCACTTTTTTTTTAATTTACAATTTTTACTTAGTTTGATTATGATTAAATTACTTAGTTTATTAATGATAAATTATCTAGTCTGATAAGGATTAAATTAGTTTGAATAGAATTAGATTATTTAATTTATTAATTATTAAATTATCTAGTTTGATAAGAATTAAGTTATTTAGTTTGTTTAGACATTTTGATGTACATCGGCCAATATATAGGCACGAATGATCAATAAAAAACATTGGACTTTTCTACTTGGTTCTTTAAAGAATTATTCAAATTTATTGAAATTTTTTGTAGCATTTATCATTGACTTATCAATCGAATCTTCTATCACTGACTGCAGTGTCTTCATTATACCAAGGTTCTTGCTTTTAAATAAGCAATAGGTAGTGGTTCCATACAAATCTGATTATAGAAATGATCTTAAAGCCTTCTTAGATAATGGATTTCATTAGTTCTTGGTAGAGTTCATGTCATTTGGTATTAGAGCTCTCTTCTAGTCTCATGTTTGCCTATTCTTAAAACTTTTCTTGTCAGTTTCAAGTCCAAATCATTTTTTTTATCTCTATTTTGTTTGAATCTTGCTGGAATCCTTGGTCTTGTCTACTTCATTCCATTTATCAATTTCAAGTTCTAGTACTAATCTAGAAAAAGAAAAAGATTCCTGAAGAGAGTTAGAGAATTTTGAAAAATAAAAAGAGAAAATTCAAATAAAAAAAAGAAATAAAGGGAAAACTTGAATTAAAGAAAAAAGGAAGAAAGCAAAAGGAAATTCAAGTTCGAATTTAAATTCAAATTAATAAAAAAGAGGGGGAGAGGTGAGTTGTTACTAGAAATTTTGATTATTTTCTTGTTTAGTTTCACAAGAATTGAAAAAGAAAATTGAGTGGAAAAAGGCAAGAATGGTAAGCAAATTAGAGGGTTAAAAAAAACCAAATTTATTGTGTGAAATATGAGAGTTGAGTGAATTAAATTTTCTACGTGAAACACTAGAGGGAGTGTTGTGAGGTTTTTTTAACTCTTTTGTAGCAAACATGTCATACAACAAGGACAAAATTACTTCTGAAGATGGTTTAGGAATGGTAGATCTAAAGTTGATGATAGAAGCCTTAATGAGTGCGATAAGGAGAATGTTGATAGTAGAGATGGAGCAGTTTCAAGAACAGATAGACCAGGTAGAGAATACATTTTTGTAGCAGCCACAAAATGCTTTTAATGTATGTAGAAGCGAGAAATTTCAATTGAGGGAAGTAAGGGTTGAAGATGAAGACTATTATCGGGATGGTTTTGAGGAAGAAGAGGATCAAGATTTGGCTGTTACCAGTAGGATATATGGTGGGCGGTTTAGAGAAGTTAAAAATTAGAAAGATAATAACTTGGGTAGTATTAAGATGAAGATTCCATTGTTTCATGGCAGAAACGACCCTAAAGCTTACCTTGAGTGGGAGAAGAAGATGGAGTTAGTATTTGATTGAGACAATTATTTTGAGCCTAAAACGGTAAAACTTGAAGCCATTGAATTTTATGATTATGTAATTATTTGGTTGGATCAATTAGTGTAAAATAAAAGGAGAAATAAAGAGCTTCCAATATAGGTGTGGCAAGAGATGAAAATTGTGATGAAAAAATGATTTGTTCTAAGTTACTATTTAGACAAGTTAACTTGAGTGTGAAATATCAAGAATCGTACCAAAAATTGCAAAGTCTTACACAAGTTAACTTGAGTGTGAAATATATTTATAAGGAGATGGAAATCGCTATGATTCGAGCAAATGTAGATGAGGATCGAGAGGCTACTATGGCTAGATTTTTGAGTGGTTTGAACCAAGAAATTGCTAATGTTGTGGAATTGAAATATTATGTGGTGTTTGAGGATATGGTGCACATGGTCCTCAAAATTGAGCATTAACTCAAGAAATGGGGCATCATGTAACAACTATTTTTTTTGGGTGATTACGTATTAGACCAGTATTTTATCAAAAGATATGCATCTTGTATTTATATATATACTAAAGTTACATACATTATAAATTAGTAGCATACATACATATGTAACTTGAGATACTAAGCATACATCCCAAAAGGCAAAGTACCGTGGGGTTACATCAAAACAATGGGTTAGCCCATTTACATCATCAGAACTATATATATAACACTATTCTACTATTCCCTCCTCTGGCTGTCACCCTTGGGGTATTGCTAGTGGAGGAGGCAGGTCAGGAGCAGGGATATCTACCATGTTTATAAATAGAAGGTTCATTATAATAGTGAATTGTCCTAAGTAAGGGACATCCACCGTCTGGAGCTCCAAAAGGATGGTAAGTGCCAAGAATGACATCTCTACTGATCTGAACATAACATCAATAGCATAGTGAGATATAAAATTCCAACAAGGTCAATATCTAATAAATACAAGCATAATAAAATACTTACATGTTATGTCCAACTGTATAAGTTACATAAAACATTTTCTCTTTCTTACAATAAAGATATAGTAAAATACATACAGGCTTTTTATAGGTTATGCATCAATATCACGCATGATAAATGAAATATATATTAATAGGATACTTGTACAACTGTTCATGGCTCATACATCGCTCATAGTGGCTTATCATCTGATAATCTCTTTCAATTTTAAACCTCAATGTGGTGTGAGCCTTACCCCTATAGCTACTCACTCACTATTGAAGGCCTTTGGTCGGAGTGATCCTTCCCACATTGACCACTTTAGGCTATAGGGCATCTCCTATCTTAGTACTGTATCCAAGCCACGACCCTTCAATCGTCTTATCTTGTAAGGTGCCGCATGCCGCTGGGTCACCTTAATGGGTAGGGGTCATCCTGAACTTATTAGTCTCCTCAAAACAGCAAGGGAGACATCTGTTACCATGCCACCCTTGATGTGAGCATGGCTAACGAATGAAAATGGAGTGCAGTCCGTCTTTAACTTCCACTTGGATCTATTAAAAGAGTTTAGGCTAAAAGATTTAAAGAAGAACTTAATGGTTTAATTCTAGAGGTCCATCAAGGAGATACATGCATTACTACAAAAGAAGAGCTCAAAACTGATCCATGTCATTAAAACTAACTTAAATATAGATCAAGACCAACCAATTTAAATATGGATCTAAAGTATAAGAAGATTCAAAGCTGAATACTGATGCGTGTTTTCGCAAGTGTACGAATCGTTCAAGTAATAAAGTGTACAAAAGTATGGATATCGAACCCACAAGGAATGGCGTTACTAAGTACTGAAATTGACTAATCCTAATTTTATCTAAAAAGCAAATTGTTGATTGTTTAAAAAGCAAATTAACTTACAAATAAATGCAAAGAACACAATTGAATGTTGTTCACAAATAATTAAAAACGCTAATGCATTTGATTTCGCTGAATCAATTCAATCCAATTTCAATGCATGTTATATGAGAATCAAAGCTACAAGTGATGGTTGAAAAACCCAAACTTATCTAATACTCTCTCTCGAGTTATATTAGAATTACTTGTCTATGATAATCAACTATATTTTTATGAAGATTAATCACAAACAAGCACATTATGATCTATGGAATTTTCAGGATAATCACATACATCATGCATTAGTTCTCACACTCGCATTCAACATATGGTATTTATTACAAGAAGCATTCATTACACATCTCCTCTCGGTCTCAATATAATGCAACTAATCATCTAAATCTTGGCCAGAAATTTAGAAGCATTAAGCATGGAAATAAATACTCAACTTGAAAACAATGAACTCATATAACCATAACCACAAAAATCAGAGTTTCATGATTCAACTACGTCATAGCCTTAGCAAAAATGAATTAACTCATAATGGAAATAAGAACAACAACAATCTCAACTGAATACATAACTATAAAAACGAAATAAACTGCAGAAAAATGAAGATAAGGAAAAGAGATGAAGAACTCTTGGAGATGAACACTTGGCAGCAACAATGGTGATGATCCTTCAAGATTCTCCAAGCTTTCTCTCCAAAAATGGCTTCTTCTCCTCCAAAAACGCCTCTTCTAGGTCTATTTCGCCGTCCCCTCTCTCTGTACCTTATGGTATTTATAGATCCAGGGTTTTGGGGACAATTTTGGAACAAAAATCATAGAAAACGCGTTTAGCCGCCGAAACTTGCCGCAGCGAGTTTTTGAAAAATACTCTCGCCGCGGCGAGTTTTGCTTTTTGCCGGCGGCGAGCTACATTTCGCTGCCGGCGGCGAAAATGATCTCGCCGGCGGCCAGATTCGATTCCAAAATTGCGCTCCTGGGAAAATTTGCTGCAGCATTCTCGCCGCGGCCAAAATATTCTCGCTGCGGTCAGACTTCCAAACCTTGAAATCTTGCTTTTCTTGATTCTAACTCAATCCTGGTCATTGGCATTTGTCCCAAACTTCTCCAAACTTATGATTTTACCAGAAATTTGCACTTTAAACACGAAATACCCGTGAAATGACATTTGTGAATTAAATAATCAAATAACCACAATTTTCACACAAATATCAATATTTAAATCATAACAAAAGTGCAATAATATGACTCATATCAAATACATTAAAACTAACTGAATATATGCCCAAAATAATGGAGTTATTTAATGGCCCAATTTAAGCTACGTTTCTTTTATTTACTTTTAGTGTTTTCTTTATTTGACTAGGAAAGTTTTCTATTTGATAGTTTCTAGAAGAGTTGTATTTTTCCTTACCCTATAGGAGTTTTCTATTTGATAGTTTTTAGAACAGTTTCTTATTTTTAATTTTCCTTGTCCTATAGGAGTTTCTTATATAGTTTTCTTTGTTAGTTTAGGTTATTGGCCTATAAATAAGCATGTATGCTCATGAACAATGCAGATTATCATTTATATTATTGAGAGTGTTTTTTCTTCAGTTCTTCAAAGAACATTTCTGAACTTATCAAGATTTTTCTTGTGGCGTTCAAACAATACTTATCACTGACAATCTTCTTCTCTTTTTTTGAGTGCGGCGTCTTTAATAATTTCTTATACCTTTGGTTCTTATCTCTTTATAGATAACAGATGAAGGTCATTTTCTTTTTAATTTATTTTGTTATAAATTTGATTAGAATACGATCCTTCCAATCGAATCCCATATTGATTTTGGGTCTCACTGCTCTTGGTGAGGTTCATATCAGGGGTTCACATCATTTGGTATCAGAGCCTAAGTTCTAAATCAGGTTTGATCTATCCTATTTGTTTTCTTATTATTATTCCATCTTACTATCTTGTATTTTTTTCTGTGTTCTTCATTTTTCTTATCTTCTAATTTTTGTTTTATTTTTAGTGTTCCTTGTTCAAGTGCATATTTGAAAAAAAAGAAATTCAAAAAAAAAGGAAAAAAAAGAAGTGTAGAATTTTGAAAAAAAAAATTCAAAAAAAAAATAAAATTAGAACCCATTATTGTTGAAATTCAAGTTTCCACCTAAATTTTGGAATTTGATCTTTAAAAAAAAGTGATCTAGTAATTCTAATTGTATCAATTCTTTTTTTTTCTTTCTTTGATATTTGGTTTTCTTATTTTGGTTAGTTTTTCTATCTCAATTGTTTCCTTTCCTCTAGTTGTTGACTTCTTTCTATTTTAGTTCTTTCTTGTTCTGATTTTCTTATTCCTTATCTTGTCTTTAATTTTTCCTAAAGTTCTATTGCTTTGTTCCTTTACTTCTTAAAATTCTGTTTGTTTTTCTTCCTTTGCTTCTTAAAATTCTATTTGTTTTTTTTCTTCCTTTGCTCTTTGTACTCTATTAGTTGAGTTTGGATTATTGCAAGAAAATTTTTGTGTGAGTATATTTGAGTTCAATAAAGAACTGAAAGAGGGGGCTAAAAGAGGAAAAAGACAAGAGAGTGTGAGCTCATAAGAGGGAAAAAGCCAAAATTTGAGTAAACACGAGTGTGAGTGCCATTAATTTTAAGAGAAACACATGAGTTAGTGTTGTGAGAATTTGTTTTACTCTAACATTGTTTTACAGGAAAATAATGTCACACAACAAGGAAAAAAATACTTCTGAAGATGTGTCGGGAATGGTGGATCCAAAGTTGATGATGGAAGCTTTAGTGAGTGAGATGAAGCGAGTTTTGAAAGAGGAGATAGAACAAATTCATGAACATTTAGATCGGGTAGAGAATTCACAAAATACTCCCAATATTCCTAGGAGAGAGATAGTTCAACCGAGGAAAGTGAGTTTTGAAGGCAGAGAGTATTATAGAGATGATTTTAATGAAATTGACAGGGATTTGAGTACAAGATATGGTGGGAGGTTTAGAGAAGTTAGGACTTGGAAAAATAATAACTTGGGTAGTTTTAAGATGAAGGTTCCGTCGTTTCAAGGCAAAAATGACTCCAAAACTTATCTAAATTGGGAGAAAAGGATGGAGTTGTTGTTTGGTTGTCACAACTATTTTGAGTTGAAAATGGTAAAGTTGGCTATCATGGGATTTACTGACTATGCTATTATTTGACGGGATCAATTGATTTTAAGCAAGAGACAAAATGGAGAAAGGTATATTGAGACATGGGAGGATATGAAAGTAGTTATGAGGAAGCGATTTATTCCAAGTCACTACCAAAGAGACTTATTTAAGAAGTTGCAAAGCCCTACTCAAGGTTTGAAAAGTGTTAAAGACTACTATGTTAATCAAGTTGGGTTACAAAAGAAAGAAAGTGAAGAAAAGAAAATGAGTGAAAGAATTAAGAGAGAAAAAGATAGAGATGCTGAGAAAATTATGATAGAAAAAGAGATAGAGGATGAGATAATTAAGAGAGAAAGAGAGAGAGAGAGAGAGGTTGAGAAAATTATGAAAGAAAAAGAGATAGAGGCCGAGAAAATTAAGAGAGAAAATGAGAGAGAGGTTGAGAAAATTGATGGAGAAATTAAAAGAACCAATTGGGTTATTGAAAGAAAAATTGAGAGAAAACAAATGAATTTTTGTGCAAGAGAAAGTGTGATAAAAAAATGTTTTACTTTCAATTTTGCCAATGATTGTATTAATGAGCTTAACTCTTATTCACCCAATATTGAAGTTTCTCTTTTGCAGGGTAATGTTCTCAATGCATATGAGAAAGTGGCATTTGATAAGTTATTTGAGCATAATGAATTTCTATTTAGAGAAAACAAATTGTTTATGCCTAAATATTCATTACACGACTTGTTTGTTAAGGAAGCACAAAGAGGTGGTTTGATGATGAATTTTTACATATCTAACACTTTAGATGATTTGCATATGAAACATGATGTGGAACGAATATATGAGCAGTTTATCGCTTCTAGACAAGTTAAGTCTAAAATGAAGCCTAATGGATTATATACTTCTTTACATATACCTAGTGAACCTTGGATTGACTTATCTACAATTTTTGTGTTGAGTTTACCCAGGTCAAAATGGGGTAGAGATTCTATATATGAGGTTGTTGACAAATTTTCTAAAATGACACATATTGTAACATTCTAAATCTTTAATAATGTTAGATAAATCTAAGAAAAAGTAAAAGATATATATGACCAATAATTAATTACTTAGTTATGGAACAATAAGGTATTTTAAAAAAAATAAAATATAGGTGACATATAATTAATAATGAATCATACAAATAAAATTCTTAGGATCATAATAGATGGGAGAAGGATACAAATACATTTTTAGGATATCACTAATCTAAGATTAGCAGTAAATTAAGGCAATATAAAACAACTAAGGAGCTGCCAAGTAGCACCACCAAAGGATGCTACCTTGCAGTCACCATGCATCTTCCTCATTTTGTTTCTACAAATCATGACAAGAGGAAAAGAAACCATGCACCTTCCTCATTTTGTTTCTACAAACCATGACAAGAGGGAGAGAAACCATGCACCTTCCCCATTTTGTTTTAATCAATTGTTTCTTTGCTCTATAAATACCATTGACAAGAGGGAGTCTAAGATAGAAAGAAAGGAAGAGAGAAAGAGGGAGAGAGAGAGAGAGAATAACTAGAAATTTGAGAGAGGAAATGTCTAAAAATTGAGAGAATTCTTCTTTCCTTCCTTCACCTTGTGGCAGTGAGAATGAGAGTTTGAGTGTTGAAAAATTAAAACTTTACCCACCATTTTTCTTATAAGAATAGAGTTGGGTGTGCAAGGGAAGCCAATAGAAGAAGCTAGCTAAAAATTTGGTGCAATAGAAGTGTTTTGCACAAGGTAAGTTTGCCTTCTTGTAAAAATCTAGTTTAGAGTTTATTATGCTAACTTTAGGTTCTGCATGGATGAATTTTTGGCTAATAATTATATAACATCTGAAAATATGTTCAGCAGAGAAGTTATAGCCCTATGTCTTAGCTTTCTATAACCTTTAGAATCATATCAATTGGATTTAATATGAGAGAGTTATTCCCCAGTGAGTGATGAGAGGTTAGAATCGGGTATGAAATTTAAATAGTAATAATAGCTTCAGTTTTTGAATTTTTGGGACTAATCTATAAGGAATATGAATAAATGGTTAACTTACAAAATGTAAATGTCTTAGGATTAAATGACCACTGGAAACAGCCAATTTGGAGTCTATATGAGTGAATTATGGTCTGATTAGTGAGTAAAGGTTATAGAGCACATAAGGGTTAGGTTTGAGAACACAAAACCCTTTTTGCATCTAAAAACTTAGCTTGATAAATTGAGTAAATGGACTTTAAATTTTATAATTTTTGGTAAAAAAGTCTTGGAATATTGATAATCAATTTTGGAAATTTTTGTGATTTTTGAGAACCTACAAATATGATATTTGCAATCAAAACACTACAGAGAAAAAATCTGCTAGACAGCTTAGGCTGTTGATGGAAATACTAAACATTGAAGAGGTTAGATTTTTAATTTTCATATGAAAAATTTATTATATGTTACTAAAATACTAACTAAGGTCCCCACCAAATTTGAGACAATTATGGACAGTTTAAGGCATATAATAAAATATAGAAGTTCTATGGGACAAGAAGTGAGTCTGAACAAACCAGAACTGGGGGCAGCTATAACAATTAGGTTATTTGAGGGGTTAAATGAATTATAATTTACTTAAAAATTTTATGGTGATTATATAAAATATCACGAATTTTAAAGAATTTTTACCCATCTAAAGGAATGGAAAACACAATAGAAATAGAACCAAAACCAATATGCACTATTCTGGGTTAAGGAGGTATGTCTTAGGGTGAATGGAAGATTTAAGGGTTGAGAGATCCAAGAAATCAAATAGACATGTAAAGGAACTTCCATACAAAATTTTAGAATTTTTGGAGAACTTTTATTATATTTAATAATAATTCCAAAACTAAACAGAATCATAGGTCTTTTAGGGGAACAAGAACTCTTAAACTAGAGATTTTAGATTTTATGTGCTCATATGAATGCATTAACCAAATGCTTTTATATGTTTTAGTTTCAGTAACTGGTTGTAACCTTGGCAGCCTTGGAAAGGAAGTGATTGTACTAGAATTGAGATAGCTAGTTTTTCCTTAAAACACTCTTTATGTTTATAATATTGAATTTATCAAT
Organism: Gleditsia sinensis; assembly: GCA_037074535.1. Lineage (NCBI taxonomy): Eukaryota > Viridiplantae > Streptophyta > Magnoliopsida > Fabales > Fabaceae > Gleditsia > Gleditsia sinensis. The sequence continues at coordinate 49,046,585 of CM073469.1, forward strand.
TTCACTGGTTACCTGATTTTTATGCTATGATGAATGATGGTCTAAAGATATGTTATGTATGCATTCTCAAAAATTAAGGGGTGCCTAAAGTGTGCCAAGTAAGCCCCATTTCCCCCACGTATTGGCCAATAATAGGAGATGCATATCCCTTTGTAGGTATGGGACTGCATTGGGTAAGTAGACCAAAATATTATGGGTTCTTATGTTTCAGTGAAATAAATTGAGATGTTTTAAGAAATGGAATGTATATTGTTTTATAAAATTTTGCTAGCTACTGAGATTTTCATCTCATCTTTTTATGTTTATATAATCACATTCTAGGTACTCTAGCAAGAAGTGAGCAACATGATTCTCAAGTTTGACCCATCTGATTATAGATATTGATTATATATTTCTGGAGATGTAATATATGTGGGATGGCCTAGTCGAATGCTAAGTCCCTTTTTAATAGAACATAGTTTGATGAAAATTAAGTGATTAACTGTACACTTTTTTTTATTTGTTAGCGTGAGAGCCTTTGTGTGTAAGTAACATGTATCATGCCTAGTTAGTTTGATTTTCCTATCTTTAAGAAAATAAAATTTGAATATGTTTGGAATAGCTTGAAACTCATGTATGCTCATAAAAAATATATTATATATAATAGAAATAAAGATAAGTTTATGATTAAATTTATGGATTAGGTAGATATTGTCAAGAATTTATAGACAATAAGGAATATTCTACGACATAGATATATGAAAAAAGACGTTAGTAAGTAGGTGTTACACATATCATACCATGCCATAAAACCGATGATGTATCACATATTGGTAATTTGTTTTTCAAGAAAATTGTGAGATGGCATGGCATGCCTAGGAGTATTGAATCTAATTTGTTTTTGAAACATGTCAAGTTTGTATATAATAAAAGTGTGCAATTTGCAACTAAGTTTTCACATTTCGAAATTGTGCATGGTTTTGATCCATTAACTCCTTTGGATTTAATTCCTTTACCGATGGATGATTTTGTTAACTTAGATGAAAAGAAGAAAGTTGATTTTGTTAAGCAGATCTATAAGAAGGCAAGACAAAAAATTAAGAAAAAAATTGAACTATATGCCAATCAAGCTAAAAAGGGACACAAAAGAATTGTATTTGACCCGGGAAATTAGGTTTGGTTGCATACGAGGAAGAAAACATTTCTAGATCAAAAGCGTTTTAAACCACTTCAAAGAAGATATGGTTTGCTTGAAGTGAATGAAAGAATCAATGGCAATGCCTACAAGCAAGATCTTTTAGTTAAGTATAATGAGAGTGTGTGTTTCAAAGTTATTGATTTAAATTTCTTTTATGTAGGAGTTGATTTGAGGACAAATCTTTTTCAAGAGGAGGGGAATGATGTGAGCACGGCTAACGAATAGAAATGGAGTGCAGGCCGTCTTCAAGTTCCACTTGGATCTATTAAAAGAGTTTGGGCTAAAAGATTCAAAGAAGAACTTAATGGTTTTATTCTAGAGGTCCATCAAGGAGATACATGCATTACTACAAAAGAAGAGCCCAAAATTGGTCCATGTCATTAAAATTCACTTAAATATGGATCAAGACCAACCAATTTAAATATGGACCTAAAGTACAAGAAGATTCAAGGCTGAAGACTGAATATAGGCCCAAAATAATGGATTTATTTAATGGCCCAATTTAAGCTACGTTTTTTTTCTTCTGATTTATTTACTTTTAGTGTTTTGTTTATTTGACTAGGAAAGTTTCCTATTTGATAGTTTCTAGAAGAGTTTCCTATTTGTATTTTTCTTTACCTTATAGGAGTTTCCTATTTGATAGTTTCTAGAACAGTTTCCTATTTCTAATTTTTCTTGTCCTATAGGAGTTTCCTATATAGTTTTCCTTGTTAATTTAAGTTATTGGCCTATAAATAGGCATGTATGCTCATGAACAATGCAGATTATCATTTATATTATTAAGAGTGTTTTCTCTTTGGTTCTTCAAAGAACTTTTTTGAACTTATCAAGATTTTTCTTATGGCGTTCAAGGACTTATCACTCACAATCTTCTTTTCTTTTCTTGAGTGTGGCGTCTTCAATAATTTCTTATACCTTTGGTTCTTATCTCTTTATAGATAATGGGTCAAGGTCATTTTCTTTTTAATTTATTTTGTTATAAATCTGATTAGAATACGATCCTTCAAATCAGACCCCATATTGATTTCGAGTCTCACTGTTCTTAGTGAGATTCATATCAGGGGTTCACATCAACCCTACTTCAAAGAGGATCCTTCTAACCTATTAGTCGCCTCAATACAGCAAGGGAGACACTTGTTGCCAGGCCACCCTGCTTCAAAGAGGGTCCTCCTCACTAAGCATATATCTTTTACATGTTTTTCTAGCCACTTAATTCAACAAAGAGCATACATATTAATATCCATCATGAGCATAAACAACATCCATTCCCATGCATGCCATAACAATTTCATCATATATTAAATATACAATGCTCTTACATTCACTCCTACTATTCACACATCATTCACTTGCTTATGGCTGCTCATACAAATGATCTATAACATTCAATATTGTTCAGGCATCATTCCTTCATGCTTACACAATTAATTCAATGAGCATACATAATCAATTGGATATTACATATTTCTTTTAACATACATGACTCATAAAACTCTCATTATCATTCTATAATAAACATTGATGATTAATTAGAAATTAAAAAGAAAATAGAAAATGCTAAAAAAAGGGTGAGACAGCATAAAACACGGCCTGACCATGTCACCAAGTACGGCCGTGCTTCATACCCATGTTTTCCCTCTGCACTTTCTTCACAACGTGGCCATGTTATACACAGACCAACACTAAGCACGACCGTGTTCTGGGCACGAAACTCACAAAACTTCTTTTTCTCCAAAATTATCCAAGAAAATCAACCAACATATATACCAACATTTAAAGCATGAAAAACCTAATTTTTCCACAGCATATGACCACTGAAATCATGGATTTAACCTTAAAACTAACCACACAAAATTTCCCAAATCACTACCTCATGCACATAAGTTAATAACATCCATTAATGCCATAAATGCTTCAACAAAAGTTCCATCTACCCTTTCAACATACTTTAATACACATGCAAATCAACCATCAAGTCATTCAACCAAAATTCACAAAGAAGGATGTTGATCTTACCTTATATATCACAAGAGCTTGTTTCTCTTACTAATTTCAGCTCACTTTCTCACTCTAGAACTCTTCACCAATCTTCAAATTTTTCCTCCATCTATTAGCTTTCCATGGAAACTTATGAATACACAAGGGTTAGAGGATATTAAAATTCCCAAAGCTTACCTCTTTTCTTAAATTTCAGCCCTCTCTCTCTCTTATTCTTCTCTTCCTTTTTCTTTATCCTCTTTCTCTTCCTCTTGTCGTGGCTCTCTCTTTTCCTTGGGCTGGCTGGCAACTTGGTCATCAAGTCAAGGGAGAAATAAAAAAATATTATTAGCTTCTTGGAGAAGTTTCTCCTCCCTTAACCTTCACCCTTCCTTTTGCCAACAATAACCATCATGCCACTCCATTACAATGAGACTATATGATTAGCTAAAAACTTGTTTGGGTGAAGGGAAAACTTACTAAGTGTCTAATTCCTTCTTGAGACATATTCCAATAGATTTTTGTGCAACTTTCTTCATAGCCCCTCATCTATATATTTACTGCCCAATTATGGCCCTGCAGATAAAGAAGTTACTACCTCTTCCTTAAACATCTCTTTCAAAAATGAGAAATCCCTCATTAAACATTCACAATTATTTTCTTATAAATACCCCATTTAATCCTTTTTTAATATTCCATTTTGTGAACATAATTAACAAATTTTCGAGCGTTACACTTCTCCCCCCTTAAAAAGAATTTTATCCTCAAAATTCAAGAATTTTTACCTGTCCTCAAACAATTACGGATAAGCGTGCTTCATATCTTCCTCTCTTTCCCATGTAGCTTCTTCTTCTGATAGCCCTTTCCATAACACCTTCACCAATGGAACGGATTTATTACGTAGGTATTTTATACTTCGATCCAGAATTATAATAGGCTCTGGTTGATAAGTCAAATTCTCCTTCACTGCTACCTCCTCTTCCTGAATTACATGTGACGGATCCGGCAGATATCTCCAGAGTTGAGAGACATGACATACATTGTGCAGATTGGATAGCCTTGGGGGTAAAGCTATTTGATATGCTGAGGGCCCAACTTTCTTGAGTATCTGATGAGGTCCTATATAACGTGGGCTCAATTTCTTAACTTTCATAGCTCGGCCAATTCCAATGGTCAGAGAAATCTTCAAAAATACGTGTTCCCCTTCCTGAAAATACAAAGGTCTCTTCCTCTAGTCATAGTAACTTTTCTGATGACTCTGGGCAGTCTGCATTCTGTCTCGTATCATTTGTATCTACTCCGTAGTATGCTAGACTAACTCAGGACCCAACTACTTCCTTTCACCTACTTTATACTAGCACAAAGGTGATTTTCACCTTCTACCATACAAAACTTCATACGGTGCCATGCCAATACTCCCATGATAATTGTTATTGTAAGAAAACTCCACTAGAGAGAGATACTTATCCCAATCTTTTCCTTGATCCAAGGTGAATGCTTGCAACATGTCTTCCATTGTTTGTATTGTCTTTTCAGTCTGACCGTCTATTTGTGGATGATACGCAGTACTAAATTGTAATTTACTACCGAAGGTCTCCTGTAAGGCTTTCCAAAATCTGAAAGTGAATCTAGGATCTCGATAAAAAATGATGTTGCTTGGAATTTCATGCAATCGGACAACCTCTTCTACATAAAGATGTGCTAGCTTATCCAACGAGTAATTAATTCTTATAGGCAAAAATTGTGCAAATTTTGTCAATCTATCCACGATTACCCATATAGCGTCATAACTAGCCCGAGTCTTGGACAAACCAGTCGCAAAATCCAAAGCAATGCCATCCCATTTTCATTCATGAATTTCCAAGGACTGTAGTATCCCAAAAGGCCTCTGATGTTCGATCTTGACTTTTTGACAAGTTAAGCATTTTGCTACGTATTCTGCTATGTCTCTCTTCATTCCTAGCCACCAAAATGATTGCTTTAAATCTTGATACAATTTTGTGGCTCCCAGATGGATAGCATATTTACTTTGATGTCCTTCCTCCAAAATTTTTGTTTTCAGATCTTCTCCCTGAGGCACCCACATTCTTCCTTGATAGAAGATGATTCCTTCTTCCGACTTCGTGAATTCCGGTGAATTTTGTTTAATCAGAAGAAAAGGATCTTGTGCTTGCGCTTCCTTAATTTGTATTTTCAAATCATAGTCCACCCGTAGCTCACCAATAAGCAAAATTCTAGGAGTAGTTACTACTGACAACCTCAAATTCCTAAATTCTTCGATCAAGTTCATTTTCTTTATGAGCATATGATTTAAATGCAGCGACTTTCGGCTTAACGCATCTGCCACCACGTTCGCTTTCCCTGGGTGATATTTTAGTTCAAATTTGTAATCATCAATAAACTCCATCCATTTCCTCTGTCTCATATTCAATTCCTTCTGATCGAAAATATATTTTAAACTTTTGTGATCACTGTACACTTCAAACACCGCGCCGTATAGATAGTGCCGCCAAATCTTCAAGGCGAACACTATAACAACTAATTCCAAATCATTAGTAGGATAGTTTTCTTCATGCGACCTTAGCTGTCTGGAGGCATAGGTGACTACTCTTCCTTCTTGTATCAAAACACACCCCAGTCCTTTCTTAGAAGCGTCCGTATAAACTTCAAAACAACTAGAGGGATCCGGGAGAATCAAGATAGGAGGTGTAGTGAGTTGAGTCTTAAGCTCCAAAATGCTATGCTCGCATTCTGCTGTCCACTTGACCAAGCTTCCTTTTCGAGTTAATCTGGTCAAGGGTAATGTTATTTATGAAAAACCTTGTATGAACCTTTTGTAATGCCCAGTTAGACCCAAAAAACTTTTGATTTCGGTTATTGTCTTTGGTCTTTCCTACTTGAGAATAGATTTTGTTTTGCTAGGATCTACAGACACTCCATCCTTTGACACCATATGCCCCAGAAATTTTACTTCTTGCATTCAAAACTCTCATTTCTCTAATTTAGCAAAGAGTTTCTTCTCCTTCAAAACTAGAAGCACTAAACGAAGATGACGTTCGTGCTCCTCCATACTCCTTGAGTAAATTAGAATATCATCGATGAAGACTACTACGAACTGATCCAAATAGGATCGAAAGATTCGATTCATATAGTCCATGAAGACTACTACTGATCCAATCTATCCCCAGAATCACATCTATATCTTCTAAGGTAAACAAATAAGATCCACGATAAAGGATTTGCTATACACTTCGACTGGAAAGTCTTTACAAACTAAAGAGGTTCTCACCTTTCCTCCCGTAGGGTAACTAACACTACTAATTCATATGTAAACTCAGACACAAAGTAAAGTAGCTTCCCCATACAAACAGATTATATGAAAGAATAAGTAGAACCAGAATCGAAAAGTACAACCAGAGGATAGCTGTGGAGATAGTACATACCTTGAATTAAATCAGGAGATTGTTTCGCTTCAGTCCCGCTCAAAGTAAAAACTCTCCCTTTAACTGGCTGAGTCGACTCGATCTTCTTCCCATCCTCTAAGGGGTAGCGGCGAGCTATACGCCCTTTCTACCTGTATCAGAAACAAGTAACCGGGTTACGAAAACAAGGTCCATTCCCATGAAGTCACCCACATTTCCCACACACTCCCAATGATATTCTGTACCGAAGGTTTAGCCCCCATGGCCAAGGGTTTCTTGCCTGTAGCTGTGTTTATTCCCTTGACGGAGCTAAGAATTCTCTCTTTCTCTTCCATGGTGCCCGTCTGTCCTTCTCTTCCTCTACTACTTTCAAACTCTTTTCCAACAGCCGACACTTGTTAATCAAGGGGAGAAATTCACGAATTTCCAAGGCTGCTACTGCATTGCGGGTTTTTAGATTCAGACTAGCTTCAAACTTGATAGCTTTCTAAGATTCATTCGGATTGTATTTTAGATAAGACGAGAACTTGGCTTCCTCAAATCTTACAATGTACTGGTCGATTAATCGGCTCCCTTGTCTGAGTTTGAGGAATTCTATTTCCTTCTCAGCTCTGACACTTCTAGGGAAATATTTATCCAAGAAGGTCTCTCAGAAGATAGACCAGGTAACTTATTGATCCTAGTGGGTTAACAATTCACTGGCTCCTCTCCAACAGAACTCCACTTCTTCTTTCAGTATGTATACACTAAAGTTCACTTTCTGCTCATCTGAACACTCCAAAACCCCCCGAAGACTTTCTCTATCTCGGTCAACCATCTATCTGCCACTATAGGATCATATCCTTTGGTAAAAGACGGAGGTTGAGTTCTCATAAAATTTGCCCATCCATTGCCTACGTTCCTTGGGTTCTCACCCATCTCACCATTAGTATTACTATTGTTCTAAATGTGTTGCAGAATTTCATTCGTGGCAGGAACTTAATCTCGAATAGTAGTGGCTAGATCTTACAGAGTAGCTTCTGCATTTGATGCTGAGTTTCTCCTTGATGATGCCATCTCCTACTATATAAATCAAAAGAATTAGTCACTATTGAGGTGATCAACCTCAACAGTAATTAAAGAAATTTTATAATATAGTAGTAATAACATCATCAAGCATACAAATTAAGAAAAACACTAGCAATTTTTTCTTAACAACTCAATGCGCTACTCTACTCCCTCTATCCTTAAAAATTCTTCACCTTACGTGTATGCATAGAAATGTTCTAACATTAATGAAATAGGTAAGGAGAGAAAATCTAAGAGGAAAAATTAGAAATAAATATACTAAAGAAAGGTGAAATTCTTGGGTAAGGAAGATAAATTTTTGTGAAGTAAATAGAGGTATTAAAATTTCAAGAAGATTGGATTAGGGTAATTTTTCTTAATTTAAGAGTTAAAGTTACTAAGTTTAGTATCTCCACCCATAAATTAGGCTTTCACCTATGGACACTTCATATAGAGTTTTTCTACTTCACATGAATTTTTAGCAAGCCAATAGGATAGCCTAAGAAAAAAATAAAACATAGACTTGGACTAGGATATAGAAATTGGACCGGTAGCCCAAAAATCATGAAAATATGACTAAGCCTATTATGAAAGGTAGAATTTTATCCAAAGTAAAGAAAATGGGAAAGAATGAGCCCAAACCCAAGAGAAAAAATAAAAAGAAAAATAAAATAAAGTGATGAAATAATGGTGTAATCAAGATTAGGTGACATGGCATTAAGACAAAAATTTAGCAAGTGGTGTGATATCCTACATTCATAATTTTAGCAAGTGGTATGATAATACATGGCATTATGACAAAACATTTATATCCTACACTCATAATTTTAGTAAGTGGGTAAAGGAGGAATCCAGTAAACAATGCGAAGGAAACCCTGCACAACCTTGCCACAGCAATTCGAGAATTTGATATTGATTTACTCCTTAAAACCTAACTAGTATCTTTATCCCTATATAGAATGATATCGATTGAATTTTAAAAAAAATAGTTACAAGACTTGTTAGACAAGAGATTTAAATGCCCTAGTACTTTTATTCGGAGTGCTCCAGTTCTATCTGTGAAAAAGAAAGATGGATCACTATGACTATGCATAGATTATAGACAGTTGAATAAGGTGACCCATTACCTCGTATAGATTACCTGTTTGACCAGTTATAATGTGTTCAATCTTTTTCCAAAATTGATTTAGGATATGAGTAACATTAATTATGGATAAGAGAAGAGGATGTACAAAAATTTTATTTTAGGACTTATTATGGGCATTATGAGTTCTTAGTGATGTCATTTAAATTGACAAATATCTTAGCTACATTCATAGATTTAATGAATAGTAATTTGGTCATCCCTTGATCAATTTGTTATTATATATATTGATGATATAATAGAATATTTCAAAAGTTCAGAGGATCATTCAAATATAGTTTTACCAACTCTAAGGGAGTATGATTGGTAAAGATGGTATTCAAGTAGACTCTAAGAAAGTAAAATTAGTACAACAATGGTTACATTTTACTACATCTAAAGATGAAGATCCAAATCGAATTTGTGCTTCTTGCGGTTATTTGTCGTCTATTCTATTTGAGCCATAGTTGGATCAGGTACATGAACATATACTTGTAAAGCATCAATCAACTCCTCAGCATTTAAAGTTGAGATGAGAATTCGTCGTGCTGAGTGTGAGATGAACCTTTGTTCCACAGCATGATCAAGAAAAGACAATAGACCATCAAGGAAGTGATTAACATTTAACAAACCTATTGGTTTGTGATGCATATTCAGTTGTGCCCAAGAAATTATTTGAAAAATCACTTCTAAAGTACCAAAACCACTTGGTGAGGCAATGAAGGCATCAGCATTGCTCATCATTCTAGCCATGCGTTCATGCATGGAAGCTACCCTAAACTCTTCCCTAATTGTCTTTTCTACGATGTTAGATGCAGCTAGTGCTGTAGGAATAATACATAGAACTTGGCATCCTCCTACATGGGCAGTTGTAGACACACACCCCATTAACCCACGGTTACCTCCACCATAGACTAAATAAAATTTTCTTCTGGCCAGTACCATACCCAGGTTTTGTGCAGCTTTTACATACTCTCCATCTTTTCCAGGACTAGAACCACAAAAGACACAAATATTTCAAAATTGACGAAATGCGATTCCCTCCATAGTTGCACACACCTTGACTTGGAGTATGAAAGTAAAGATATTAACATGTGCATTTATAGAACTCGGAGAATGGCATACTTATGATAGCTATGCGAATAGGCTAGGAATAATTAGAACAATTATGTGAGTGATTGGTGGATATAAGCTAAATTGAAGGTGAAATTTTCTAAAATAACGGCAAGCATGTATATATATAGTAGTTGTGATAGTCGCTCATATTAGGCATATAAAGAGAATAAGGTTAAGATATCATCAAAAATTTATCTTTGTTGTCTTTGATGAAACCTTGATATCTTAATTCTTGTAGAGAAGTTGTAGGTGATAGGCGTAATTGAAAAATAAAAGAAATTGAAAATGTAAACAAGTTAGTTGTTGAAGAAGGACAATCAAATGATTTATTTGTTTTCCGAATATTTTTGCCAGTCGACTAGCTATTTTGAGAAATTTTAATTTGGACTGGTTATTTTACAGTTGATTCATTACATCTATTTTGAAGCAATCAACTGCATCCTACCAGTTAACTACGTATTCTTTGATTTTCACTGACTTTTATAAACTCAGAAATGTTTCTTTTTCCATGCGATATCTTTCCACCGAATACCAACAGATTTAAAGTAGATTTTGACACATATATTCAAACCTTGCGGCCACCGATTTTTGCCGATATAACAGCTAAATTTTTGTTTTCAGATATTCAAGAATTACGGCTACCGATTTTAACTCTCTAATATTTTGTCCAAACTTTGGACTTTCTATTTTAGCACTGTTCTTTATTATGCTTTTCGTCTGTTATATTGCATTGTCCTACATTAATATTTGGCATTAAATGCAAGATTATTTTCCCATATTACAAGAAAAGTTAATTCATTTATTTATTTCTTATTATTATATTTAAAACTCAACTATTATGGTGTTTTGACGAATGTAATCAAGAGAATTAGTGGTGTTGAAGTAATAAAATATGGGAAGTAGGATTTAAATTAATTTTTGAACTCTTCATTTGGAAATATGGAGAACATTCTGAGAACCATGTCCAAAAATAATGTAAGTGATCAAGATATCTGTGTTAAAGGTTTATATCATGCTAAATTGAGTCTAGTATCTAGGATGTGAATTATGTTGGAATTGAGAATTCATGTATGAGTAATTGTTAGAAAAAATCTTCTTAAAATGATTGGGTGAATTAAATGGGATTGACATAAGTTAGAATGAGGTGCTTTTGGATATGATAGAAGAAATAATTGAAATTTTTGACAATGAGTTTAATGGTGTTAATAAGCTGGTATAGAATTACTATGATGAGGTAAGTTGAAATTATTAAACACGTGTCAACGGTACATAAACGTTATAAAAGGTTTGGTGGATTTATTGCTACGTATGTTTACATATTGATTAAAGGATTTTAGGATAAAAATAGATGATAGATTAATGGGATGATGTTGATATATGAAAACAAAAAAAAATGACTTAATAGAAGTTTGGAATAAGAAAATATAGTTACCCAATATGAAGGTGAATATGTTCCTTAATGTGTGTGTTTTCTAATATCAACCCATAGATATATCCATGCGAGCTAGAGGATATAAAGTGAAGAACTTATGGATGAAAGAAATCTTTATGGTTAAGTTATATGGCAAAATCACTCAAGTGAATAGATATATTAAAAGTAAAGATGATATACAGAAAATATATCCCTAATTATTTGGGTAATAAAGTTGGTAACTCTGAATTGTGCTTTAATTTCATTCCCTACATGTGATAGGATGGGTTGAAATTCGGGGACCGAATTTCTTAAGGGGGGAAGAATGTAACATCCCGTAAGAAAATAAAATTTATTAGAAATTTTTTAGATATATAAGGAAATATAATCCTTAAAAATTCTTCACCTTACGTGTATGCATAGAAATGTTCTAACATTAATGAAATAGGTAAAGAGAGAAAACCTAAGAGAAAAAATTAGAAATAAATATACTAAAGAAAGGTGAAATTCCTGGGTAAGGAAGAAAAATTTTTGTGAAGTAAATAGAGGTATTAAAATTTCAAGAAAACTGGATTAGTGTAATTTTTCCTAATTTAAGAGTTAAAGTTACTAAGTTTAGTATCTCCACCCATAAATTGGGCTTTCACCTATGGACACTTCATATAGAGTTTTTCTACTTCACATGAATTTTTAGCAAGCCAATAGGATAGCCCAGGAAAGAAATAAAACATAGACTTGGACTAGGATATAGAAATTGGACCGGTAGCCCAAAAATCATGAAAATATGACTAAACCTATTATGAAAGGTAGAATTTTATCCAAAGTAAAGAAAATGGGAAAGAATGAGCCCAAACCCAAGAGAAAAAATAAAAAGAAAAATAAAATAAAGTGATGAAATAATGGTGTAATCAAGATTAGGTGACATGGCATTAAGACAAAAATTTAGCAAGTGGTGTGATATCCTACATTCATAATTTTAGCAAGTGGTATGATAATACATGGCATTAGGACAAAACATCTTTATCCTACACTCATAATTTTAGCAAGTGGGTAATAATACATAGCATTATGACAAAACATCATTATCCTACACAAAATAATTTTAGTTAAGCAAGGAAGATTCAAGGGTTGGAAATTTGCCACCTAAAAAGGAAAACCTATCATAATTGATTAAGACAAAAGAAAAAGAAACGAATCCCTAAATCAAAGGGACCTTGTCCCTTATCTTAGAAACATATTATCATAATTTTCAAAATACAAATTTCCTTTTGCTATGCATATCTTGACTAAGGAAGAGGAATACAAGAACATAAGTTGTTTGTTTTCCAAAAATTCAACCAAGTGTATCCTAGTTGTGATAAGGTAGACCCAATGATCATGAAAGATGAATTATTTGGGGATCTATTTAAGCAAAACCCACCCCTATAACATTATAATTTTCGTCCAAGTGAGGGAAAGGAAAAATAGAAGCAAGGTAGAGTGAGGAAAGGAGAGGAAGAAAGGAAGAAAGAGGAAGGAAAAATCTAGAGGACTAAGTACTTAAGTTAAGTTTAACAATATTTCTTTTTGAAGAAAACTTTTAAAACTTATAATATTTATATGAGATTTTGATCTTAGAACTTTGATGATTGGTCATGGTCATTTCTATATCATGTTACATATTATGTATGTTTGAATACTTAGACTGATGTAGATAGTTCTGCATAAGTATGCCTATGGGTGGCAAAATTTTTAACTTCTGTTTTTAAATGTCTGGGAAGAATAAATAAGGAATTTAAAGAACTGGTTAACATGAAAATTGTAGATCTATGTCTCACAGATTTTTAGCCACTGGAATCACTTAATTTGGAGTCCATATGAGGTAGATATGGTCTAATTAGTAAGCAGGGTTCAGAAAATGGTTAATCAGGGAAGAATATGTTAGGATAGCTTCTGTGTTTTAATTTCTAGAAACATTATGTAGGGAATTAAAATAAATGTTTAACATAAGAATTATAGATATATGTGTCAGGGAATTTTAGCCGCTGGAATTACGCAATTTGGAGTCCATATGAGATAGATATGGTCTGATTAGTAAGCAGTGGTCAGAAAATGGTTAATCAGGGAAGAATATGTTAGGATAACTTCTGTGTTTTAATTTTTGGGAACATTCTGTAGGGAATTAAAATACATAGTTAACATACGAATTATAGATATATGTGTTATGGATTTTTAACCACTGTAATCACTTAATTTAAAATTTTTATGAGGGGGATATGGACCAATTAGTAGGCAGAGGTCAGAACCTATCCGAGAAGAAATAACCTATACATTGAGGGAGTAATATCACCTTGATTTCTTAATATTTTGCTAACCTGTTCAACATAATAGTTTTAGATAATTGTTTTATATTGAAATTAATACCAAGATCACCTACATCGAAGTTATATTGAGGGATTTATGCTTTGATTAGTAAGAAAAGGTTAGATAGGATGAAAACTTGCATCAAGAAAATAAAGAAATAAAATTAATATTTAAAAAAGAAGATGAATCTTATAAATGAATATAATAAATGACTAGTATATGACATAGCCATTGCCATTGTATGAACTTCTTACCATCTGAAGTGTGAAATTTTGACATGAAAATATTTTATAAAGTGATATTTGAAAGGGTTATGTTCATGGCATGATTATCAATGATTTTTGGTAATAGTTATATTTTGTTGAACATACTTGTTATTGAAAGCATATTTTTGGCTATCATTGTGAAAAGAAAAGAAATGAGTTCGGTCACATAGCAATCCGTGTGGTGCACCAGTAGGGGACGCCTTACCAATGGTTGTGAATATGTTAATGAGAAAAGAAAGAGAAAGTGTGCCATGTCGGACGGAGCGAGAAAAGCCCGTACCGGAGAGTAGAAAATACTCACCCTGATCGGGGTAGCTTGATATGAGAATAAATTGATAGTCATCATATGATATTCTAAAAATAATTAATCCTGTCATACATGTCATTAATGTACGATTCTCATGTGCATAGATATAGTGCATTCATGTGACCAAAGATATTTACTTTAATTTATGCAGCTGAACATGACGTGATGAGCTATATTGATGATGATTTATTGTTGAACTTACTGGGATTTAATACTCACTATATTTCCATGTCATGTTCAGAAAATTAGTTATGCAGATTTTTCTATGGTTCTGGCTTTTAGTATACGTTGGATCGAGTTACTTTATGTTGGGCAGATCCTAGAATCAAATAATATGTTTGTGGTCGAGTTGGTTCAGATCCTAGTGAAGGTTCAACCACCCGCACCTATATCTCCGGAATTGGTCATCCAGAATAAATAAGATATAGTTATTTATGTGTTTGATTTTTGTTGTACGTACATTTTGATTAATGACGTGTATGTGAACTCTATATTGTATAATAAATAAATAAATAAAAAAGAGGTTGTTACAGGAGGCAGGTCAAGAGTAGGGATCTCAAACATGTTTATAACTAGAAGGTTCACTATAATAGTGAACTGTCCCAAGTAAGGGACATCCACCGTCTAGAGCTCCAAAAGGATGGTCAGCACCACAAACGACTGATCTAAACATAACATCAATAGCATAGTGAGATATAAAATCCCAGTAAGGTCAACATCCAATAAATACAAGCTAAATGAAATACTTACATGTTATGTCCAGTTGTATAAGCAATAGAAAACATTTTCTCTTTCTTACAATAAAGGTACAGTAAAATACATACAGGCTTTTTATAGGTTATGCATCAATATCACGCATGATAAATGAAATATGTATTAATAGGATAACTGTACAACCGTTCATGGTTCATACATTGCTCATAGTGGCTCATCATCTCATAATCTCTCTCAATTTTAAACCTCAATGTGGCGTGAGCCTTACCCCTACAGCTACTCACCCATTATTGAGAGCCTTTGGTCAGAGTGGTCCTTCCCACATTAACCACTCTAGGCTATAGTGTAACATCCCGTAATTTTTAGATATTTTTCTCAGAAATTCTTCACCTTACATATATGCATAGAAATGTTCTAATATTAATGGAATAGGTAAAGAAAGAAAATCTAAGAGTAAATATTAGAAATAAACATGCTAAAGAAAGGTGAAATTCTTAGGTAAGGAAGATAAATTTTTGTGAAGTAAGTAAAGGTCTTAAAATTTCAAGAAGATTGGATTAGGGTAATTTTTTCCTAATTTAAAAGTAAAAGTTACTAAGTTTAGTATCTCCACCCATAAATTAGGCTTTCACCTATGGACACTTCATATAGAGTTTTTCTGCTTCACATAAAATTTTAGCAAGCCAATAGGATAGCCCAATGAAGAAATAAAACATAAATTTGGACTAGGATATAGAAATTGGACCGATAGCCCAAAAAATCATGAAAATGTTACCAAGCCCATTATGAAAGGTATAATTTTAACCAAAGTAAAGAAAATGGGCAAGTATGAGCCCAAACCCAAGAGAAAAAATGAAAATAAAAATAAAAGTAAAGTAATGAGATAACGGTGTAATCAAGATTAGGTGACTTGGCATTAAGACAAAAATTTAGCAAGTGGTATGATAATACAAGACTTTAGGACAAAACATCAATAACCTACACTCATAATTTTAGCAAGTGGTATGATAATACATGGCATTAGGACAAAACATTCCTATCCCACACAAATAATTCAACCAAATAATGGAGATTCAAGGGCTAGAAATTTGCCACTTAAAAAGACAAATCTATCATACTTGATTAAGACAAAAGAAAAAGGAAATGAATCCCTAAATCAAAGGGATCTTGTCCCATATCTTAAGAACATATTACCATAATTTTCAAAATACAAATCTCCTTTTCCTATGCATATCTTGACTAAGGAAGAGGAAGACAAGAATATAAGTTGTTTGTTTTCCAAAAACTCAACCAAGTGTAACCTAATTGTGATAAGGTAGACCCATGATCATGAAAAGTGAATTATTTGGTGGTCTATATAAGAAAACCCACCCTTACAACATTATAATTTCGTCCAAGTGAGGGAGAGGAAAAATAGAAGCAAGGTAGAGTGTTTGAATAAGACAAAAGAAAAAGGAGAGGAAGAAAGGAAGAAAGAGGAATGAGAAGTCTAGGGGACTAAGTGCCCCAGGTAAGTTTAACAATATTTCTTTCTGAAGAAAAGTTTTGAAACTTAGAATATTTATATGGGATTTTGATCTTAGAACTTTGATGATTGGTCATGGATGTTGCTATATCATGTTACATATTATGTATGTTTGAATACTTAGGTTGGTGTAGATAGTTCTGCATGGGTATGGCTATGAGTGGCAGAATTTTAAGTTTCTATGTTTTAATATTTGGGAACATTCTATAGGGAATCTAAAAAAATGGTTAACATAACAAATGTAGATTTATGTCTCATGGATTTTTAGCCACTGAAATCATTCAATTTAGAGTTCTTATGAGGAAGATATGGTCCGATTAGTAAACAAATGTCAGAAAATGGTTAATTAAGGAAGAATATGTTAGGATAGCTTCAGTGTTTTAATTTATGGGAAAATTATATAAGGAATTAAAATAAATGGTTAACATAAGAATTATAGATATATGTGTCACAGATTTTTAGCCACTGGAATCATTCAATTTGGAGTCCATATGAGGAAGATATGAGTCGATTAGTAGTCAAAGGTCAGAAAATGGTTCATCAGGGAAGAATATGTTAGGATTGCTTCTGTATTTTAATTTCTGGGAATTATATGTATGGAATTAAAATAAATGGTTAACATAAGAATTATAGCTATGTGTGTCACAGATTTGAAACCACTGGAATCACTCAATTTGGAGTCCATATGAGGTAGATATGGTCCAATTAGTTAGCAATGGTTAGAAAATGGTTAATCAGGGAAGAATATGTTAGGATAGCTTATGTGTTTTAATTTATAGGACCATTCTGTAGGGAATTAAAATAAATGGTTAACATACAAATTAATGATATATGTGTCACGGATTTTTAACCACTTGAATAACTTAATTTGGAATTTGTATGAGGGAGATATGGACATATTAGTAGGTAAAGGTCAAAACCTATCCGAGAGGAAATAACCTATACTTGGAAGCAGTAATATCACATTGATTTATTAATATTTCGCTAAATAGTTCAACATAATAGTTTTAGATAATTGTTTTGTCTTTAAATTGACACCAAGATGACCTACACCGGAGTTAAATTGAGGGAGTTATGCTTTGATTAGTAAGAGAAGGTTAGATAGGATGAAAACCTGCATCAAGAAAATAAAAAAATAAAATTAATACTTAAAAAGAAGAAGAATCTTATAAATGAAATTAATAAATGACTAGTATATGCCATAGCCATTGCCATTGTATGAACTTCTTACCATCTTAAGTGTGAAATTTTGACATAGAAATATTTTATAAAGTGATATTTGAAATGGTTATGTTCATGGCATGATTACCAATGATTTTTGGTAATAGTTATATTTTGATGAACATACTTGTTATTGAAAGCATATTTTTGGCTATCATTGTGAAAAGATAAGAAATGAGCACGGTCACATGGCAATCCGTGTGGTGCACCAGTAAGGGACGCCCTACCAACAGTTATGATTATGATTATGAGAAAAGAAAGAGAAAGTGTGCCATGTCGGATGGAGCGAGAAAAGCCCATACCGGAGAGTAGAGGATACTTACCCTGATCGGGGTAGCTTGAAATGAGAATAAGTTGATAGCCATTATATGATATTCTGAAAATAGTTAATCATGTCATACATATCATTACTGTATGATTCTTATGTCATAGATAGTGCATTCATGTGACCAAAGTTATTTACTGTAGTTTATACAGCTGAACATGACGTGATGAGCTATATTGATAATAATTTATTGTTGAACTTACTGTGATTTAATTCTCACTATATTTTCATGTCATGTTCAGAAAATTAGTTATGCAGATTTTTCTATAGCTCTGGCTTTTAGTGCACATTGGATCGAGTTACTTTATATTGGGCAGATCTCAAAATCAAATAAGATTTTTGTAGTCGAGTTGGCTCAAATCCCGGTGAAGGTGCAATCACCCGCACCTGTATCTCTGAAATTGGTCAACCAAAATAAACAAGATGTAAATATCTATGTATTTGATATGTTGTATGTACGTTTTGATTAATGACGTGTATGTGAACTCAATATTGTATAATAATAAAGAAAAAAAAAGGTTGTTACATATAGGGCGTCCTCTATCCCAGTACCGTATCCAAGCCACAACCCTTCAGTTGCCTTACCTCGTAAGGTGCCGCATGCCGCCGGGTCACCTTAATAGATAAAGGTCATCCTGGACTTGTCAATCTCCTCAATACAACAAGGGTGTTGCCAAGCCACCCTGCTTCAGAGAGGGTTCTTTTGACTAAGCTTATGTCTTTTACATATTTTTTGAGCTACTTAATTCAACAAAGAGCATACATATTAATATCCATCATGAGCATAAACAACATCCATTCCCATGCATGCCATAACAATTTCATCATGTATTAAACATACAATGCTCTTGCATTCACTCTTAATATTCACACATTATTCACTTGCTTATGGCTGCATATACAAATGATCTATAACATTCAATATTGTTCAGAGATCATTCCTTCATGCTTACACAATTAATTCAATGAGCATACATAATCAATTGGATATTACATATTTCTTTTAACATACTTGACTCATAAAACTCTAATTATAATTCTATAAACATTGATGATTAATTAGGAATTAAAAAGAAAATAGAAAATGTTGAAAAAGGGTGAGACAACATGAAGCACGACTGTGCTTCATGCTCGTGTTTTCCCCCCGTGCTTCCCTCACAACGTGGTTGTGTTACACACAGACTCGCACCAAGAACAGCCTGGTCGTGCTTCAAGCCGTGTTCTTAATTTTGCTTCAGTTTTACCCCTCCAGTCCAGAGCACAGCCTGGCCGTACCACCAAGCACGGCCGTGCTTTAGGCACGAAACTCACAAAACTTCTTCTTTTTCTCCCAAATCATCCCAAAAAATGAACCAACAAATATACCAACATTTAAAGCATGAAAAACTTAATTTTTCCACTGCATATGACCACTCAAATCATGGATTTAACCTCAACTAACCACAAAAAATTTCCCAAATCACTACATCATGCACATAAGTTAATAACAGCCATTAATGCCATAAATGCTTCAGCAAAATTTCCATCTACCCTTTCAACATACTTTAATACACACATGCAAATCAGCCATCAAGTCATTCAACCAAAATTCACAAAGAAGGATGTTGATCTTACCTTATATATCACAAGAGCTTGTTTCTCTTACTAATTTCAGCTCACTTTCTCACTCTAGAACTCTTCACCAATATTCAGATTTTTCCTCCATCTATTAGCTTTCCATGGAAACTTATGAACACAGAAGGGTTAGAGGATATTAAAATTCCCAAAGCTTACCTCTTTTCTTAAATTTCAGCCCTCTCTCTCTCTCTCTTATTCTTATCTTCCTTTTTCTTTCTCCTCTTTCTCTTTCTCTTGCCGTGGCTCTCTCTTTTCCTTGGGTTGGCTGGCGACTTGGTCATCAAGTCAAGGGAGAAATAAAAAAATATTATTAGCTTCTTGGAGAAGTTTCTCCTCCCTTAACCTTCACCCTTCCTTTTGCCAACAATAACCATCATGCCACTCCATTACAATGGGACTATATGGTTAGCTAAGGCCTTGTTTGGGTGAAAGGAAGATTTACCAAGTGTTTAATTTCTTCTTGAGACATATTCCAATGGATTTTTGTGCAACTTTCTTCATAACCCCTCATCTCTATATTTATTGCCCAATTATGGCCTTACAGAGAAAGAAATTACTACCTCCTCCTTAAACATCTCTTTCAAAAATGAGAAATCCCTCATTAAACATTCACAATTATTTCCCTATAAATACCGCATTTAATTCTTTTTTAATATTCTATTTTGTGAACATAATTAACAGATTTCTGGGCGTTACACATCACACATCCAAGCTAAAGTTTGGGTACATCCTCTTGAAAATCGAATCAATGGAAAAAAGAAGGGAATCAAGCCACGACCAATCCCAAAACAGAGTAAAAGCAAGAAATGACTAGCTACGGAAATCAAGGTAAATATGATTCTTTCACTACTCGAAATTATGATATTCATTGTTTTAAATGCCAATGCAAGGGTCACATAATAATCCAATGTCTAAACAAAAAAGTTATGGTATTGTGAGCTGATGTTGATATTGAAATTGATGATGAAGATGACATCGATTCTAAGCCATCATTGAAGGATGCAAATGATGAAGAATTCACTACCCAAGTTGAATTATTGCTTGTAAGGAGAGCTCTAAGTGTGCAGGTCAAAGAAAATGATGAAGTGTAGCGAGAAAACATCTTTCTTACTAAGTGCCATGTGCAAGACAAAGTCTGTAGTGTGATTATTGATGGAGATAGTTGTATGGTTGCCAATAATTGAATATCTCAGGCCTTACAAGTTGTAATGGCTTAATGATAATGGCAAGGTGAGGGTAAATAAGCAGGTGTTAGTTTCCTTCTGCATTAGAAAATATGAAAGTGAAGCTTTGTGTAATATAGTTTTGATGTAAGATGGACAATCATTATTAGGCTGACCATGGCCATTTAATCGGTGTGTTACACATGATGGCTTCATCAACTAATACTCATTTATGTTTAATCAAAGAAAAATCACCCTAGTTCTTTTGACATAAGCACATGTTTATGAAGATTAAATAAGGCTAAAAAAAGTGATCAAAAGAAAGAAAATGAAAAAAAGATGAGTGAAAATCAGAGAGAAAAAAAAGTGGCCAAGGAAATTGAGAGGAAAAAAGGAAAGAAGATTTGGCCATTGAGAGACAAGTAGAGGGCAAAACAAATTCATATGCAAAATTGATTAGAAAAAAGAACGATGTTTTCAAAAGCTGCTACTGATTGTCCTTTTGTACAAAGAGGCATTTTAAACACTAGCAAAATTGACACATTTTTTCCTAGTTTTGTTATTTCTCTTTTACAAGAGTTTGATGATGTTTTTTTCGAGGAAATTCCATATGGTTTACCACCAATTTGGGGGTTTAAGCATCAAATTGATTTCATGCTCGGTGCCTCCATTCCAAATCAACTAGCCTATCAATGTAATCTTAAGGAGACAAAGGAGCTATAAAGGCAAGTTACAGATTTGATAGAGAAGGGATACATGCGAGAGAGGCCTTATGCAGTTTCAATGTTGCTTGTGCCTAAGAAGGATGGGATATGGAGGATGTGTTTTGAAAATTAAGCCATTAATAATATCACTGTAAAATATAGATATCCCAATCCTAGATTAGATAACATGCTTGATGAATTGTATAGTTCTTGTGTTTTTTAAAAAAATGATCTTGAGAGTAAATATCATCAAATTAGGATGAGAGAATGTGATGAATGAAAAAATGCATTTAAAACAAAATATGATTTATATAAGTAGTTAGTTCTGCCATTTGGATTAACTAATGCACGAAGTACTTTCATGATATTAATGAATCTTGTTTTTCGTGCTTCTATTAGTAAATTTGCAGGTTGTATACTTTGATGATATTCTGATTTATAGTAAAAAATTATATGATCATGTTGTTCATTAAAATTCAGTTTTAGATGTAACTAAAAAAGAGAAGTCATTTGCTAACTTAAAGAAATGCACATTTTTCATTGATAAGCTTATGTTTCTCAGCTTTGTTGTGAGTGCACAAAGAATATAGGTTGACAAAGAGAAAATCCATGGATATTTCAAGCTGGTATTTGAACTTGAAGATTAAATTTTATTACACATTAGAATAGAAAGATTTTTGGCACCAAGGTGTTTTAGATTGTTTTCAAGAAGAGATAGTCCTTGCCCTTGAGTGCATCAATGACAATGTTTATACGTTGAATTTACCAAGTGATATAATGTTAATGAAAATTTTAATGTTATTTATTTTAGTCCTTTTGATATAGGTGACAATTTAAGGGCAAAACTTTTTCAAGAGGAGGGGAATGCTGATGGCATAGCTAAGGCTAACAAATGAAATGCAAACTAACTTCAAATTCCAATTGGATCTATTACAAGAGGTCGAGTTAAAAGATTCAAAATGGCACTTAATGGCATAATTCTAGAAGCCCAACAAGAAGATAAATGTGTCACTTCTGAATGTAAGCCAAAATTGGTCCACATCATTAAAGCCAATCTAAATATGGGCCAAGACTAAGAGGAATGTTAACTAAAAATAAAAAGACTGAAGGCCAAACATGGGCCTATAGACAAGAAAGTTGAAGTCTGAATATGGGCCACATTTTTTTTATTTTTTTTATTTATAGCTTTTATTTAGTTTGATTGGGATTAAATTACCTAGTTTATTAATGATTAAATTATCTAGTTTGATAACGATTAAGTTAGTTTGATTAGGATTTTATTACTTAGTTTATTAATTATTAAATTATTTAATTTGATAAGGATTAAATTATTTAGTTTGTTTATGACTTTTGATGTACATTGGTCTATAAATAGGCATGAATGATCAATAAAAGTCATAAGATTGTTATTCATAAAAGTGAAAAAATTTCTTTTTGGTTCTTTGATGAACTATTTGAACTTGTCAGAATTTTTTATGGTGTTCATCCCTGAATTATCAATCAAATCCTCCATCACTGATTGTAGCATCTTCATTATATCAAGGTTCTTGCTTCTATATATGTAACAAGTCATAATTCCATACAAACATGACTGTAGAAATGATCTTGGAGCCTTCCTTGATCACAAATTTTGTCAATTCTTGGTGAGGTTAGTATCAAGACTTTACATATATTTACATATATTTAACAAAAAGTTTTAAATTCAAGTGGGCATTTGTCCTCCCTCAGTGTAATGTTGCTCTGCAAACATGCATCATTGTGTTTTCTTTGCTACCTTAAGTTCAATACTAATAATAATCCACATTTTGAAAAAATGAGATAAAAAATTCTACATAAATTAACTTGTATGCTTTTTTTTTTGTAAATAAATGAGACAAAGCCCAAGAAAAGAATACTACATTAAAACATATTGGGGGTATAGAAACTGCAATAACATCAGCAAAGAGAAAATTGCAAATAATATTTGAGGATTTTCTAAGTATGTAGGCCCAACTCTTGAGAAACTTCCTAATTTGCCATCTAGTCAATAATTTGATTAAGGTAAAGCCAAAAGCTTGTGAGTCTTGTCCTTTTCTTGTTAGCATTTAAAGCATTGGAATCACCCTCAACCTCAACAATCAAGAAGCTCGTAGACTTAGCTATTTGAAACCTTTCCAATAAAACCCAAAACTCAGTAGTAAAGGAGTTGTACTAGCTCAGGTTCTTTCTGTATTCTATTATTCATTGCCTATTATCATCCCTCAAAACACTACCATAACCTGCTTTCCCAATATTCCCTTTAGAAGCTCCAACAATTTGATGACCACTTGTGCCAATCTCTTTTTTTAATTAAACTTAAATCTTAGGAACCAAAGTATTCCACCTCCCTCATACCATGAAATGGATCCTGTACTCCATCAAATTCAATATCAATCCTCCATTTTAAAAGAGATCAAGAGAAATCGGCCAAACCACACCACAATTATGGCTGCCACATCTACCCATCTTCTCCTTAAGGATTTTAACAACTTAAGATCCCACGAGAAGAAGTTTGCATGACCAATAGGAAAAACTACTTGGAACCATAAACTTTTTAGCATGAGTGTAATCCCTTAGTACATGCAATACATTCTTATGATAGTTTGGTCACCAACAATAATAGGGGTTAACTTCAAACGATCCATGACTCTGCAAATGTTGGGAAGAAGTTTGTGAACTTGCTGAGTAAAAAAGTGAACTCTTTCAACTATAGGAAGTTTCTACACCAAGTCCCACTTTCTACTAGCACTTAAACTTGGGATGTTGCACCTTAGTTTGTAAGCACTTTTAACTTAAAAATGGCCATCCCTCTCACCATCTCAAGAGAGAATATTAGGATTGCACTATGTGAATAAGGATGAATAGCTTGAATCTATTAACAAATCTTATGGGTAAAGTTGAAGACAAACGTGTAAAATCCCGCTTTCCATTTAAGGATAAATTTACTGCCATCATCAGATCATAGGATTCTTTAACCTCCCTCAAAACCTATTCAACTAGAGCAGGAACTTTAGGCAACCATTTATCATACAAAAATTACATATTCATACCATCCATAATTGCAACTCTGGTGTTTGACTGAATGAAAGACCCTATTGAACAAATAGCATTCCAATGAGTTGAGTCACGGACCTTGATAGTGAAATCGTTTCCTTGCCTTTCTCTCGCACTACATTTCCCATTTAGAACCTTAAGCCATAAGCCATCACTTACCATTTGAAACCTTCCCAATTTTGCAAGGCATGCATTGTTCATTATGGAAATATGCTTGAAGCCTATCCCTCCTATGCATTTAAGAAGACATAAAGTATTGCACCCAATAAGATGATTTTCCTCATATCATCATTGTGACCACAATATAAAATAAAATTGAATTTTCTCCACCATTTTACAAATAGACGAAGGAATATTTGCATCCTGCACAGTGTATATAGGTTTGAATCTTTCCTCGAACAAAATGATAGTCAATTTCAATATGTTTGGTGTATTTGTGGAAGATAGGATTTTTGGCAATATTAATGGTAGCTTACAATGAACTAAAATTAGGTGTAAATGCTTAATACCAAGATCTAAGAAAAGATGCTTTAACCATTGCAACTCAGAAGTGAAACAAGGGAATGCTATTATATTTCTATAGATGAACAAGAAATTATTGGTTGTTTCTTGGTTTTCTAAGAAACAGGACTAGATCCTAACATGGTAAAATAGCTAGTGGTAGAGCGACAAGTAATAGGACAACTAGCCCAGTCAGAGTCAACATATCCAACTAAAATAAGAGAAATAGATGTTGAAATGAATAAACCTATATCAACCTTTAAGATAACGAAGAATCCGATTGGCTACATCAAGAAGAGAGGAATATGGAGATTGCATGAATTTACTACAGCATATTGAATATCAAGTTGGGTTATAGTGAGATAAAAAAGATGACCCATGAGTCAATGATAGATTCCTAGATTGGGAAGGAAAGTACCATCTTTTGGTTGTAAACAACGATATTGATCCATAAGAAAATCTTATGATTGAGAACCAATCGTACCAAAATCAAATAATATGTCAATAATAGATTTTCATTAACATAGAAAAATTCCTTGTTTAGAACAAGATACTTCAATACCTAATAAATACCGAAGATTTCAAAAATATTTTATGAAGAAAGATTTAGCAAGAAATTATTTGATGGCAGAGATGACATCGTCATTGTTTCTATTGATAATGATATCATTGATATAGACGAGAACGTAAATAGAATTTCTAATTATGAATATAAGTAAAAAGACTATAGTCTAATATAGATTGACAAAAATCTCAATAGATAAGAATGGTTGAGAATTTAGTGAACTATTAACATAAGCCTATTTAATGCTATAGATAGATTTATTTAATTTGCATATACAAGTCTCCCCCTTACAAGAGAATATAAGAGGAATTTTCATATAAACTTCTTTATTGAGATCTCCCTGGAGAAATGCATTGTTGACATCAAGTTGGTGTAATAACCAATTTTTAATGGTATCAATGGAAAGAAGAAGGAAAATAGTAACTAGTTTGGCCACATGTGCGAAGGTATCATGATAATCGATTCCTTCAACTTGAATATAACCTTTAACAATTAAACGAGCTTTATATCTCTCTATAGAACAATTAGACTAATATTTAATTTTGTAGACCTATTTACAACCACTGGGTAATTTTCCTTTGGGAAATGAGCATAAAGATCGGGGTTTGTTTAATTCAAGAGCTAGAATTTATTTGGCCATGGCATCACGCCATTCAAAAAATTTCATGGCTAGAGAATAAGATTTTGGTTCTTGATGTTCAATGATATTAGTTAGAAAGACATGATGAGAATGGCTTAGATGGGACAAATATGATTGCAAATATAATCCTTGAGATGACTAGGTAGGTGACGAATTCTTTGACGATGATTATAAATGATAGGAGTAGGTGCCGTTGAACAGGAATTGCCAAAAATAGATGGAGAATTGGTTGTACTATCAAGTTGAAAAGATGTGGGAATAGGCATTGGGGAATCATTTGAATAATCAATTAGAATATGAGGGATATAATCACTAGAAGAAACATCAATGGGAACATTCAGTGGTGTAGTGTAGTCAAAAGTTCCATTGTCGTTAATTGGAGTAATGGTAATTGAATTTCTTAACGATGGAGATGGAAGATCATGATATGAAAAAATTGACTCATGAAAAAGGACATCACAAGAAATATAGATCTGATGTGTTTTGAAATCTTATATGCGATACCCTTTTCAACCATATGGATAACTAACAAAAATACTAGTTTGGCTTGTTCATCAAATTTATGTTGAATAATCATAATTTTATCTAAATATAAACATCCAAAAACTCAAAGAGGTGAATATGATGGAACGGTTCTAAGTAAAACTTGATTAGGATATTTATATTTGAGGATTAGAGTTGGAACTTTGTTAATAAGAAAGGTAACATTGAGAATGCATTCACCCCAAAGGGAAATAGGCAAGTTTTCTTGAAATTATCTCTCTAGCAACATCAAGTAGATGTGATGCTTACATTCTACAATGCCATTTTTTTCGGGGGGGTCACAATGCAACCATGTTTGAATTTGTTTAGAAAGAAATTCAGAACTAGTGTTTGATTGAATGGTCTAAAGTTGAGGAAGAAAAATGTCCCTATTACTAGAGTTGATATAAGAAATTTTGGTGTTGAATTGGCGATTGATTTGGTTAAAAAATGAATTATTTGAAAGTTTTAGATTTATGTTTCATTAAATAAATCCAAGTACACCTTGAATAATCATCAATAATAGTTAAAAAGAAACATGATCCATTTTTAGAAGGTATAGGAAAAGAACCCTAAATGTGAACATGAATTAATTCAAAGCAATGAAAAGAACAAGGTGTACTTTGAGAAAAAGAAAGACGTGGTTGTTTAAATATAATGAAATTGACATACCTTCCTACAGCTTTAAGGCATATATTGATAGATTTTAGGAGCATTTAATTGAGAAAAATGATCCTTTAGATTTATCCAGATTTATGTTGCAGATTCAGCATATAGAGTACTTAGATGGATTTCGGGTGAGATAGAATTAAGAATCCAACTTCCAACCAAATCATTACATTGTTCTAGTTGACAACATCATCTTTTCCCTTAGAAACTGGAAGTGACCCATCAAAAAAATAAAATTGCCTTTTGTACAAAGTGCCATTGTTACTACATAACTCTATGATCCATAATTATATCTTGTCAATAGAGGTGTAACAAGAATGGTAGAAGGGCTATCTGTAATGACCAATTTTTTTTTAAGATATGATCATAGATAAGAACATAGGAGCCAGCAAGCCAAAACATATGCATCATATATATACATACACGTCTAAGTTACATCAGGGATTAGATTGTATATACATGTGTAATTCTTGGTACTAAGTAGTATACTCAAAAGACAAAGTACCATATGGTTACACCAAAAATGGGTTAACCTATTAACTACATATTTCTTAGTTTACTATACAGCTACCCCTATGACCATTACTCCTGAGGTATAGCTAGTGGAGGAGGTGGTCCAGGCACAGGTATCTCTACTATATTGATCACTAACAAACTAGTGATAATAGTGAATTGGCCCAAGTAAAGGACCTCCATTGTCTGCATCTCTAGAAGAAGGGTCAGAATTACAAAAGGCATCTTACTAGTCCGTATCTGAACATAACACCAAAAGAAGTATAATGAGAATAAATCCCAATAAGATCAACACCCAAAAATAACACATACCAAAAAATTTATGAGTTATGTCCAGCTGTATAAACTACAGAAAAATCTTTTTTTTTTTGTGTACAATGAGATAACATGAATGTATTGCATGTTTAGTAGGCAGGTTATGCATCAATATAACGCATTCATAAATAACATGTTATGCATTAATAGTATGCATACACATTTATTCCATAGTGGCTAAATATCTAAAATTTTCATTTCTAACCATAGGGTAGTGTGAGCCCTCTCCCTCATACTAATCACCTACCACTGGGTTCCCAGTCAGAGTAGCTCTTCACATATTATCCACTCTAGGCTAATAGGGCATCCCCTATCTTGGTACTGTACCACAGCCAATGAATCCTCAGTCATCTTACCTCCACAAGGTGTGGCATGTTGCTAGGTCACCTTGGTTGGGTAAAGGTCATCCCAAAAAATTTTTCAATCTCATTAACACAGCAAGATGCCGCATGTCGTCAGGTCATCTTGCTTTAGAAAGGGTCCTCTTGACATCTCATATATCTTTTAAAATATACAACCACTTATCATCATCATCCAAATATCAATAGTATCATATGCATGCCCATCATAACTCTTATACATGTGTCATATCTCTCAAACATGCAAGGCATCTTGAAACATGCATACATTAACACTTTCTTTATGTCATATATCCATTACCCCTCCACTATAATGTAATTCATGGCTTATACAAGAGCAGTATAGCAAAAATAAAGCAATATACAGATCATAGACATATTATACAAGTTAAATACAACATTTTCCCTCAAATTTCAAGAGTTATAACCCCCAAAATTCACACCTCATAAATGCTTCTACTCATATCTCTCACTCATGTTCATGAAAGGCAAACACAAAACCATCATAAATCTCATCTATACAAAGTAACCACCATACATTTATTTCTTCATTACCACATATATGTACATACACAACTACATTTAACCAAGAATCAAGAAAAGTAAATGTTGATCTTACCTCCTTTCACTCTTTAATCTCTTTCACTCTCTAACTTGGGTTTGATTATCTCTTTCTCTCTTCTAATCACAAAGACTACAGATTTTCCACCATTAGAATGCTTCATGAAGTTTCATGAGCAACAAAACAAGTGTAGAATGGATTAGAAGTCTAACTCTTACCTTTTTCTCATTCTTCTTCTTCTTTTCTCTCTCTCCTCCTTCTTTTTCTTCCTTGTGCCGTGAGTCTTTCCCTCCTTCTTACTTTTGGTCGACACCCCCACCCCTTGGTCAATAAAAATTATTAAACAAATGAAGCTTCCCCCATTTAACTAAGGCCCTCCCTTTTTCTAACTATTACAAAAATGCTTGTCATTAAAATGTGACTATGCCATTAACTAGGGCCTTGTTTGGTTGAGTGGAATTTAGCCAAGTGTTTAATCTTTTATTGAGTCAAATGCCAAGGAGATTTTGTGCCACACCTTCCATGGTTCCTCGTTCCACTTCTTGTTGCCTAGTCCTAACCCTAAAAGTGAAGAAATTACCATTTTGCCTTTTAAGACTTTTTTCTAAAAATGAGAATTCTCTTCTCTATTACTTATAATTATACTTATAAGGGTGATCCATTTAACTTCTTTTGACCATTCCTAATACATTATTTCATAAAAAGAGATAAAAAATTATAGGGTGTTACACTATCTAAGTGATGAATAGCATAAGAATCTATTTTGATGGGTGTTGCTGATTGTGGGGATGATAATGTTGTGATATTCATGACAAGATTTTCATAAGATATGATGAAGTAATAGACAGAAGAGAAAAAATGGATATAAGGTTGGCATATGATATCATTTAGTCTCTAATACCATGTACAAATGGTGAGCACAAAAGAGAAAAGAGAGAAATGATTTTTTGAAATTATATATTTCATTCAATTGTTGTGTATATATAAGCAAATTAACAAGATTCAAATATACACAAAAATAAGAAACTAACTCTAGTGGGCTTTTGTGGACTTCTAAATTCGTCCATTAAGAACAAATTTTCAAAAAATACTAACAACTAAAAGCTTAAAAGATTGGACTGTTATGAACTCCTTGATTTTTATTTAGTAGCTTATTTCTTTAGTAAAAGCTTCCCCAAAAAGTAAAAGGTCATTAACAAACACCAAGTGGGATATTCCTGGACCATTCCTCCTTATCTTTAGGTAGCGTTTGGTTCAAGGGAAATTTTTTTCCCAGGAAAGTTATATTCCCAGGAAAGTAGGATTCCCATGTTTGCTTCCCGTAATGCTTCTGTTAATGTGGGTCTTACATTTTCCAAAATGGAGATGCAATTGGGTTTGAAGTCCTTACCCAGCCAATGGTCTCGCAGAAATCTAACAGTGCAGGAAGGAGAGAGTGCAGAGGAACAAAAATTTGAGAGTACAGAGCAGCCTAGGTCTCGCGGTGCAGGAGGAGATGGTGATGGTCTCGCCTTCTCGCGGTGCAGGACAAGGATGGATACAAGCAAGAGCCCAGGTCTCGGGGGAAGATGCCAACAACGATGGTCTCGAAGGAGAGAAATGTCGCAACGCAGATGGTAGATTGGTCTTGTGAGATTGGGATTACGTCTAGCCGAAAATAAGTTTCTTGGGAAACTTTTATTCCCAACTTCACTGGTGGGAATAAAAGTTTCCAATGCCCTTTGCAATTTTTATTCCTGGGAATAAAAGTTTCCCAGGAATAAAATTGTCTTCCTTCAACTAAACGTGGCAATGTTTTTTTTTTCAAACTTTCCTGGGAAATTTTAAAATATAACGTCAACCAAACACTACCTTAAAGGAACTTACTCCCTATCTTCAACTTTCTCACAAATGAGGTATGTTAGTTTCTCTATACATAACACAGATGAAGGAAGAAATTGGGTTACCCTATCTAATACCTATAGAAGGGTGGAAAGCATTAATATGGCCCCCATTACAAAAAACACACTAAGAGAAGTGAAGAAATATAACTCATAATAGCAGCCACTAAGTCTATAGGAAAGTCATATTCATGAAGAATATTCTCAAAAAGCTCCCCCTCAATTTATCATATGTTTTCTTTAAATCAAATCTTGATGAAAAGAAGCCCCTCCTCCCTCTCATGTGACTCATAGCATGAATTAGTCTTGTACAATCACAATGTTATCTTTAGTTCCCATAAATTTTTATTTTTAAATTTATTTGTTTAATGCTTTTTCACTTCAATATGGACAATTATTATAAACATTTTGGTATGGTTTAAATAAAGCATATCTATAAGTTTCTTTTATGTATACATATATTATTTTTATAGAAATTTTGTGTTCGGTTTTCTTATAATGTTATATTTTTTGGATACTAGAGTTTTTTAGATTTCTGAAAATTTTGAGAATTTGATTTATGTGGATTATGTTATTTATGATTTATTGGTTGTTTATTGTTTTTGGGTTGATTTAGATCTCTAGGTTTTGTTTCTGAAAATTATAATCTAAATTAAGATGCCTAGGTGAGAGATATAATAATTATATGACCGAGTTACCTTTATATATATATGTGTGTGTGTGTGTGTGTGTGTGTGTGTGTGTGTGTATATATATATATATATATATATATATATATTGTGTAACTTTTTGAGAAACAATTTCATGGCTGCAATATGTAATGCAACGTACACAACATCAACAACCATAATAACTGCAGTGCAACCACATAAATTTAAAGCTAACTTGTGCCTCTAGGTATACTTATTTTGATCAACTTCAATTTTGAATTTATAAAAATAAGCTAGTATCTCAGCATCTAGAAGTATTGTAAATGCTTATAATAAGTTAATCCAAACACATGTTACTTAACAAGTGCATAAGCTACTCATCAGCAAATAATAAAAAGTTGCCTTAGTGGTCAAGAAGATGTATTTTTTATTCGATTATTTAGGTTCTAACTTTGAAATTAGGATATAAGAGAATTTATTCTTTCAATGGTACCAAACCAATATGGAGGATACATCTTTTAGATCTTTCGGAGAGAGACCTAGTCTTACTTAATATGCAAATTGATATAAGAATATCCTTATCATACAAAGAAATTGAGAAGTTCATGAGAAACTACAACTATCATAAGAACTAAAAGTGATAGCATTATAATTTATTGCACAATAAATCTTATCACACCACCCTAGAAAAGGGGGGCACAAAAATATCAGGACATTCCCTAAGAATAACCTTTGCAGGTGCAAACATTTGTACATTATGGATAAACAAAGAGAATCAGCATCGACTACACTAATTACTTCAAACTATTAGAATAAAAATGAAGATAACTTTAAGGTCCATCAACTTCGGAAGGTAACAATGAAAACAATCTTCTATTATTTTCTTCAAAAGATACACATCTTCTAGAAAATAAAAATAAAAATATTCATATAAATCAGTAATGTCTTAACTTAGGAGTAGTACTCTAAGACCACAGAGCCCTTATCATAAAACTTCATTTACATTTAGAGGAGAAAAAAAAAGATAGAAATTCCTTGAAGGAATGAAGTAATATTTTCATTGGCATGCTTAGCAGAAAGGGAATTTAAGTATGGAAAAGGGTTTCCACTCTTTGAAAGATTTTATTAATATTTTCGATTTTAGAAATTCAAATATCAAATTCTTAAAGGCCATTATGATTTTTATTCACACACATATTAAAAGCACTCTCCATTCTTCACCTTTTTAGTGTCTACAACTTGGCCAATAGTTTCTCATTGATTCTTTGCTTGCAGCATTGTGCCTATAGGTCAAATATAATTTTTTGGATTTCAAGTGGAAATAATCTCCCTTTAAAATTTTCTCACTTAATAAAGGCTCGATTTGAATCTAAATTCCTACAAACATGTATATATACAAAACATCATCAAGTTAATTGACACCTCCACTCATATATGATTAAAGAGCAAAAGAAGAATTCGCGTCATTGTAAGTACAATTCCCATATGCTTTTACTTTATTATGAATCTCACTTAGACCCTCTTAACACAAAATGAGAATTCCCAATATGATTGATGGGCCCAAATTGATCTGCCCCATGCTCTTGTACCATCAAATAAATTATTGCATTAAAGTTTTATATTTCAAATCAAAGTTTTTTTTAACAAAATTACAAATCAAAGTTAAATACAATGAATCACAAGATTTTTCAAACTCAAAAAGTACAATATAATCAACAATATCCTTACAATCGGAAACATCAAATTTTGTAACAAGTAATGAGCCTTACAGACCTAAACCACCACAAAAGGAAAATTAAAAGAGATCATAATTTAGATAAGCAATATCACTTGAAAAATTACCCACAATATCTTTCTATAGATTTCATCAGAAAATCCAATGCAGCTTGAAGTGCATTTGATTTATTCTATTTAGCATGGAATCATTTAGTCATTTTCTTCAACTCTTTATCCTTCTCCTCTAATTGCTTCACAAAAAAATAAAACTCTTTTTCTTTTCTTGTAACTAGGATTCTAAATCTTTCATCACTTTCTCCTTTTGGCAAAGCTACTTCTCTATTCGCTTTAATTGTAATTTACAAAGGGTTAACTCTTCCTCTGTCTTCTTTTATGAGTCACACTCTTTCAACTTCTTTTCCATCTCTCATATCTTATTCTTGTTAAGGCACAATTCTTTTTCCTTATTTTTCAACTCTGACTAACAATAATTAAGCTCTTAATCTTTCTCTTTCAAAAGTTTCCCATAACAGCTTAGTTCTTTTTTTCTTCTCTTCCAATTATGATTTACAATCTAAAACTCCCTGCCCTTTCTCTTTTATATGTTTCTTAGAAATGCAGAGTTCCCTCCCCTTCTCTTACAACTGCTACTTATAGAGACAATTCTTTCTCCTTTTGCTTCACAATCCTCCACCTCTTGTTCTTTCTCTGTTATACTCTTCTCACAAAGGCAAAGCTCAACCTTCTTCTCCTTCAACTTTAATTTACAAAGGAATGATTCTCTCTCTTTTCTCTTTTAAATTTAATTCACACTCTGTTAAATCGCACTCGTTTTCTTCTAACTATCGATATGAACCCGTCTAACTCCATCTCAAAAGCTAGCTCGTAAGGGGAGAATTGCGAACCTATATATATAACACCCAAGACATCCCCTACTAACCGATGTATGACTTTGCCGATATTCACTCGATAATCACTCTTACCATTGCATGGTTCACATCATTCACCCACTCTTTGGCTTGCACATCCTTGTGCAAGGTGTACGCGGGTTATGTAACATCCCCAATTTTTCCTTATGATACTAATTGAAATGGCATTTATGTAAATTTCTTAAGATGACATTTATGTAAATTCCTTGAGATGGCATTTATGTAAATTTCTTAGGATGGATTTTTTGTAAATAATGAAAGATGGCAAAATTGTAAATATTGGTGGTAGGTAGGAAATATTTAAATAATTAAATGGTAGGTAGGAAAAAAAATAATTAAGGGGGAAACGTGGGAAATGAGTAGGTAGTAAAAATTTTAATTGTTATAAGGGAGGTAGGTGAGGAAAAAAAAGAGTGATAGTTGTGAGGGAGAGAAAGGAGTGTCGGTAGAAAGAAAAGAAAAGGGAGAGGAGAAAAAAAAAGATGAAGAAGAGAAAGAGGAAGAGAAAGAAGAAGGAGAAAGAAGAGGAAAAGGAAATCAAGGATTTCTAGGTGGTAGGATTCAAGCACCGAGTTTAAAAGAATTTGAGGTAGGTTTAACATCTTCTAACAAATTTTTTTGTACAAAATTATATATACATTTTTAGATTTGTTTAGATATGATTTTGGATAACATGTGGTCTGGATATTTATAAGAAATTCTGTTTTGGATGTTTGGACATGCATATGGGTGCATGGGATTATATAAAAGAAAATCAAAGGAGAAGATAAATTAAGCTGAATTTCGGAATAATTGGGGAATCTTCGGTTTTTGGAATTCTGGGAAACTTCGGTAAGGATTTTAAAGAAATGGTCAACATATGAATTGTAGATATATATCTCACGGATCTATAGGCTTTAGAATTACTTAATTTGGAGTTCATATGAGGGAGATATGACTGATTAATTGAGCAGAGGTCGGAATTCAGGATAGTAAAAATAAGTGTTTCTATTTTAATTTTCTGGGAATAATCCGTAGAGAATTTGAAGAAACGATAAACATAAAAGGTGTAGATAATTGTCTTAGTTTTCTATAGGATTTAAAATCACCTCAATCGAAGTTCATATGAAGGAGATAGGATGGAATAAGTGAAGGAAGGTCACAGAATACGGCCAGGCCGTGTTCTGGGTTGCTTTAACACGGGTAGGCCGTGTTCAGGGCTGTTTTTAAGCATGTTTGAAGTATTTTTCAAGCATGGCCGTGCCTTGAACATGGTCAGGCCGTGTTGGGTGCTGGATTATCATACTTTTCACTGTTTTATGCCTAAAAATAATCTTGTTTGTTGTAATATTTTTAGGAAACATATATTCAAGAAAAATACTTTTAAAATGATGATTTTGGTATAAATGAATTATATTGAGTATTGGTATGTGATGAATGATTATTAATCATTTGGTATAAAAATGATGCATCATATTATGAAAGTAATTACATGGCAAGCGTAAAACTCATGACGAGTTGCTTGATAGATATATATTGTATTTGATGAATATGAATTTATATATATACATTTATATGTATGGATGAATATCGACGGGTTGTATGGCTTGAGACGGTACCGAGTAGGGGACGCCCTATTAGCCTGAGTGAGCCAAGGGAGGGCCGCTCTAACCGGGTGATAGTGGTAATGTGAGGGGGCAGGAAGGTGATGTACTCACATTTCCCGATCACTTATTGTGACTGTAGTCGATCGGTCACTATACATATAGCAAATGATTAAATTAAAAGCCGTGATATGGTTGAGCATTAAAAAAAATAGATTTTTAGTGCATGCGTAGTATGATAATTATGCATAAACAAAAATTATGATTTTTATCTCAATTTTGATATTTTTCTGTAGCTTATACAGCTGAACATAACTCCTGTTTTCTCATCATATTTTATTTATGTTAAATCTAATGGGAACCTTTGTTCTCACTATTATTGTGGAGTTATGTTCAGATAAAAAGAAATGAGATGCAACACAAAATGACGTTACTTATGGAGATTTAGATGTCAGCACCACCTCCTCACCCTTTGTATTTCAAGGGTGAAGTGCTGTATAAAGACTCTTAATTATGTACTGAAATGTTGTATTGTATAATTATAACATGTATGAGGTTTGTAATAAATATGTATATATTGTGTTTATACATATGGCGTATATAACATGCGTATCGAAAAAAAAACCAGACGTTACAGGTTACACCATGAGCTACCACTACGAGGCAATTTTTGACGACCTACCTCAGTCGGCAATCTGGGCAACCCACTTGACCAGTCGAGAATTGGCTCTGATACCATATGATATGAACTTGCGTAACTCCGTCTCAAAAGTTAGCTCGTAAGGGGAGGATTGCAAACCATATATATGACACCCAAGACATCCCTCGCTAACCGATGTGAGATTTTGCCAATATTCACTCAATAATCACCTTTACCATTGCACGTTTCACATCATTCGCCCATTCTTTGGATTGCATGTCCTCGTGCAAGGTGTATGCAGGCTACACCACGAGTGACCACCATGGCTCAATTCTTTATGATTTGCCTCAGTCAGCGATTTTGCCAACCCACTTGACCAGTCGAGAATAGGCTCTGATACCATATGATACAAAACCACCTAACTCCATCTCAAAAGCTAGCTCGTAAAGGGAGGATTGTGAACTCATATATATAACACCCAAGACCTCCCTCGCTAACCAATGTGAGATTTTTCCGATAATCACTCTCACCATTGCACGGTTCACATTATTCACCCGCTTTTTAGCTTGCACGTCTTCGTGCAAGGTGTACGCGGGCTATACCATGAGCTACCACCACGACACAATTTTTAATGACCTGTCTCAGTTGGCGATCTGGCCAACCCAACTGACTAGTCGAGGGTAAACTCTGATACCATATGATATGAACCCACCTAACTCCATCTCAAAAGCTAGTTCGTAAGGGAAGGATTGCAAATCCATATATATAAAAACCAAGACCATCCTCGCTAACTAATGTAGGACTTTTCCTACATTCACTCGATAATCACCCTTACCCATAATGATGTGAACCGTGTAATAGTGAGGGTGATTATCGAGTGAATATCAGCAAAGTCACACATCAGTTAGTGAGGGAGGTCTTAGGTGTTATATATATGGGTTACCAATCCTTCCCTTACGAACTAACTTTTAAGATGGAGTTCGGTAGGTTCATATCATATGATATCAGAGCCTACCTTCGACTGGTCAGGTGGGTTGGCTAGATCATCGATTGAGGCAGGTCACCAAAAACTATGCCATGGTTGTAGCTCGTGGTGTAGCCCGCGTACACCTTGCATGAAGACGTTCAAGCCAAAGAGTGGGTGAATGATGTGAATCATGCAATAGTTAAGGTGATTATCGAGTGAACATCGGTTAGTGAGAGAGTTCTTGGGTGTTATATATATGGGTTTGTAATTCATCCCTTACCAGCTAACTTTTGAGATGAAGTTAGGCGGGTTTGTATAATATAGTATTAGAGCTTATTCTCGACTGGTCGAGTAGGTTGGCCAAATCGCCAACTGAGGCAGGTCGTCAAAAACTGTACCATGATGGTAGCTCATGGTGTAGCCCGCGTACACCATACATGAGGACATGCAAGCCAAAAAGTGGGCGAATGATGTGAACCATGTAATGGTAAGAGTGATTATCGAGTGAATATCAGCAAAGTCCCACATCGGTTAGCGAGGGAGGTCTGGGGTGTTATATTTATAGGTTTGCAATCCTCTCCTTATGAGCTAGCTTTTGAGATGGAGTTAGGCGGGTTCATATCCTATAGTATCAGAGCTTATTCTCGACTGGTCGAGTGGGTTGGACAAATCGCCGACTGAGGCAGGTCGTCAAAAACTGCATTATGGTGGTAGCTCATGGTGTAGCCCGCTTACACCTTGCATGAGGACGTGCAAGCAAAAGAGTGGGCAAATGATGTGAACCGTACAATTGTGAGGTTGATTATCGAATAAATATCGACAAAATTCCACATCGGTTAACGAGGGAGGTCTTAGTTGTTATATATATGGGTTCGCAATCCTCCCCTTATGAGATAACTTTTGAGATGGAGTTAGGCAAGTTCATATCATATGGTATTAGAGCTAGATTTTGAGGTGGAGTTAGGCGGGTTCATATAATGTGAATCGTGTAATGGTGAGGGAACCCATATATATAACACTTGCTTTGGGGTTAAGGGCATAAGTGTATTTTTCTTTTATCAGGTACAAATGAGTATCTATTGGTATAACCATCATGAATTACATGTATATAAAACTGCCATAATCTTCCCAAAAGAATATGTCCCGCCTGCATTGGCACCACATCACACAAAATTTCATCTTTGAACTTTTCGATGGAGATTGACACCAACACTTGTTTAATTACCTTAATTTCTCCACAGTCATTCAACCATTGTAGCTTATATGGCTTTGCATGCTTTAAAGTGGCCAAATTCAATTTTTCAACCAAAGTAGTGCTAGCTACATTAGTGTAGCTTCCCCCATCAATAATCATGCTACATACTTTATTATTAACATGACATCTAGTATGAAAAATATTTTCTTATTGTACCTCTTCATATTGTTTAATTTGCACACTAAGGGCTCTCCTTGTAATCAAAAGTTTTCCATCAATCGGATACTCAACGTCACTTGCATCCTCCAAAGGGGCATAAACTCATTATCAAACTCACCTTCGGTCTCAATATCACCATATCTTTCAATATCATTACTCTTTTATTTGGACATTGACTAACAATATGACCTATTCCCAAACACTTAAAGCATTTAACATCTCTAGTTCTAGAAGGTTGGGAGATAGTTTTACCTCGATTTGGTGTGCCTCCATTGTTATTTTCTTTGGAAGGTTTGGCCTTAGGTTTGTCATCTCTCATACTCCAATTCGACTTCCATGTTGCAAAAGAACTTGAATTTTGTCCTATTCTTAAGATCCCTTCCTTTTTAGTTGTTGCTCTAACTTTATGGCCATGTGCATCATGTCATGCAACTCCACATAATGTTATAACTCTACCACATTTGTTATATCACAGTTTAAGCCAACTAAAAATCTCACCATTGTAGCTTCTCGATCTTCCTCCATATTGGCTCAAATCATGGCTATCTCCATCTCCTTATGGTAGTCTTTAGCACTCTTAGACCTTTGAGTAAGACTTTGTAATTTCTTAAACAAGACTCTATGGTAGTGGCTAGGAATGAATCGCCTCCTCATAATTGTTTTCATCTCCTCCCATGTCTCAATTATTCTTTCTCTATTTCGTCTCCTGCTTAAAGTTAATTGATCCCACCAAATAATAGCATAGTCAATAAATTCAATGATAGCCAATTTTACCTTTTCAACTCAGAATAGTTATGACAATCAAACACCAACTCCATCTTTTTCTCCTACTCTAAATAAAC
The DNA here is from genome assembly GCA_037074535.1 of Gleditsia sinensis. NCBI lineage: Eukaryota > Viridiplantae > Streptophyta > Magnoliopsida > Fabales > Fabaceae > Gleditsia > Gleditsia sinensis. The sequence continues at coordinate 49,086,382 of CM073469.1, forward strand.
TTCTGGATCACTTTTACCTTAGAAGTGTGGAATTTTTATTTTAATACTTTTTAAATTATTATCAACCTAATTCCTAACTTCTCTAAACCGCCCACCATATCTCCTATTGGTATCATTCAAATCCATATCAACTCTATCAAAACCATCTCTATAATACTTTTTATCTTTAACACTCTCCTTTGACTGAACTCTCCCCCTCCTATGTATATTAGGAGTGTTTTGTGACTCCTCCACACATGCATTCTCTACCCAATATAACCGTTCATGAATCTGCTTCATCTCCACTCTCAAAACTCTTCTCATCTCACTTATTAAAGCTTCCATCATCAACTTTGGATCCACTATTCCTGACACACCTTCAGGAGTATTTTTGTATTTGTTTTATGACGTGATTTTCCTGTAAAACAATGTTAGGCTAAAATAAAATCTCACAACACTAGCTCATGTGTTTCTCATAAGATTAATGGCACTCACACTCGTGTTTCCTCAAATTTAGGATTTTACCTTCTTATAAGCTTACATTCTCTTGTCTTTTTTCTCTCTTAGTCCCTTCTTTTAGTTCTTTATTGAACTCAAACAACCTCAAACAAAAATTTTCTTGCAACAATCCAAACTCAATTATTAAATATCATATGGTATCAAAGTACAATACACATCATTCTTCCACTCTTTGGCTTACACGTCCTCGTGTAAGGTGTACGGCTTACCACCACTAGCTACCACTACGACGCAATTTTTTACGACCTACCTCTGTCGGCGATCTGGCCAACCCACTCAACCAGTCGAGAATAGGCTCTGATACCATATGATATGAACCCGCCTAACTCCATCTCAAAAGCTATCTCCCTCACTAACCGATGTGGAATTTTACCAATAATCACCCTCACTATTGCATGGTTCACATCACTAACTCTTACAAAAACTTAACTCTTTCTCCTTCTCCATCAATTCTAATTGAAAATTTTGTAACGTTTTGTCTTTCTCCTTCAAATGCTTTTCAAGAAGACACAAACTCTTTCTCCTTCTTAAACATTTTCCTTTTCTGGCCCTTATCAACCATAAATTATCTCCTTCAGTTTCTTCTCACAACCACTAAACCATTTAACCCTATCATTACTTTCCTCATTTGAACTATTGCCAAACACCAACCCAATATATATTATATATTCCGTGATGGGTGCATCCACATCCAAATAACCCCAACAATTCCTGTGAGATTTTGATTGACTAAGAGTTCATAATCAAGAAACTATGCACAATGTGTTTTCTGTAAAAACCTCATTACTAATTCTTATTTCTTGAGCTATTCACAACCTCAAGAAATTATTGTACAGAATGTACACTATACTATAGTTGTGAAAATTGCATCATGGTTATTTATACCATTGATCACTTCCTCATGACTCTAACTAGCTAATTAACAATAAAACAATTAACTCCTTATTAACCTAACTACCAATTCAAAACCCTAACTAACTGACTATAGTTGTAAAATGATAACAAGAACTACAACAAGTCTCCACCTCGACTTCATTTTTCTACAATTACATCAAAATGACCTAGACTTCGATACCTCTAATTTTCACTAAATGTCAACTTCCTTTTCATTCAACAAGTTCAAGCAGTGTTTGAACTTAGGTGAAAGTAAAGTCTTTGTCAGTATGTCAATTGTAACATCCCATAATTTTTATTTTTAAATAATAATATTTTTCTATAAACAAATATATTTTTATTTGTTTAAAAATGATTATGTTCTACTAAAAGCAAGTATATTTTTAATTAAAGTAATTATTGTTTTGCTTGAAATAATTATATTGGTCTTTAATAAATTTTTGTTGTATTTTTAGAAATATTCTTTCTTTTATTATGTATAAAGATATTTATTTTGTGATTTGTTTTATTAAGATTTTTATCAAGAAAATTCATGATTTAAGAGTTTAACTAAAGATTTATGAGAATGTAAATTTTTAGAAATTTTTGGGATGTTTTAGGATGAAAACGGTATTTATATAAATAAATATAAAATAAAATTCTATTATTCAATTATTAAATAATTATTATTATAAAAAAATAAAGAAAAGGGGAAGGGGGAAGATAGAATGAAGAAACGAAGCATGAAGAAATTCTCTAAACCAATGAATAGTGAAATAGTGTGAATAGTAACCTCTATTTTTCTCTCTAGATCTGGAGTGTCTACAGGCCTCCAATCTCAAAACTAATGGTACCAATGGATTCAGGACGGAAAATACTACGATTTTGATCGAACAATTTCTCAAATCAGCCGTAGAATCGTCGAAAATCGAAACTAAAAAATTTCAGAAAAAGGTAAACTCTAAAACTCTTACTGAGATACCTCAAATTGAAAATTTGACACCGTAGATATATTCAGGAGCTAGATAAACCTTAGGATATGAAATTTTTTAGCTATTTGACAACTTTTTGTTCTTGGTGAATAGTATTTTTTAGCGATGAATAGTATTTTTCGGCGGCGAATAGTATTTTCTAACCATGAATAGTGACCAAGTTTCTGGAGTGATTTCTTTAATTTTTGGACCCTTCAGACACATTTTTGAAGTCTGTTTAGTCAAATGTGGATTGGAAAAATACATTTTGGGGTTGTCCAATTTGGAGCTCTTATCCTATGAGTGGATAATTCTTTTTATGACTTGCCCTATACTCTTCTTGATTTTTAAACGTATATTTGATTATGTTTATAAGATATTTACACTTTTATATGTTTCTGAAATGCATTAAAATTATCTAAATTTCTTATAATTTTGATTATAGTTCAAGAAGAGTATACTTTTAAGAAATGGATTTCTGAACTCATGGTATATCTGATTTCACATGTATTTCTCATTAAATGGTGAAATGAATATTTATGCACGTGATATTAATTTATAAAGCTATATGATTGCCTCGAGAAAGGGCATGTATATATGATTCTAAATGTATTTATCATTATTTGGAAAAGTGAATATTTATGCATGTGGCATTGATTTGAACTATAAAGTTACTGATTATGATTGAATGTCAAGCATAAAGCTCATGGCGAGTTGCTTGATAATTATGCATTGCATTTGATGAATATGCATATATGTGTGTGTGTGTGTGTGTGTGTGTGTGTGTGTGTATGAATGAATATCGACTGGTTGTATGGCTTGTGATGATACCGAATAGGGGACGCCCTATTAGCCTGAGTGAGCCGAGGGAGGGCCGCTCCAACCGGGTGACAGTGATAATGTAAGGAGGCAGATGGGTGATGGACTCACATTCCCTGATCACTATTGTGACTGTAGTCGATTAGTCACTATGCGTATAGCAAATGAGTGTGTGGGTCGATCAGATCGCCGAATGAGGCAAGACATTTTAAATTGGGTTGACCTGATCGCCGAATGAGGCAGGTCATTTTAAAAGTTATAACTTTATCTCAAAAACTTAATATTTTATTATAGTTTATACAGTTGAGCATGACAACATTTTTTTATGATCATACCGTGCTGAATATAATTTTGGATATCTGAATATCCTTTTATTTGAGAATATTTGAAATACGGGTCCCATATGGATGTACTTCTGAACTGTATTTTCTATGTGACAAATTTTAAAACATGAGTACATCCATATGCTGACTTAAGAGGTCAAAGGAGGTATTATCTGCTCACTGAGTTGTCAAACTCACTACACGATATTTCCACATTTTTCATATAAGAATACAAAGTCTGATTCTTCAAAAGTTGACCAGCTAGATGACATGATCTTTGGATGAGCCTACTTTGTTTCCATGGCTCATAGATTTTGATTTATATTGTGCTTGTACTTTAGAGTGTGCTCTGAAATACCACAAGTAGGATCCTTGCTTCTACTGTACTTTGATGTTTATAGATTTGGTTTATATATTGTATATACATGGGAATACATATTTGTAAAAGAGTGTATTATATATGTTATGGAAAATATATGATCATAAAATAAGTATTTTACGTGCTGTAAAATTGGGGACGTTACATCAATTGGAATATCTTAACTTGCAATCTTTTCTAGCTTGATTTCTCCACTTACTATGATGTCTCTAATGAAGAATAGCCTCCTATCAACGTGTTTAGTAATTTTATGGTAAATATGATTCTTTGCTAAGTGAATGACACTGTAACCATTATAATTAACCTCTACAACTACATTACTCATTCCCAATTTAATTGTCATGCCTTTAATAACCCTAGTTTCGTTCATTTCTTATGTCAAAGCAATAAATTCTACTTTTGTAGTTGAGAGAGAAACTAAATGTTTCATATTTGCTTTCCAACTAATTATATTTCCATAAAACTCAAATAGAAAATCGATGAGTGATTTCTCCTGTCAACACACCCTATATAATCTAAATCAACATACCCTATGACCTCACTTCGCAATCTTTCACCCTTAGTGTAAAGTAGAACCATCTTGGTTATTACATAAGCTAAATCAAGGTGTGTACACACCTTACATAATAGGGCTTCCTACTATACTCATGTAAGGGACTTGAGACATATAAATTGCCTCCTGGTAAGTTATAGGTGGGTTAGCTAAGGAAATTTTGATATGTTGAGCCAATAGAATATTAACTAGTTTGCAACTCTCTATATGGAGCCTTTTAAACACTTTTTCTAGATATCATTCCCGAGATAAGCAAATAACACCCTTACTTATGTTTCTCTTAATCTCTATACCTAGAATCTTTTGTGCATTCCTTTTCTCCTTCATCTCAGATTCCCTTTAAGATAATGATTCACCTTTTTTAATTCCACTCGATTTTCCTTACCAAAAGCATGTCATCCACATATAGCAACAAATAGATGAAATCTCTACCTGCATTTGATTTACTACACACACAGTTATCATATTCACTTTGATTAAAGCTATTTTGGAGCATGAACGAATCAAATTGTTTATACCATTGTCTAGGTAACTACTTAATTCCATATAGAGATTTATTTAATAGACTAACATGATCTTCCTTCCCTTATTTAAAAAATCCTCAAGCTATGACATGTATATTATTTCCTTAAGTTTCTAATGCAAAAATGTTTTCTTGACATCTAACTGCTCCAATTCCACGTCATTTTATACTACTACTGACAGTAACATTCTGAATGATGTATGCTTTACTATTGGTGAAAATACTTAACCATAATCTAACCCTTCACATTAAGTAAAGTCTCTTGCCACTAGTCTCTCCTTGAATCTTGTAGCTTCCACCCTTGGGATTATATCCTTGTATTTATAAACCCATTTACATCCTACTAGCTTTTGCTTTATAGATTTCTTAACAAGCTCTAAAGTTTTATTATTGTTCAGTGGTCTAACTTCTTCCTCCATTGGTTTTATCCAATCTTTGGTATTAAGGATGTTAAGTGCTTCTTTGAATGATTTAGGTTGATTCTCATCAAGATCAGAGGTTGCAGTTAGGGCCAAGGTTATAAGATCTGTATGTCCATATCTTAAGGATGGTGTTACTTGTCTCCTTTGTCTATCTCTAGCCAACACATACTCTGATGGTTTATTTTCTTTTAGAACTTATCATAGTCTTCACCCAAGTCTTACGGATCTTCTAAACCTTTAGTTTCAGATAATCTATGAGTCTCCACCTTAATCTATAGCTCAATTATTGTGTCTTCTATGAGTTTCCTCTATTCTCATAGTACATTTCATCTTCTTTAAAAGTCACATCCTTACTAAAGAATATTTTGGGGTGCCCCTTTTGTTCATACCAAGGTCTATAACCTTTAACACCTTATGGATAGCCTAAGAACATGCACTTGATAGCACTGGGTTCAAGTTTTCCTTGGTTCATGTAAGCAAAAGCTACACATCCCAAAAACCATGAGATTTCCTAGGGCTTTTGAGGGACTTTTATTTATCAAATAGGCTAAGGTGATCACAGATTCTGCCAAGAAGACTTTTGGTAGTCTTACATTTGATAAAAGGCATCTCACTATTTCTAGGATGATTTTATTCATCTTTTCCATAAGCCCATTTGGTTAAGAGGTCTTTATAACAATTTGGTGCCTTAGTATCCCATAGTCCTTGCAAAATTAATTAAATTATTTATTACAAAATTCTAATCCATTGTGAGTTCTTAGATTTTTCAACTTCTTGCTAGTTTGGATTTAAGTTAGCTATTTCTACTCATTAAAGTATTTGAATGCCTCATTCTTTCTCTTTATAATGCACACCTACAACATCCTAGAGTAGTCATCTACTATTGACAAAAAATACCTAGCCCTTAGTGTGATTTTATCCTTGCTGGCCTCCTCAAATCTGAGTACACATCGTCTAGAATTGCTTTTGTTGAGTATATGCCTTTTTGTGAATTTTACTTTACTTGATTTACCATAGATGCGTTGTTCACAAAATTCTAAATTGGTGACTTCATCTTCTCCCAAAAGGCTTTGTTTACTTAGTTCTTTCAAGCCTTTTTTTCTCCAATATTTGCTAGCGCCATATGCCAAAGTTGGGTTTTTTCACGATAGTGAATTTTTACTAATGTTTTTGTCCTTATAATTGTTTTTCCTTGTAGGAGGTAGAGTCCATTGTGCAATGTTCCCTTTACGAACACTACGAAACCTTTAGCACTTTAAGTATGTCACCTTCAACTTTGTAACTATAACCCTAATTATCTAACATGCGAAGAGAAATTAAATTCCTCCTTAACTTAGGTATATGTCTGACATCATTGAATGTTTATTCCATGCCCATTTAATAGCTTTAGTTTCATTGATCCTATTCTCCTGACCTTTTAGGCTTTGTTATTCCCTAATAGAGCCTAAGCACTATCAAATTCCTTGAAGTCTTGAAGCCATGCTTTGTTTAAACACATATGAAAAGAATAGCCCAAGTCTAACACCTATTTTGTATTAGTTTTTGAGCTTGATTCACATAGTAAGTCCAAGCTTTCATAGCCATCTAATGTTATGTCAGCATATACAAATTCTCTTTGCTTCTCACTGTCGTTCTTCCTCTTTTCTAGACAATCTTTCTTGTAACGACCCTCCTTATGACGAAAGAAACATTTCTTTTAAATGTTTTTAATTCATATATGAATTCATTCTTGCCTTTATTTTCTCTCTTATCAAGACATCCTCTAATTATAAGTTCTTCTATTGAAATTTTTCTTTACCATATTCCTGCTTCTTCAACTCCCTTGATAGTTGGGCAGATTAAACTTCTTTGAGGGACAAGGAATCATGGCCGTACATAAGTGTGTCAAAGAAATTATCATACTTACTAGGCAAGGTTCTTATCAACAGCAAGGCTTTATCTTCATTCTTTATTTGAATGTCTATATTCTCATAATCGATAGTGTCTTTATTAAAGTCATCCATTTGATCCTCTAAGGATCTTTTTGGTTTCATCATTTGCTTAAGGAACAACCTATTTGCTAAAGATTTGGTCATATACCAATTCTCTAGTTTAAGCCAAACAACATCAGTATTCTCTTTTGAGATTTATTACATAACTTTATTTCCAAGACAGAGTATATACGCCTTTTAAAGAATATCCTTCTTCTCCTTATCATTAAGGGTAATAGACATATTCTTTTCACCATTGAGAGGTTCTTCAAGTACTTACTATGCCAATAATGCCCTCATCTTCAATCTTCATAAGGCAAAATTATTTCTCTCAATAAATATCTTAATATCAAACTTTGAAATCCCCACAATCTTGCTTTCACCTGAGAGGCTCTAATACCAATTATGAGAGTTATACCAAGAGTTCACAATCAAGAAACTAAACCTAATGTGTTTTTTGTAAAAATCTCTTTATTAATTCTTGCTTCTTAAGCTGCTTACAACCTCAAGAAACTATCATAGAGAATGAACATTACATTATAGTTGTGAAAAGAGCATCATAGTTATTTATACCATTGATCACTTCTTCATGCCTTTAACCAACTAATTAACAATAAAGAAATAACTCGTTATTAACCACTAACTAACTACCACTTCACAACTCAAACTAACTAACTATAGCTACAAAATGATAGCCAAAACTATAATAGTTCCAAATGAATAACCTTGATTCAAAATAAGCTACAATTCTCTAATAATAGCCACATAATCCTTTGGTATAGCAACTTATAGATCTCCTATATAGAACAAACACTTTCTATCAAGGCTCACCATTACTTGAAGCATATGCAACTTATGTGCCAATAATGACAACCAATCACCATGCACTAAAAAACCATTTACTACATGTTTAGATATTCCATAATTTTGTTCTAAGCAATCATAGTTTATTATCCCCATCCGTCTAACCTTTCTTATCTTGTTGCTAGGACTATCAACTTTCCACAAAATTAAGAGACTACCTCTTAAACTTATGAAGTGATCATCAGCATTAAATCTAAGCACATAGGGTTCAATTTATTTTGAAATATGTTTAATTATGTATTTAGGCTCATACAATTCATTATAAAGTAATATGGTTGTAGAAAACCAAAGCTCCCTACGAGGGTCTGGTACTATAACTCCATGTTTTAACCCATTGAAAGAATCATAAAATGGGTAATAGGTTCATCTCCTTGAAGACTGTAAAGCACTAAACCACTTGTATACACCAAACAACTTGAGTTATAGTTTGATACATAAGTATAATTAATATAGCATTACTAATGTGAAAGGAAAATTTTTCAATTTGTACAACAATTATAGTTTTTCCTTCAGCTAAGAATGACATTCTTAGTATTATGGTTATATCATCATCTTTACCCTACATGTCTAACACCATAAAGTAAGTATAATAAAATCATCAATTTACACAGGAATATTTATTATAACTCTTGGTTTTCTAAAAGATGTGTATGCTAGTTGCAAGTTCAAGGTTGTAAGCTTTAGCTCACTTACTTCAAATAAAGTTTGTAGTTTTTGAAATATAGTAAAGGGAATTAAATTTACACTAGCCCCTAAATCAAGTAAAACATTAGCATATTTAAAATTAAATAAAGAACATGGAATGGAAAAAATCCTAATGTACTCCTTATATTGGATAATGATTTTTTTCCACTTTTCTATGTTTAAGCTTTGACCTCCAAGCCCTCATCATACTTTACCTCTATTGCCACTACATGTTTTTTAGAATTTTTCTCTACATCACTAGGTAAATGACCAATAGGGTGAATTTTTAGTAACTTGGAAAATTGCCTAAATTGGGTCTTTAAATTTCTTAATGCTGCTTCATAACTCTTAGCTCTAGATTCATTATTTGCTATGTATTTGGCTAACTACTCCGGATTTAAATTTCTTTAAGGTGTTGGGACTTTTTGTTGCATTGCAAACCTATGTACTCTTGATTTAAATTTACACTACCCAAGATTATAAGTGTTGAAATATAGGTTGTTTTTCCTATTAAAGTTTCCTATGATGTTGCATGATTCAAGATTTAATTATCACTACTCATTCATATGGCCCTTTCCATAGTAGTTATAGGACATAACTGGGACTGTAACATCCCATAATTTTTATTTTTAAATAATAATATTTTGCTATAAAAAAATATTTTTATTTGTTTAACAATGATTATGTTCTGCTAAAAGTAAGTATATTTTTAATTAAAGTAATTATTGTTTTGCTTGAAATAATTATATTGATCTTTAATAAATTTTTGTTGTATTTTTAGAAATATTCTTTCTTTTATTATGTATAAAGATATTTATTTTGTGATTTATTTTATTAAAATTTTTATCAAGAAAAATCATGATTTAAGAGTTCAACTAAAGTTTTAGGAGAATGTAAATTTTTAGAAATTTTTGAGATGTTTTAGGAAGAAAAATGGTATTTATATGAATATATATAAAATAAAATTCGATTATACAATTATTAAATAATTATTATTATTATTTAAAAAAAATAAAAGAAAAAGGGGAAGGGGAGACGGAAACAAAACGAAGGATTGTAGAATTTCTGAAACGATGAATATTGGAGTGAATAGTGATGAATAGTAACCTTCAATTTCTCTCTAGATCTGGAGTGCCTATTGGCTTCCGATCTCCAAACTAAGGATACCACTGGATTCAGGACGAAGAATACTACGGTTTTGACCGATTAATTTTTCAAATCAGCTGTTGAATCGCCGTAGATCTAAAGTAGAAAATCTCAAAAAAAGGTAAACTCCGAAACTCTTACTTAGAGACCTCAAATTGAAAATCTGACACCGTAGATAGATTCAGGAGCTAGATAAACCTTAGGATATGAAATTTTTCAACTATCTAACAACTTTTTGTTCTTAATGAATAATATTTTCTGGCGGTGAATATTGTGAGTAGATAATTTTTTTTATGACTTATCTCATACTCTTCTTGAACTATAAATGTATTATTGTTTCTGTTTATAAATTATTTATACTATTATAAGTTTATTAAATGTGTTAAAATATCTGTTATACTTACAAACTGATACATAGTTCAAGAAGAGTATGGTTTTAGAAATGTATTTTGGAACTCATTGAATATGTGGTTCTAAATGTATTTATCATTATTTGATAAAGTGACTATTATGTGCACGATGACTTGATTTGTAAAGCTATATACTTGTGAAAATGATGCATGTCATATTATAAATGAGACTAAATGGCAAGCGTAAAACTCATGGCGAGTTGCTTGATAATTATGGCGAGCGTAAAGGTCATGGCGAGTTGCTTGATAATTTTACATTGTATTTGATGAATATGCATTAATATATATGTATTTATATGTATAGATGAATATCGACGGGTTGTATGGCTTGTGACGGTACCGAATAGGGGACGCCCTATTAGCCTGAGTGAGCCGGGGGAGGGCCGCTTCAATCGGGTGACAGTGGTAATGTGGGGAGGCAGGAGGGTGATGAACTCACATTCCCTTATCACTTATTGTGACTGTAGTCGATCGGTCACTATACGTATAGCAAATTGCATTGACCAGATGCCGAATGAGGTAGGTCATTTTACATTGAGTGTGTGGGTTGACCAAATTGCCGAGTGAGGCAGGTCATTTTTAAATTGAGTGTGTGGATTAACTAGATCGTCAAGTGAGGCAGGTCATTTTTAAATTAAGTGTGCCAGACCACCGAGTGAGGCAGGTGCATTAAAAGTGATGATTCTATCTCCAAGTCATAATATTTTACTATAACTTATACAGCTGAGCATAACAACATTTGTTTAATGATCATACCATGGTGCATATGGTTTTGGATATCTGAATATCCTTTGATTTGAGAATATTTGAAATACGGATCCCATATGAGTGTACTTCTGAACTGTATTTTCTATGTGACACATTTTAAAATATAAGTACATCCATATGCTGACCTAAGAGGTCATAGGAGGAATTATTTGCTCACTGAGTTGTCAAACTCACTACACGATATTTTCACATTTTTTTCAAATAAGAATATCAGAGTCTAATTCGGTAGATAAGTGACATATTCTCTGGGTGAGTCTACGTTGTTTCCAAGGCTCAATTTTTGAATTATACCATTGTTGTATTCTAGAGTGTGCTTTGAATGCTACAAGCAGGATCCCCGTTTCTGCTGTACTATAATGTTTATAGACTTGATCTGTATATTGTGTATACATGAGAGATCCTATATGTATCAGTTCCCATAATAAAGAATTGAATTATGCATCTTTATGGAGAATATCTGTTTGTGAAAATAATAAAATAAAAATAAAAAAATGTTTATTTTACGTAACGTAAATTGGGGGCGTTACAGGGACTCTATTGGTAGAGGTTTCAGCTGCCTCTAGCCATTTTGTAATAGTAGTTAATTGAATAATATTGTTGTTTGCATGTCTACTTCATGTATACATGCTTTCTTTCTTTTCCTTAGCCATTAGTAATAAATAGCAATCATTTCTTCCAAAAGGTCATAATTTCTTCTACTACCTTGGCCATTAATGCACCACCAACTGCAATGTCAATAGTGGATCTAGTAGACGTAAACATTCCATTATAGAAAGATTGAACTTCCAATCATCTGGGAAGACCATGGTGTAGGCATCTTCTCAATAATTCCTTGTATCTCTCCCAAGCCTCATAAAGTGATTCTAACTCATGTTAAGTAAATGAGGTTATGTCATTCTTTATTTTGGTTATCTTGGATGGTAGAAAATATTTGGCTAGAAAATTTCAACCAAGTCATCCTATGTTGCAATAGAATCAATCGAGTAAGAGTTTAACCATCACCTTGCCTTACCCTTATGTAAGAATACAAAGAGCCTAAGCTTAATGGTATCATCACTAACACCATTTTTCTTCAAAGTATCATCATGTTTGAATCATTTGTATCATGGATGTCTTAATTTCAAAATTATTTTCTCATATTATAGGCTGTTTTTATGCTATGATGCACGCCTTCCACTGAGGGTTTAGCATAGTCCCCTAATGATTTTTTTTTTCTTGTTGTTTCACTGTCCCTCTATTTTGGTTAGTAGCTCTTAATTCCTTTCACATTCTCAAGAGTGCTCTTTTTGGTTCAAGGTTTACAAGAATGAATTCCAAGCTTCTAACTCTGTGCATACACAAAACCGATACCTAAAAAATAAGAAGAAAATAAAAATTAAAAATAAAAATCAAGTTTAGAGTACTATACTTATATGTAATGTCAATCTTAAAGTGTATTGTGTCCTCGACAATAGTGTCAAAAACATTTTTTGTCAATTTATACAATTACACAAGTGCATGTATTACAACTACAATATAATAGCTTGAGAAAAGAATCATACCCACAAGGACACTCAACTATAGTGTTTAAGCACTATTACAGTTCCAATTGCTTTATCTAGATAGATCATATTAAGATGGTTGAAATGATAAAAATAAAATCATAAGCACACAATAATTATAGAAAAGATGTCCAATTGAAGAAGGCTTAGAAAAATTAATTTTCCCTAATGTTTCGCTAAATTAATACCCCTAAGTTAATGTTTTAACTCAATACTTTTTCTATTAACAAAGGCACTATTATTTACTAGCTTCTTTCGTAACTAATAAACCTAATCCAATTTCAAATAAGTCCTAAAATGTCTGAAGCAAACAGCAAGGTCATGATTTCATAAATTAAGATTAAGCCTGAACTAATTACATATGGTATGCAAAAATATATATATTTCAAATACAAATTTTTTAATTCACCAATTCAATTAATATAACTAATCATATGCTATTCAATCCAATTCAAACTAATTAAACTATTTTCACAATGAGAAAATTCATTCTAAAACAATTGGTGATTAAGAAATTGAAACACCATAGCACATAATTGAATAAAAAGGAAAATTGGTATTGAATTGATAAGCAATTTAGGGTTCTAAATGTAACAACTTTTATTTATTTATTTATTTATTATTATACAATAAAGAGTTCACATACACGTCATTAATCAAAACGTACGAACAATATATAGAACACATAAATATCTACATCTTATTTATTCTGGTTGACCAATTACGGAAATACAGGTACGGGTGGTTACACTTTCACCGGAATCTGAGCTAACTCGACCACAAACATTTTATTTGATTCTAGGATCTGCCCAACATAAAGTAACTTGATCTAACGTGCACTAAAAGCCAGAGCCATAAAAGAAATCTGCATTACTAATTTTCTGAACATGACATGGAAATATAGTGAGAATTAAATCTCTGTAAGTTCAACAATAAATCATCATCAATATAGCTCATCACGTCATATTCATCTGTATAAACTACAGAAAATATCTTTAGTCACATGAATGCACTATATCTATGAACATGAGAATTGTACAATAATGACATGTATGACAGGATTAACTATATTCAGAATATCATATGATGACTATCAATTTATTCTCATATCAAGCTACCCCGGTCAAGGTGAGCATTTTCTACTCTTCGGTACAGGCTTTTCTCGCTCCGTCCGACATGGCACACTTTCTCTTTCTTTTCTCATTAACATAATCATAACAGTTGGTAAGGCGTCCCCTACTAGTGCACCACATGGATCACCATGTGACTGTGCTCATTTCTTTTCTTTTCACAATAATAGCCAAAAATATACTTTCAATAACAAGTATGTTCATCAAAATATAATTATTACCAAAAATTATTGGTAATCATGCCATGAAGATAACCATTTCAAATATCACTTTATAAAATATTTTCATGTCAAAATTTCACACTTAAGATGGTAAAAAGTTCATACAATGGCAATTGCTATAGCATATACTAGTCATTTATTATTTTCATTTATAAGATTCTTCTTCTTTTTTAAATATTAATTTTATTTTTTTATTTTCTTGATGCAGGTTTTCATTCTATCTGACCTTCTCTTACTAATTAGAGCATAACGCCCTCAGCTTAACTCCGATGTAGGTGATCTTGGTGTCAATTTAAAGATAAAATAACTATCTAAAACTATTATGTTGAACAGTTAAGAGAAATACTAAGAAATCAAGGTGATATTACTCCCTCAATGTACAGGTTATTTCTTCTCGGGTAGGTTCTGACCTCTACCTACTAATCTGTCCATATCTCCCTCATAAGAATTCCAAATTAAATGATTCCAGTGGCTACAAAACCGTGACACATATAGAAATAATGTTTATGTTAATCATTTATTTTAATTCCGTACAGAATGTTCCCATAAATTAAAACACAGAAGCTATCCTAAAATATTCTACCATGATTAACCAATTTCTGACCACTGCATACTAATTGGACTATATCTACCTCATATGGACTCTAAATTAAGTGATTCTAGTGGCAAAAAATCCATGACACATATATCTATAATTCTTATGTTAACCATTTATTTTAATTCCATACAGAATGTTCCCAAAAAATAAAATACAGAAGTTATCCTAACATATTCTTTCCTGATTAACCATTTTCTGACGACTGCTTACTAATCGGACCATATCTACCTCATATGGACTCCAAATTGAGTGATTTTACTGGTTAAAACTCTGTGAAACATAGATCTACATTTTTCATGTTAACCATTTTTTTTAATTCCTTACCAAATCTTCCTAGAATTTTAAAAACATAAGCTTAAAATTTTGCCACCTATAGTCATACCTCTGCAGAACTATCTACACCAGCCTAAGTATTCAAATATACATAATATATAACATGATATAGCAACATCCATGACCAATCATCAAAGTTCTAAGATCAAAATCTCATATAAATATTACAAGTTTCAAAACTTTTCTTCAAAAAGAAATATTGTTAAACTGACCTTAAACACTTAGGACCCGTTTGGTAGATAGAAAGGAAAGGAATGGAATGGAATGGGCTCCATTCCTTGATTTAGTTGCTGAAATTGGTAAAAATTGTGGGTCCCACAGAATGCCCATTCCATTCCATTCTCTCCTACAAGGTAATCAGCATTACCTCCGAAAACAGGTGGAAAGTGAACAGTGCGATGGAATGGAAAGCAAAAAGACTGAAATACCCTTTATTATTTTATTTATTTATAAAAAATTTTATAATTAAAAGTATATATATTTAAATTAAAATTTTTAATATTGTTTACTAAAATTTAATTCAAATTTTTATATTAATAATAATTTATTTTATTTTTTATTTAAAATAATTTTTTAAGTTAAAATAATAATATAATAATAATTTTATTTTTTAAGGGTATTTTTGTCTTTTTGACAATTTTTATTCTATTCTATTCCATTCCATTCCATTGACCTACCAAACACAATTTTAATCACAACATTCCATTCCATTTCATTTGAATCCATTTCTTTCCATTCCATTCTCAATTCACATTCCCATCCCTCTGTTACCATCTACCAAACGGGACCTTAGTCCTCTAGACTTTTCCTTCCTCTTTCTTCCTTTCTTCCACTCCTTTCCTCACTCTACCTTGCTTCTATTTTTCCTCTCCCTTACTTGAAAAAAATTCTAATGTTATAAGGGTGGGTTTTGCTTATATAGACTATCAAATAATTCACCTTTCATACTCATGGGTCTACCTTATCACAATTAGAATGCACTTGGTTGAATTTTTGGAAAACAAACAACTCATGTTCTTGTCTTCCTCTTCCTTAATCAAGATATGAATAGGAAAAGGAGATTTGTATTTTAAAAATTATGATAATGTTTTCTTAAGATAAGGGACAAGGTCCCTTTGATTTAGAGATTCATTTCCTTTTTCTTTTGTCTTTATCAATTATGATAGATTTGCCTTTTTAGTTGGCAAATTTCCAACCCTTGAATCTTCTTTGCTTAGCTAAAATTATTTGTGTAAGATAAGGATGTTTTGTCATAATGCTATGTATTATTACCCACTTGCTAAAATTATGAGTGTAGGATATAGATGTTTTGTCCTAATGCCATGTATTATCATACCACTTGCTAAAATTATGAATAGAGGATATCGCACCACTTGCTAAATTTTTGTCTTAATGCCATGTCACCTAATCTTGATTACACCATTATTTCATCACTTTATTTTATTTTTATTTTTATTTTTCCTCTTGGGTTTGGGCTCATTCTTGTCCATTTTCTTTACTTTTGTTAAAATTCTACCTTTCATAATGGGCTTAGTCACATTTTCATGATTTTTTGGGCTACCGGTCCAATTTCTATATCTTAGTCTAAGTCTATGTGTTTATTTCTTCCTTGGGCTATCCTATTGGCTTGTTAAAAATTCATGTGAAGTAGAAAAACTCTATATGAAGTGTCCATTGGTGAAAGCCCAATTTATGGGTGGAGATACTAAACTTAGTAATTTTAACTCTTAAATTAGAAAAAATTACCGTAATCCAATCTTCTTGAAATTTTAATACATTTACTTACTTTACAAAAATTTATCTTCCTTACCCAAGAATTTTACCTTTCTTTAGTATATTTATTTCTAATTTTTCCTCTTAGGTTTCTCTCTTTACCTATTCTATTAATGTTAGAACATTTCTATGCATACACATAAGGTGAAGAATTTCTAAGGATTATATTTCCTTAGATATCTAAAAATTGTCTAATAAATTTTATTTCCTTAATTAAATATTTATGTACCTTTATCAATAAAAGAAACGAAATTAGGAATGTTACTTTGAATACATGAAACGAAATTAGGGATGTTACACTAAACTAGCTCCACGCTTGGATTCATTAATCTACCTAGTTAAACTAATCTACTCTATAAAATAATCTAAAAACATCCCGAGTTTGAAGAAAGAAAACATGTAAATCAATATTTAAGAATGAAATGAAATGACATCATGTTTCATACGAGGCCAATAAAATTATTCATGCAGAATTTCTAAAGTTTTAGTCGCTCCAAAATGTCCCATTAAACCTCCACCATGACTCTCCTTAATTAATAAGGCACGCATAGAACACGTAGGCACACAAAGTTTATTCTTTTTAAACAAATAGCCTTCATGTCTATAGAAACCATCAACAACACGCTTATCACAAGAATTTCAAGCAGATCCAAAATTAACATCATTAGCATACAAGTCTTTAATATATTCAAACCCAAGCAACTTAGCATGCAAAAATGTCAATAACGCATATCTTCTAGACAATGCATCAGCTACCACATTTTTCTTTCCAGTTTTATACTTAATCACATAAGGAAATGTCTTAATGAATTCTAACTACTTAGCATGCCTCTTATGCAACTTACCTTGAGACTTCAAGAATTTCAAACTCTCATGATCTGAATGGATAATGAACTCCCTTAGCTATAGATAATGTTGTCAAATTTGCAAAGTCCTCACTAATGCATATAACTCATCATCATAAGTAGGATAGTTTAGCGCTGCTCCATTTAACTTTTCACTGAAGTATGCAATCGGTTTAGAATCCTGCATCAAAACAGCACCTATACCAACTCCAGAAACATCACATTCAATTTCAAAAGCTTTATTAAAGTTAGGTAATGACAGCAAGTGTGCATTAGTCAAAAGATCCTTTAAAGTTTTAAATGACTTCTCATGCAAATCATCCCATTTAAAGACAACATTCTTTTTAACAAGTTCATTAAGGGGTGCAGCAATAGTACTGAAATTCTTTACAAACCACCTATAGAAACTTGTTAAACCATGGAAACTCCAAACTTCATTAGCATTCCTAGGTGTAGGCCAATCTCGGATTGCCTTAACCTTGTCCTCATCCACACTAATTCCATGAGAATTAACAACAAAACCAAGGAACACTACAGAATCAGAACAGAACGTGACTTTTTCATGTTAGCATACAATTTATGCTCCCTAAGCAAATCAAAAAGCAGCACGCAAATGTAATACATGTTCATCAAGATTTTGACTATATACTAAAATATCATCAAAGTAAACTACCACAAACTTTTCAATGAAAGCACGTAAGGCATAGTTCATTAATCTAATAAAGGTACTGGGTGCATTGGTCAATCCAAAGGGCATTACTAACCATTCATATAAACCATACTTAGTCTTAAAAGCAATTTCCCACTCATCTCCCTCTTTCATGCGAATTTGATAGTAGCCATTCGTTAAATTAATTTTAGTAAAAACACTAGAACCATACAACTCATCAAGCATGTCATCTAATCTAGGAATTGAATGCCTATACTTTACAGTGATTTTGTTTATGGCTCTGCAATCTACGCACATACGCCAAGTACCATCCTTATTAGGCACAAGAATAACAGATACTGAACAGGGACTAAGACTCTCCCTCACGAATCCCTTCTGAACTAGGTCATCTACTTGCCTCTAAATTTCCTTTGTCTCCTCATGATTAGCTCGATAGGCAGGTTGATTAAGGATGGATAATCCAAGGACAAAGTCTATCTGGTGCTTAATGCCTCTCAAAGGTGGTAGTCCATGTAGAATCTCCTCAGGAAAAACATCAGTGAATTCCTGTAACAAAGACACAACCATACTAGGCAAAGATAGGTTAGGAGTGTTAGTAAAATAAATATCCTTGTACATAAGCACAAGGAGGTTTGTCTTGCATACCAAAGCACTCTTCCCCTCACTTTTTAGTGCAAAAGCACTCACTCTTTTATTTTTCTCTTTTTCTGACTCACAACTCTCTTTCTTTTTCTGCTCACATGTCTCAACCTCTCTCTCTTTTCTCTCACTCTCAATTTTGGCCTTACTTTCTTTCTTCTCTTTTTTTATTGTTTCTCTCAACTTACACTCTTTTGTAATCCTCACTTGATCAGCAAAAGCCACAACTGGCTTTAGGGGTGTCAGAATAAAGGTTCTCTTATGTATGGTTAATGTATATTGATTCTTGTAGCCATCATAATTAACCCTTCTATCAAATTGCCATGGACATCCCAACAACAAGTGTCCAGCATGCATTAGTACTACATCACAAAGCACCTCATCTTTGTAGTTACCAATAGAAAAAGATATACGAACCTGATTGGTCACCCATATATCTCCCCTATCATTCAACCATCTTAGCCTATATGGCTTAGGATGTTTCAATGTGGGTAGACCCAATTTATCAACCATCAAGGTACTAGCTACATTAGTGTAACTCCCACTATCAATAATCAAGCTACATACCTTGTTATTCACGTGGCACCTGGTTTGAAAGATGTGCTCATGTTGTTCATCATCAACAACATCATTAGGTTGCATATTAAGAGAATGTCGAGTAACTAATACTTCTCCATGCACTAGTTCACCAATCTCCATGTCACTGCAATCCTCCAATGGTGGCATCTCATCATCACTTGAATGCTCACTCTCCATGCCTCCATCATCAAGAAGAACAATGGCTCTCTTGTTAGGATAATGTGATGCAATATGCCCCAACCCGTGACATCTAAAACATTTTATATCTTGTGCTCTAAAGGAAGTATAAGTATCATTCTTGGCCTTGGGATTAGGGGTTGTAACTGAATTCCTCCCCTTGCTCTCTTCCTTCAGCCTAGTAGCAGCCTTATGGTTATCTTGCCAATTCGGCTTCCATGGAGTTTTAGGAATGGAGCCAAATTTAGAAGATGTTCTAACCTTTAACTGCTTCTCAACTTTAATTGCTTTATGCAGTAAATCCTCCATCTCTACATAATGGTGCATATCCACTACATCTGCAATTTCTTTCCTCAAACTGCCTATAAACCTTGCCATTGTAGCCTCCCTATCCTCCTCAATATTAGCTTTCATCATGGCCATCTCCATCTCATTGTCGTAATCCTCTACACTCATAGATTCTTGATACAGATTTTGTAGTTTTCTGAACAAGTCTCTATAGTAATGGCTAGGAACAAATTGTTTTCTCATCACAACCTTCATCTCTTCCCATGACCGAATAGGTCTCTCACCACTTCTCCACCTATTAATTGCTAACTGATTCCACCAAATACTAGCATAGTCAGTAAACTCCACAGCAGTTATCTTCACATTTTTCTCCTCAGTATAATCATGACACTCAAACATATGTTCCACCTTCCTCTCCCACTCTAAGTAAAGTTCAGGGTCACTTTTATCTTGGAATGTAGGAATAGTCATTTTTATGTTTCCCAAGTCACTATCACGCTTAGGAGCTATCCTCATTTCCTTTCTTGACCCGAATCGTTCACTATTTGAATATTCCCCTTCTCCCTCATCAAACCCAAACTGTTTGGTAAGCTTAGGCTGGGATGGTGAATCAAGGTTATCCAGCCTCATATTCAGCAACTTAAACTGATCTTGAACTGCTTTCATAAAGAGTTTAAGGTCAATTTTAGGTTCATCTCTTTCACTACTCATGTTTCTCTCACAACCCTCACGTGTTTGCACTCAATTTTACCTCTTTCCCTTAAAGCTCTTAAATAAGAACCTGATCAACAAACTTATCAAAAGGAACAAGTAAATTAAGAATGATAAGAACAAATTTTCAGACGATGACAACCCTAGGAACTGAATTTGAAAAAAAAAATGAGGGATACTAATATCAGTATGTTGTTTTTTGGCTTCTTTTTTTTGAACGAATTTTTCTTCTTTCTTTTTTTTTTTTGAATGAACTTCAGCTCACCTCTTTTTTTTTAGCTAATTTCTTTGTTTTTACAAAAAAAAAATTTGGAAGAAGAAACCAAATTCAACTAGGACTAGGAATCTGATTTTTTTTTATGAATTTTTTTTGAACAAGAAACCAAATTGAAATAGGAATAGGACTTGTTTTTTTTCGAAACTTAAATTTTTGGAAGAAGAAACTAAATTGCACTAGGACTAGGACTCTTTTTTTTCTGAAGGAACTAGAAGAACATTAACTAGAACTACGACTCTAATTTGACCTAAAGAAAGGTAGAAGAAGACAAATAACTCTAGAACAAAATTTAAAGAAGAAAAGATAGGACACCAACCAAATTTCAAGGAGCCAAAGCTCTGATACCAAATGATGTGTTTCCCTAAACCAAGAAACGGAGTGTTTGGCGAAAGCAAGGATCATCTTGAAAATTCAATGGATGTTTAATTGTCACGAGTTGCCTCGATAAGATCGGATTCAATTCTTTGCCCAAGAACTAAGAGAAGCTCTCACTTTAGGAGAAAACTCAATCTTTATTAATCATCATAAATCTGAATTACATGAACTTAAAGAACCTTTATATAGGCAATCAAAACCTACCAAAGGGGACAGTAAGGAAATGGAGAAAAAAGGATCAACCAAAACTGAGAGTTTTAGGGAAAGGGAGAAAGCAATAGAAAACCATCCCCCTAGAAGAAGCAGAGATATTAAGTACTTTAAATGTTTGGGGCATGGCCATATTGCATCAGAATGTCCTAACAAAAGGGTGATGATTTTGAAGGAAACACAAGGGGAGATAGAGAGTGACAATGAGGTCGTTTTGGAGGACTATGAGGGGAATGAGTATCTAAAAGGGGTAGAGGTTGTTGAATATGCAGATGAGGGTGAAATTCGGGTTATTAGGCATGTCTTGAGTATCCAAACCAAAGCAGGGGAAGAACAACGAGAGAATATTTTTCATACGAGGTGTACTATTGAAGGCAAAGTTTGTAATGTCATTATTGATAGTGGAAGCTGCACCAATGTTGCTTCCACTACTCTAGTTGATAAACTAAAGTTAACTACCATGAACCACCCCCAACCATACAAATTGCAGTGGCTGAATGACAAAGACGAAGTGAAAGTCACGAAACAAGTGAAGGTTCCAATCTCTATTGGGAAGAATTACAGAGATGAGGTATTATGTGACATTATCCCAATGAGTGCTGGACATTTGCTACTAGGGAGGCCGTGGCAATTCGATAAGAGAGCACTGTATGATGGCTACAAAAATACCTATGCCTTTGAGAAGGATGGAAAAAGGATTTTGTTGGCACCACTTAAGTCAATGCAAGTATAGCAAGAGAAGACAGTAAAAGAAGAGAAGAAAGCAAGCTATTTAGCTACTAAAAATGAGATGAAGAAAACATTGAATAGAGGTAGCCTCATTCTATTGCTAATGCTTAAGGAGTTTCAAGACCTAGAAAATGAAGTATCCCCACATGTGAAGAAACTATTAGAAGAATTTAAAGATGTCTTCCTTAAAGAGCTGCCTAAGAGATTACCACCCTTAAGGGGGATTGATCATCAAATCGATTTGGTACTAGGTGCTGCTTTGCCTAACCGACCTGCCTACCGAATGAATCCCACAGAGGCAAATGAAATTAAAAGACAAGTTGAGGAGCTGATTGAAAGAGGCTATGTAAGGGAATCCATGAGTCCATGTTCTGTTTCGGCATTGTTAGTGCCAAAAAAATATGGTTTTATGAGAATGTGTGTAGACAACAAGGCTACCAACAAGATCACTATCAAATACTGCTATCCAATTATGAGATTGGATGACATGCTTGATGAGCTACATGGTGCTAAGGTGTTCTCAAAAGTTGATTTGAAGAGTGGCTATCACCAAATTCGAATGAAGGAAGGAGATGAGTGGAAAATAGCATTCTAAACAAAGCATGACCTTTATGAGTGGATGGTAATGCCCTTTGAGCTATCTAATTCCCCTAGCACTTTTATGCGTCTAATGAATTTTTTGCTCAAATCTTTCATTAGCAGATTTGTCGTAGTGTATTTCGATGATATTCTAATTTACAACCAAAGCTATGATGAGCATGTAGAACATTTGAGGCAAGTATTAGAAGTACTGAGAAAGGAGAAACTCTATGCAAATCTAAAGAAATGCTACTTTTGTCAAGATCATGTAAATTTTCTTGACTTTGTAGTATCTCAACAAGGTGTGGAAGTTGATGAAGAGAAAATCAAAGCCATCAAAGAATGGCCTGTTCCCAAAACCATAACCGAAGTAAGGAGTTTCCATGGACTCGCATCTTTCTATAGAAGGTTTGTTCGAGATTTTAGCACTATCCTAGCACCATTAACAAAATGTATAAAAGGGGAAAAGAGTTTGGATGGAATAATGCAGCCTAGAGGAGTTTTGAACTAATTAAGAAGAAATTATGCAATGCCCCTATATTGGCATTACCAAACTTCTCCAAGACATTTGCGATTGAATGTGATGCTAGTGAAGTGAGGATTGGTGCTATTCTACTACAAGAAAGGCGTCCTATTGTATAGTTTAGTGAGAAGCTGAGTGGGGCTTGTCTTAATTATTCAACCTATGATAAAGAGTTCTACTCCCTGATTAGAGCTCTTGAAACATGGCAGCATTATTTGTTACCAAGGGAATTTGTTATCCATACAGATCATGAATCCCTTAAACATTTGAAAGGTCAAAGCAAGCTAACCGAAGACATGCTAAATGGGTGGAATTTCTTGAAGTATTTCCATATGTGCTAAAATACAAGAAAGGGGAGATCAATGTTGTTGCTGATGCTTTATCCATGAGGTATGCATTGCTTTTTATGATGAATGCAAAATTGTTAGGTTTTGAATTTATTAAAGATCAATATGTTGAAGATTCTACACTTGCTAAAACTTACCAAGCTTGTGAAAAAATAGCATACAAAGGGTTTTATAGGCATGAAGGGTTCTTATTTCATTTGGGAAAGCTTGTAATCCCATATTGCTCCATGCGGGAATTGCTTGTCCGAGAAGCACATGGGGGAGGATTGGCTGGCCATTTTGGCGAAGCAAAGACATTAGAGATGTTGAAAAAACACTTTTACTGGCCTAATATGATCAAAGATGTTCATCATGTGCTTGAGAAATGTATTGTGTGTAAAAAGGCCAAAAGCAAGGAAGTTGCCCATGGTCTTTACATGCCCTTACTTGTACTAGATCAGCCTTGGGTAGATATAAGTATGGATTTTGTGCTTGGACTACCTAGAACTCAGAAGGGGAAGGATTCGGTCATGGTTGTTGTGGATTGATTTTCAAAAATGTCACATTTCATTCCATGCCACAAGTCAGATGATGCTGTGAATATTTCCAATCTATTTTTCAAGGAGATTGTTCGACTCCATGGCATTCCAAAGAGCATTGTTTCAGACCGTGACTCAAAATTTTTTAGTTACTTTTGGAAGACCTTATGGCAAAAATTAGGCACAAGATTACTTTTTAGCACTGCCTGTCATCCACAAACTGATGGACAAATAGAAGTGGTAAATCGTACACTCTCTACTTTGCTTAGAACTGTCATAAGTAAAAATTTGAAGAACTGGGATGAATGTTTGGCATATGTTGAATTTGCCTATAACAGAAGTGTGCATAGTGCTACTAAACGTTCTCCTTTTGAAGTGGTTTATGGATTCAATCCATTAACCCCACTTGACTTAGCACCATTGCCACTTGATGCTCGAGAATGTTTGGATGGCAAACAGAAGGTTGAGATGATTAAGAAGTTGCACAAAAATGTTAAAATGCAAATTGAGAAGAAGACCTCAATCTATGAGAAGGCTGCAAATAAAGGAAGGAAGTTTGTGCAATTCAGCCTTGGAGATTTAGTATGGATCCATCTTCAAAAAGAGAGGTTTCCAAACAAAAGGTAACCCAAATTAATGCCCATGGCAGATGGTCCCTTTCGAGTCTTAGCAAAGGTAAATGACAATGCATACAAAATAGAGTTGCCTAGTGATTATGGAGTTTTAGCTACCTTCAATGTCAAAGATATTTCTCCTTATTTGCAAGATGAAGATGACTTGGATTTGAGGGCAAATCCTTCTCGACCAAGGGAGGATGATGTGATCATGGAATACCACATTTCAAGTTATGACAAGAAAATACCTTCAATTGGGCCTTTAACTCGTGCAAGAGCTAAAAGGCTTAGAATGGACCTAGTTACCTTGCTTAAAATTGAAGACACTTGAAGAAAACAGCAGACAAAAGGCTCTACATCTTAATATCTTTTTTAATTTTCTATGAATTTGAATAATTACTATTGTGAGGTAAGTGATTATGTACCATGAAATTCATATGTACGTTTTTTTGGAATTTTCTTATAAATGGCAGAATGCATAGACTTTCTACCATCTAGCATTTATTGCTCTTAAACTTTCTACCATCTAGCATTTATTGCTCTTAGACTTTCTGCCATCTAGCATTTATTTCTTGTATTTCTTAGGTGCTGCTCTTAGAATTCAAGGTAGTATATCTAGCTCTCTTAAAGCTAGCTTACTCCTTTATATATGAAATGTATCACACAAGATCAGCAAAGTTGAATGACCATTTCAAATTTTTCAGTATTGTTCAAGTGTGATTCTTGAAAATACAGCTTCTCTGATCTAACTTAGGTTAGTGGCGAGAAACCTCTGATTTCTTATCACTCACATCCCTCTAATTCTTGAGTGTGGCGAAATCAATCCAAATCTTCTTAATTGTGGCGCCCTAGGCTTATCAATTGAGTGATTTGGTTTTCTTCTTTTTTTTGTTTCAACCTAAACCAGAAACGAAATCCAGTGTTCATCCTCTTCACGTTTTGAGATCACATCATCAATGTTAAAAACAATGAAATCAGTTGAAAAAATAAATTTGTCAACTTTTACTAGGATATCCTCGACAAATCCGTGAGGATGTTTTATGGATCTATCTGCTATCTATAGGAAGATTGTGGTTGGTTTTGCTTCTCCAATTCCTAATTTCCAATAATACAAGGAATTGAAAAACTGTCTAGACTCTAGCTTTGGAGGCAACTTTTTTTGCTTAATAGTAATGCATTCCTCAATAAGTGCAATTGTCTCATAGTCCTCTAGTATTCTCTTATAGGAGAGAATCACTTTTATAAACTTTGTGTAGCTGGGCATTCATTCCAAAACTTTTACGAAAGGAATATTAATATGTAATTTCTTAAATATATCAAGAAATCTAGAAAATTTCTTATCTAATTATTGCCTCTAGAATTTATGAGGATATAGAAGTGATGGGACATATGGTGAGGGATCATCAAGAAATAGTATTGATTTAGACTTCTCCACCACTTTCTCTCGACTCCCTTAAGGAGTCTTCTCAGCTATTTTTTCTTTTGGTTCAACTGACTGAATGGCATCTACTGCTGGTGCTTTAGACTTTGGTAGATCCTTACCACTATAAAGAGTTACAACATTCACCTACTTTCTTATATTTTTCTTAGTATTACTTGGCAAGGAGCCTTGAGGTCTATTAGTAAGAATCTCTAAGATCTGGCCAATTTGAACCTCTAAATTTTTTAATTGAAGTTGCTTGGCTCTAAAGAGTATTATATGTTCTTGCCATGAATTGATTAATGCTTTTTTAGAGTTGACTATTACTCATTGTAAGATAGGCAAGAGCCCTTTCTAGAGAAGCCTTAAGTGACTAAGGTTGATTCTAAAGCTGGGGAGCATTAGGTGACTTTATCACATTTTGGCTATTTTTCCATGGAAAATTAGGGTGATTTCACCATCCTTGATTATAGGTATTGGAATAGGGATTATTCTATCCATTAAAATTTTCAAAAAATTGTGCTTGCTCTAATTGAGATGGAGCAAATGGGTTTCTAATTTGACATTCAAAACTGGAGTGTGCTTCATTACACACTCAAGTGGGACATTAATAGCATTAGCATTAGTAGTTAAAGAGTTGAGTTGCTTTAATAGATAGAGTTACAACTTAAGCTGTCAAAGTAGTTAGGGCATTTACTTCATGAACCCCATGGCATAGGTGCATTCTTCTCAGTTGTCCATTGATATGCATTTGCAACCATCTCTTCTAGTAGTGCATATGCCTCCTCTTGTGTTTTACTTATCAAGGCTCCTTTAGCTGCTGTATCCACTAGAGTTCTAGTTGAGTTACCCAAACCATTATAACAAAATACAACTTTAGCCACTCCAAGAGTCCTTGATGTGGGCATCTTCTCATCATCTCTTTATATTTTTCTCAAGCCTTATATAATGATTCATTATCAAACTAGCCAAAGGTAGTAAATTAATTCCTCATTTTAGATGTCTTTGTTAGTGAAAAAATTTGGCCAAAAATTTTTCAACAATATTATTCCATGTGGTAATTGAACCACCGGGTAAAAATTTCAACCAAATCCTGGCTTTGTCCCTCAATGAGAATGAGAATAGCCTCAATCTAATAGTATCAGTAAAGACATTATACTTGAATGTCTCACAAATTTTCAAAAACTTTGTTATGTAGGCATTTGGATCATTACTTGACAAGCCACTAAATTGATTAGCTTGCACTATCTATATAGGCTTTATCTCAAAATTATTTGCATTCACTACGAGGCATTGAATGGTATTATTTACACCATTAACTAAGGGAATGGCATAATCCTCCAGTACACAATTTTTCTAGTTGTTCACAAGCTCTAGATTATCTCTTTCTTAAGACTATTTAGAAGTTTTTTTCTTTCCTTTTCTATTCCTACAACATGTACGTTCAATTTTAGTATCAAGGATGTCATTTTCAAATCGTCTTATACACCGAAGGTAACACCTGAAAATTCTAAAAGAAATAATTGTAAGTAGAAGAAAAGTTAAAAATTTAAATTTAAATTTAAATTAGAATCAATTAGTAATAGCAATAATAACCAAATCAATCATCGGCAACGGTGTCAAAAACTTGATACACACGAATTTAATTTCATGAAGTGTAAGCATACACTATTATTGTCAAGTAATAAAATCTCTATGAGTATAAAGTATCAATTACAAGAGGATTGATGTTATTAATTACTACACCTCTATTAATCATAATCCCAATTGAATAATTTGAATATTAATTTAGCGAGAATGTGAAATTAAAATAAAAACTCAAAGATAGCATAAAGCAATTTTAACTCAAAAGAATTCATTTAATTAAGACTCTAGGATGCTAATTTCACCATAAGTGCCTCCCTTTGAATTACCAATCTTTGTAACCTACAAATTATAATCCAATTGACATTTGAGATACTCAAAATTATCCACTAACATTTCCCAAGGTCGAATAAAAATATCACTAGATACTAACCCGTTACATCTATATATGAATTAAAATACCCAAAGATTCATAAAGTTTAATGTCACTCAATTATAACAGTTTAGACCATACAAATGTATCACTACCTTACATGCAATATGTGGTTACTACACAACAAATTTGACACGCTAATCACCTCCTAGTATCATTATGATTAATAAATAATCTAATTAATAGCCAATTAACTAAAAGCATTAAAAACAGTTTAGTAACTCAATTAAAAAAAACTCTTTAACTAAATTGATTGAATCATTCAAATGTTTATAATTAGGATACATCATATCCCTAAAAAATGAAATTAGTTCATAACTAAAAAAGAAAACACCTCAAAATAAATAAATAAAGTAGGTTCAACTGAAAGAAATGAAGAAGAAAAATTGAGAATAGAATTAGAGCTCTAATCCATAAACTGGATTGCCAAATCTTCCTTCTCCAAGCTTGAGATCTTTCGCACTTCGTTCAGCCTTCCCAAATACCCCAATTTATAGCCTATGAGTCCTTTTAAGGTTGCTAAAAAATTTTAAATTCAATTCAAATTCTTAAAAAAAATTAAAAATAAATTATCATCCTAGCATTGCGAGAGAGAAAAATCCACCGTCACGATGTTGATATTTCTGGATTTCAATTTGAACTTCTAGAAATACTAGGGGTTTCTAGCTTGCTCCTTTTTTCTTTAATTTCTCCAAATTTATTTAATTCTTCACAAAAGCAAATATGCAATCAAACATAATTCTAACTAATTTACTAAAAGGCTAACAAAAAATTAAGTTAGTTAATATATATATATATATATATATATATATATACACACACACACACATAAATAGTCTACGATCATTATACAATTAGTATACTATTGCTAGGTTTTACAAAATATGACAATTAGAATCATAAATCTAAAAACCATTGGCTAAAAGTTGATTGATGTTGGGCTAACAGTCAACTGATTGTCTTGGGCAAATGAAGTAAGGGTATGACAAAAATTCATTACCATTTATGAGATATGAGGCAAGACTTTGACAAAAGCTCAAAATTAACTTTTAGTCAAAATCCATATCTCTTTATATTTCAATTCCAAACAAATAATTTTAGAGCAATAAGGTCTCGAGCCAACAAATGCTAATCTAAATTATTGAATTTCACTTAAAAACTCTTAACATAAATAGATATACCTATTTGAGTTTATTGGCTATTTTGAAACAACCAATCTGCCAAGTCTTCACATCTGTCAATGGTTCAATTATTGGACATCTTTCTAGCTTGTTATATCTTCGAAATAAGCATGATATTGATCTTTTATTGCATTTATTCCAATTCTCAATCTTTTTGGTTTGGACCATCTAACACAAAATGTATTGAACTTGCAAACAAATAAATATTCCAATTCATAATTTAAAGAATGTAGTTTATGTCATGCACACAAAATATATGAGGAGTGCTCAACACAGAAATTGAGAATAATCACAATTCAGTAAGCCTCAGATTTCAAATCAAACAGATAATTAAAAAAATAAGATTCGATAAAAATACATAAAAACCAAAACATAACAAAACAGATATGCAAACAAATGCATTTTCCTGTGGGTTATGGAGCATGTCTAGATTACAAAGTAACATTGACAAGACAAAAATAAAGAGAAGTTTGGCCTACTGGAACTAAGCATTAGGCTCACCAAGAGTACACCTCTATAATTAGTTCGCTAACAAAGGACCAAGTTTTGAGCTTTTATTTGGAAAACATCACCGAAAAAATGGAGTGAGTTTCACCACTCAATGATAAGATAATGCATCCTATAATAAAAATGGGACAAGCTTAGGCACAGTTTTTTAATTAAAAGGAAATTAAATTTTTGAAACTACTATAGAAATATAAGTGAGATTATAAGAAATAATTTAGTTGATATCTTGAAAATAATGAATAGACGAGATCTTCTAGAATAATCTAAAATACATAATTATTAAAATAAATCAAGATATTTTGAATTTTAAATTTTTGAAAAATATTAAAATAGTAATTTCAAAAAAAAAAATCAGTTGCGGGTATTCCATACAATCACTAATATGGTTGGGAGCACTCAACCTAGGAGGATAAATAACCAATTTGTCGAACATTCTGCAGATTGATTCATCGAGCATTCCGCTCGTTAATCCATCGAGCACCTTGCACATCTTGTGCAATATTTCAATCCACGTGTGTTATCTGACACACAGGTTAGTAATGTCCCTATTAATTAGGGATAATGGTACACTAAGACTAACATCAACTATTGCTAACTACAGTGTTATGGTAAAATTTTCTCCCTAAAGGAAATTGATAACTCTCTATTAGAGAATTATTTTGCCTATGTTTTGGTGTTTATTTTGCATGAGCCGTGCTTAGATTGGTGTTTATTTTGCATGAGTCGTGCTTAGATTTATAGATTTTGATTTAATTTTGTTATTAGATCGATATTTGACCCCTGGATGTTTTATTGGTGTAGACTGATACTCAAATGTGGGTAGAAAGGGGAAAAAAAGTGAGCAAAAGTTGAGGACTTCGAGTTAAAGCAAAACCTGACAACCAAGGCCTAGGCTCTAGTTATAGGATTGCATGCTAGAAATTCCAAAATTGGGATGCTTTTTGGAATTCACTGCCTTGCGGCGTGACTTCTCCTAATTGTATTTAAACTTGTTATTTTTGAACCCTAAGTATAAAAGGACTTTGAAGGTTTCAGAAAAATGGTTCAAGCACTTTCTATGAGGACCAACTTTTGGAGAGAACAACATTAGATTAGATTGAAGGAGATATTGCTTCCAAGTTTGAGGAGTTCAAGTTTGATTTAGGAACATAGGGCTTGAAAGAGTTCTTTGTTCTTCCTATTATTGTTCTTATTCTTATGTTTCTCTTTTATATTTTTGGAGAGTTTTCAGTTTTAATTATAGAATAGTTCAAGTGTTCAAGTAGTTATCCTTGGTTAAAGTAATTGATTGACTAGACCTTAAATTAAACACCATAAAATTAATTTATAGTAGTCTATAAGTGAAATAGTTAATTTATATATGAAGATAGCAATTGCTATATCTCTATATCTTGCGTGACTTAGACAAATTTGTGTTTAATTTCTAAATTTTTGTACAATTACTTGCCATTTCTAAAAATTTATCTTGAGAATATTTACTTTTATCTATCTCGAGAAATGTTTATAAATAATTAAATACTTAAGTCAATAATTTATAAATAATTAAGTACTTAAATTAATAATTTATAATGTCAAAATTAGTAAAAGAAAATGGTCAAATCAAATGAAATAATTGATTAAAATTGAGTACTTAGATCTTCTCGATAGTTGATTGTGTTATTTTTTATTTTATTTAATTGCTTATTTTATCCATTGATTATGATTTTTTTAAATAATTTTAGAAATTACGTCTCATAATTATTTAGGTAAGATTCCCTGCGAGATATGATCATTTATTTAAGCCATTATATTGAAATAGAGATAAGTGTACTTTTGTAATTGTAAAATTAATAAAAATAAACTATATTAAATAAATACAGAGTTTAAAAAAAAACGGGAATACAAAGCATAATCAAATCCCTCTAAAAACCATATAGTAGACAAATTAATTTTCACATGACAATCATTGAGATACCATAGTCTAAACTCAATCCAACATTCCAAAACAAAATATCCATATAAGACATATCAATATCTCAAAACATAAGAACCATATTGATATTCACAAAAGTATTTAATCGAATCAATAATCACTTGAACAGAGAAAATATCATTTCAATTTCACAACAGCAATTAAAAATCAATTTCATACTTTAATGTCATTATTTTAAGGGAGGGAATCATTCGAAGTGCTTGTCCCAGAGTACGGCTGTAGAGTTAAAATATTCAAATGGTATAAAATATCAACTATAGTGTGATAGTTTAACAATTAAATAAGGCATTCCAAAATAAAGAATATCAAGCATAAGGATAGTAATTAAGTGAAATATTTAAAGTAGAACATATAAAATATAGTTCAGAAATTTAAGAAAATTAAAATAAATTATAGTAAACATTATCTATTCACAATAAGAATGATGTTGGAGTTTTCCTACACCTGAGGACAAAATCCAAGCTGATATATGCCAAAATAACCTAGAAAATGAGCTCAAGAGGTTCAAAATCCAAGAAAAAGAGGAATCATGTGCTGAAATCGAACTTCAAAAGTTTAGTCATTGCTTTTGTCAGACAAAGTCAACAACGAGTTAGTAAAGTCAACAATTTACCTGGTTAACTAGTCCAAGCAGGTTGGATCAACATGTCAATTCACTGGTAAATAGGTCGGAAACCCCAATTACAAGTGCTAGTGTGTAGTTGCACGTGGATTTCACACACCGAGAAAGGCATGCGTGGGGGTGTGTGGAGATGATTCTGGTTGCAAGATTTTAACCCCAACCATTTCGACATCTTTTGAATCCAGTCGTGGTGTCTATTATTGATCTGAGCACTCTAAATATGTTTCCTGAAGTTCATCGTTTCGACCTTCTCTCTCCACTGTGATTCCATGGTTTGCCAGTCTAGTTGGGTGGTGGTGGCTGCCCAAATTATTAGATTGTGTTGTTTTTGTTCCAATGGTGCTAGTAGTGTTAAAAATGTTGTCCGAAAATGCACTAAACAAAAATGTTGCATTTCAATAAATTTTGCACATTAGTGTTAATTTGTGGTTCACTCTAACTCCTAATAACATCTTTAATGGTGCAATTCATTTGAGTTGCTTAATTTCTCTTAATTGAATTTTATATTGTTATATCATCACTTTTTATTTTAAACAATTTTTCACTTTAACGATACAACTCACAAAAATTTATTAAATATATTCTACAAATTACTCTATATCTTTATATTTTTATTCACATTTATTTATATTTTAACTTAAAATATTAACTCATTTATATTTTAATTTTAAAACAATATATATATATATATATATATATATATATATATATATATATATATCTAAAATATATTAAAAATAATACAAATTTATTTTAAATAATATTTTTTATAACAATAATTAAAAATTAAAAATAATAATTTTGGTTACTGGCGTCTAAATGCCATGTTTTGGTGTCCAGTGTTGCAATGCAGCCTTCTACATCGCGACGCTAGTGTTTTGTGTTGCGACACCAACATTTTGCGTCGCGACCCTAGTCTTAGAACATCATGACACAATTTTATATTATTTCCGATTCATGAGTTAAGCATAAAAAATCGTTGTTTCTGTAAACAACAATGCTTATCTATTAGTGCCACAATAGAGCATTTTAACAATAATATTTGTTAAGATGTATTGCTTAATTTAAGATACTGTTCCTATTGGAGATGCTCTTAGATAAAAATAAGGGCATTCGTCAATTTAGTTTAGTCAACTTTTTTACTTTTTAAACCTAAATCAAACCAAACAAAACCAAACAATTTACTAAAAAATTAGACCTATTTGAATTTTATGAGATGACTCAACTAAATTAAACTAAATCATTAAATATCGGTTCAATTAGACCTAGTTGATTTTAGTATTCTTTATTTTATTTTTCTTGATTTAGGCTTAGCTTATTTGAATTCTAATTAATTAAGGTTTACTCTTACAAAAAATTTATATGAAAAGACTTTTTCTAATCTTAAAAGCCTCCAACTTGTAAAGTTTTAATTTTCTAGCCAAAAGCTTAATGTTTAATGAATAAAAGTAACAAACAAACCTTATAAATTCATATGTAAAATTAAAATCATGAAAATATATATATTGGTCGACTGATTCAGTTTGGTTTTTGTTTGAATTATTCTCCAACCGAAAGCTAAACCAAGCCACACAGTTTGAACTTCAAGTAAACCAAGCTAAACCGTTTTAAATCAGTGTTATGGCAAGTTTATTTACAGTTCAGATTGGTTTTCTGTTTGGAGCAAATGTGTAATCAGTTTTGATTAGTTTCAAACACCCTAGCTGGCCTAATATGAGTATTGGGTCTTTTGATACAAAGGTGAGAAACGATGGTACAAAAGTGAAAATCAATGTTATAGAGGTTCTAAAATATTGCTTCTATAACATTGGCCTCACATTTGTATCATTGACTCTCTCCTCAGTATCACTAAACCTGAATATTCATCTTAGGCCACCACTGAATCTTTTCTACTTATCTTCATTCCTTATTACATCAGATTAGTTCCTTGACGCTGTTTTTGAACCCCCTTCATTAGCCCTTTTCTATTCAGTTTCAGCATACAGAGAGTAGCAGATTAAACCTAATGTTAATACACCTCATAGCAAAAAGGAACAAAATGGCGGCTCAAAACCCACATCCATCAGGATATAACATGAACTCAAAACTAATTTTCATTCGCTAACAAAATCACCAAATGAGAAAAACAAAAACAAAAATGAAAAGGGAAAAAAAAAACAGATTGTTCATGAAAGGAAGATTACCTTGATGATTACAAAGCTAACCATGAATGCAATAAAAATTAATACAATTTTTAAATGTCACTATCTTAACTGTAAAACACATTTTAGTAGAAAAACCATTAAAATTGACGAGAAAAAAACTCAAAACAAAGATCAAGTAGCTTGTCAAGCCCCAAACAAAAGGCACAAAAATGTTGTAAATACCCAGTGTACAGAGCACTGCAAAAATTAGCTTAGTAGGCCTCTGTAAAAATATAGTATTATGGAAATCATTTGATTTATTGATGAGTGGAAAAAGTGTAACACTTTGATTGAGTCTAGTTGCTCTTGTTGGAACGCGTAGCTATATGCCAGATACATGGAAAAATATAAGCAAATTAAGTTCATTCGTTATATAAACAAGCTAAATATATAGATATATAAACAGTCAGCTCATCATAACTAAAAGTTGAACTGTATTCAAGAATATGCATATACAATAATGTCTAGAAGCAGTTAGTACTTATCTATGTGTAATCTACTCAGTAATCTCCTAATCAGGAATTTCATACCAAACAAAAACTAAAGCTATCATCAAGCTTTATACTAAAAATTATGGCTGGTGAAGTATCACTTTCATATGGATGGTGAAGTCCCAAACAAAAGGCACAAAGTTGTTGTAAAAATTAATACAATTTTTAAATGTCACTATCTATGTGTAATCCATGTCTTCGAAACTTTGATTTCTCTGCCAACAAGGTATATAAAACTTCTCATACCAAACAAAAACTAAAGCTATGATCAAGCAAAATAGTTATTAGTCATGAATTTCATTTTCCTATAACAAAAGGCATCCTCGGACAATGAAAAACTTTCACAAAGCCCTTCAACTTTAATTAAGACTAGATGCTCAGTTCAGTCAACATAACACGGATGGAAGTATCACTTTTCCCTCTTGTGGCTTCTATAAGAAAATCATTCTACCAACCATAGAAGTAGAACACATTTGATTCATGTTGTCAATCCAACAATTCGTCTTGATTCAACGGGTGTCGTTAAATGGCCGGAATTGTTGTTGGAATCGCACAAATCGGTGCGATTCTAACAAAAATTGCATAATCATATGATTCTATGATTTTGAAGATGGCTATGATTGTTGTGCAGTGTGACCTTTCTGCCATGGCTGCGCAACACCCTGTTCTTCCTAAAAACCTTCTGCACCTCCCCTTTTTTAAAATGAAGCCAAAATGCAGTGTTCAACTTACTGAATACTGTTCAACTTCTATGGAGGGTGAAAACTGATAGCCTTCTTCCAGTCTTGCATAAATGTGGAAGGCATTTTATTTATTATGTTTAAATATTATTTATTTATTTTTTAAAAAAATTACAAAAGGCAACATTTCCTCTTAACAATTTTAAACCTATTCAAACTCAAATAAACAAGTTTTAAATAGCATTTTCTCTTCACCGTTCTAAACCTATTCAAACTTAAAAGACACAATTTCCTCTTCACAATTCTAAACTTATTCAAACTTAAAGTTGAATTTAACAACAGTGATAATGACATTAATCTTGATGAATGAGGAAGATGATTAGAATTATTGAGATAAATATATTATTTTAAAAAATTTATTTATGTTATCTATTTATTTATATCTTACATTATATTTTTTAAGCTATTCTTTATCGTATTCGTGAATATTACAATTCAATATAATTTACGATTCACGATTTGAAAATAACTCTTTCACAATTTGATTATTATGCTACCAACCACAGCTTGCAATCTAATCATCACAGGCCAGCTCTTACACAAATTAGTCTAGAGAAATCAGTTAACCCAACCACCATATCAGAGCTTCTTGAACAATTAAATCATACCAAATAGCATATCATCCAGGTAGTTGACTATACCCCCAAATACTTTTTTATTTTGGTGGAATAACCCAATTACCAAACTCATTTCATCTTCTATTTAATACAACCAAACAAAACCCAATTTAGGTATATTGCAAGCAACATTAATTGCTAAGTATCAGCAAGCAAACATTGTTGGTACCATATCCAAGTAAACAAATCACAGAGAAGTAGACAAATTATGTTGCTATTTGCCAATTCCAATACCCATTTGTACTCTGATAAAAATAAAATAATAAATAAATAAAGCAATATCCCTCTCTAGTGATAGAACAAGCTCAGGCAGCAAAATCATTTAATTGGCGATAGAAATATAAACATGCACTATTTTACATATCCAGCAAAAGCCAAAATATTCCATGAACTTGGATACCCAACATGTGTAGAAAATTTAGCGCGTAAAAGCATATATAGCTGTGGAAATATAAATCAAAAGAGCGGATGAAACCAGTATAACCAGAGCAGCAACCGCATGACCCGCAGATTTGCTACCGCAGGACAACATCCCCAACCGTATCTCGATCACATTAACCATGGAAAGCATCAAAAATAAGCAACCCATCACCGATCCAATGGCGGAGCCCAACATTCCAAACCTCAAAACCTTGAGATTGATGTGTACCTTGAAAGCCTCATCAACGTCTTTGCTGTTGAGCAAATTGATAGCGAGCTTCAAGCCCTGAGCAACCAAGGAGGAGAAGAGGAAGAAGCTGAAAGAAACAACCTCGAAGACGAGGAGCTTCTTGGCGACGTCAATCCCAGCGTCGCAGGCGGAACGGTTCTCGAGGCTGCGCTGACCTGGGGTAGTAAGAGAGAGACCCACAAAGACGGCGATGGTGAAGAGGGAGTTGACATTGACAAGGCCATCGAGTGCAGTAACGTGAACCCTCGTTGTTGATGAAGAGGAAGAAGAGACTCTTCTGACGGTGTCTTGGTTGTAATAGTCCTTCGGGTATTGTTCAGATCTGAGAAAACAAAAGGGTATACAGAACAATGGGTTGTAGAATGAATTCGATCCAAATGTCGACTATAAATCAAATTAGAATTAAATTGATATCAAAATATGCAGAGGGAGGCAGACAGAGAGAGACATACTCTTCCATGAAGAAATCTTTGCCAATCTAGGTTTGTGGTCGGTGCAACCACAGAGAAAGGAGATGATGTGAGGATTGGATTCAAGTTTTTCTTTTTCTTTTTCTTTTTTCTTCCTTTTTTGTCTTTTTTTTTTTTTTTTTTTTTATCCTTTTGAAGTGATTTGCTTGTAAGGTTAAAGTGTTTGTTTCTTTGGGAGAGATACTTTCCTTTTGGGGTTGTTTGCTTTTTGCTACTTAATTTATTGCTTTTTGGACGGTTTTCCGTGTTCAAAAGATGAATAAAAGTGAATCAGGTCGGATTCGGAACACAGGAGTCAAGGACATTGAAAACAGGTAGACTAGTTTTGTTTCGTAACGGTCATTTTCTAACTTAACTCGCAAAAGCCAAAGGTGGATCCGGAAAAAAAATTTAACTTAAATGTACCTTAGTTTTTCTAATTTAATTAATAAAATAATTTTCTTATTATAATTTTAATTAAAATAATTTATTTTTCTAATGAGTTTATTAAAGTATAATTCCTTTATTTATGAATAAAATATATTTTTAAAATTATTTAATTAAGTTATAAATTCATAACTTCACAGAATTTAGTAATTTTTCTTTTAATTATTTTAATCAAATAACTAGAGTAATTATTTTAATTAACAATAGAAAAATTAAATTACTTTAATTAATAAATTAAATTTAAAATAATGCTAAATTGGAACTGAACTTTAGACTAAAAATTATAACTAAACAATTCATCAAACATAATCTAACGTAAAATGTACAATTAAGTAAAAAATGTCAGGGGTGTACAAAAATAGAATCAGACTGAATCAGATTGATAAAACTAAATTAAACCGATTAAAAACGGAATCAAACCGATTAAAATAGGTTTAGTTCAATTTTTTTTTAAGAAAACCGACTGGTTCGGTTTGGTTATTGGTTGGGACAGAGTTTCAACCAAATCAAACTAAACCGGACCGAATTATATATATTATATTAATTTTATATAATTTAATTTAATTTTTATTATATTTTAAAAATATTTTACATATTTTTTTTAGATTTAACCATATCTATTGAAAATTAATACAAAAATTAAATGTTAGGCTATGTTTGGCAAAAATAGCTGATAAGTTAGCTGAAAACTGAAAAGCTATTTTTTAACTGATAGCTGAAAGCTGTTAAGTTAATTTATTGAATTAAAAGTGTTTGGTAAAATTAACTATTGAATTAGCTGATAAATGTAAAATGACATAAAAGTACATACTTATATAAAATTTATTATTTTTTGTTAATAATTATATTTCATTATGTAATCCCAAAAAATACAAGAATATAATTTGTTATTTTAAATTTTTTTTTTCTCTTTTACTCTGTAATTATTTTTCATCAGTATTCTAAGAATATAAACTCACCTAATTTTGAGAAATGTCGCTTGATTAGTAGAAGAAAAGTGCATGCAAAAAACTTGAAGATCAATAAATTGCGTCAAGGGTCATGAGTATAATAGTGTTGGAATTTGAATAAAATAACAAGGATAAAAAAAGAATAAAATTATAAAAACTATAAGCTAATAGTTATAAGCTACTCAAAGTAGCGTATGATAAAACGCTATAAGCTACCTAAATAAGTTCGTTTACCAAACACCTCTAATTTGGTCAAACAAGCTTATAAGTTAGTCAAATACGCTATAAGTTAGCTTATTGGACTTACCAAACACACTCTTAGTCTTTGGACCCAAGTAAAAATTTGAAATTGATACAAAAATTAAAAAAAATGGGTTCAAAAAAATAAAAAAAAATTTGGCAAAAAAAAATTCAAAAAACCAAACCAAACAAACCAAATCGAACTGCTATTTAATGATTCGGTTTGGTTCGATTTAATAGAACTCAACTAAACCGATCAAGTCCATTTTTTGTAACATTTTGGTGGTTCGGTTTGATTGGTTGAGCCCCAAAATCGAATCAAACCGAACCCTTGTTCGCCCCTAAAAAATGTGTTGTTTCTCCTTAGAGGTTGACTTTTGTTGAAGTTTACATATAAGTCTTATATACTGAACTAGTTTTTATCTTTTGTGATTGTAATTATAAATCTTTTATCTTCGTAGCTCATTCTTAAAATATAATTAAAAAATAAGAAAAATATATATATCTAATTATTAAAATATTGAGACTTTTTAAAACAAAAAGAATGTCATATATGAACATATTGATATTTGAGTATCCAAATTATAAAAATGATTTATAAAAGTAATTAAATATTTTTATCATATTATATATAATTTATTTGTTTATTTTTATTAATTAAGACTTGGGGGATGAAATTCAATGCAACCGAACTCAACAGACGACTCAGTTAGGGTGTATATGGTTTAACAAAGAGGAGAGAAGATATTTTAGTGGAGGGGGGAAATAAATTTTTTTTTTATTTCGTCTAGTTTGAGAAGAGAGAAAAAAAAAGAAAATAAGTTTTTTTTATTTAATTCGTAACTAGAAAAAAAAAATAATAATAATAATTATATCATTTTACTTTTGTTTTCATTAAAAATAAGATCATTTTATGAATTTAAAACACAAATAATTAAAAATAAATAATTATAATTATAATTTTTATATTGTAAAACTTATTTAATTTATGTGTGAAAATGTTAACTAATAAACTTATACTAAAGTATCTTATCTAACTTAAAAATTATAATTACTTTTTTTATTTAATTATTCAATTGACCGTAAAATCATAATGTGAAAATGATAGATATAATTATTAAAATTAATATGAATATAAAAAAAGAATAAAACATATTAAATAAAATAAATGAATGGACTATTTAATATACAAAGTCTTAAATTTTATTAGTATAAAATAAATGGTTATATGATTTTTTTAACTTTTTTCCTTAATATCTTCGATTAAAAAAGAAAAGTCACAAAAAATGGAGGGTAAGAAAAAGGCTAAACTGCTAAAGTATGCTTGGATTTTCATTCCTCACCTCTCGATGCCAAAATGGCAACATCAGGACTTTCATTCTGAGGGCATTTTTGTCACAAATTTATCATCTCCTCCAAATCTCTTCATTTTTTTAGGGGAGGGATTTTGGAGCTCCACTTTCCCTTCCTTCCCCTCCTAAATATTGAATCAAACAGGGTAATTTTAAAAACATTTCTCTCATCCTCTCTCTTTTCTTTCATTTCTCCCCAATCAGACAATACCTTAGGATTCTTTGTCGACATAATAAAATAGTCTCACAAATAATGAGAATGAAGTAAGAATGAGCAAAAAAAAAAAGAACTCCAACAGACAAATTGAACTTATTAAAATATATATATACGAAGTAATATTTAGTTCATCATTGGTGAATAATTTTTTATTCATCAATAGTGTTTAAATCGTGACACGTGATCAAAATAATTTTAAAAAATATTATTTTTATTAAACCAAATCATTTTCTTCTATATATATACACACACACACACACACACACACACACACACACACTTTAAAGTTTCATTTTTGTGCATTAATTACTTAAATGACACCAAAATTGCTCTTACACTCACACCCTCAAGACTAACAAAAAATATGACTAGCCAACTAGTTGGCACTGAACTAAGAGCATCTCCAACAAGAATTGTTAAACTAGGTTACCACAGCAAGCAACACATCTTACCTGTATCTTTTCGTTAGAGTGCTCCACCCTGGCTCCACCTTGGCATTACTGTTGCTTCTGTAAGAAACATTGCTTAAACCCAAATTTAGGACAAAAAATAAAAAAAAAAATTGTTGGCTCCATCTCCTTCCTGTAACAACTCCATTTATGTAACAATTTTTTTCTATA
The DNA here is from genome assembly GCA_037074535.1 of Gleditsia sinensis. Classification (NCBI taxonomy): domain Eukaryota; kingdom Viridiplantae; phylum Streptophyta; class Magnoliopsida; order Fabales; family Fabaceae; genus Gleditsia; species Gleditsia sinensis. The sequence continues at coordinate 49,127,957 of CM073469.1, forward strand.
TTTTTAAAATACCATGAAGTTATTACTTCGTTACAGCTTAACTCAAAATAACATTTATTTAATTTAACCAAGCATAATTACCATTAATAGTGATACAATTCTGAGTTCACATACATATCATTAATAAACATCCGTATAAAAGTCTAACACATATATAATTACATCTTATTCATCCCTGTTGACTAATTCCGAAGATACGAGTGCGGGTGGTTGCACCTTCACCGAGATCTTAGTCAACTCGACCATAGACACCATATATATTACTGGGATCAGCTCAAAATAGAGTAACTCGATCCAACATACGCTAAAAGCTAGTGTCATAGAGAAAATCTGTATAATTATTCTTCTAAACATGATATAGAAATATAGTGAGAACTAAATCCCAGTAGGTTCAACAATAAATCATAATTTATCATCAATATAATTCATCATGTCATGTTCATCTGTATAAATTACAGAAAATATCTTTAGGTCACATGAATGCACTTTATCCATGCACATGAAAATCGTACAATTATGGCATGTATGGCATGAATAACTATATTCAAGATATCATATGATGATTATCAATTTATTCTTATTTCAAGCCACCTAGGTCAGGGTGAGTACTCTCTACTCTCTGGTACGGGCTTATCTCACTCCATTCGACATGGCACACTTTTTCTTTCTTTTCTCATGATCATAATCCCAGCCGTTGGTAGGGCGTCCCCTACTGGTGCACCACACGGATTGCCATGTGACCGTGCTCATTTCTTTTCTTTTCACAATAATAGCCAAAAATATGCTTTCAATAACAAGTATGTTCATCAAAATATAATTATTACCAAAAATCATTAATAATCATGCCATGAACATAACCATTTCAAATATCACTTTATAAAATATTTTCATGTCAAAATTTCACACTTAAGATGGTAAGAAATTCATACAATGGCAATGGCTATGGCATATACTAGTCATTTATTATTTTAATTTATAAAATTTTTCTTCTTTTTTAAATATTAATTTTATTTCTTTATTTTCTTGATGCAGGTTTTTATCCTATCTGACCTTCTCTTACTAATCAGAGTATAACTCCCTCAATTTAACTTCGATGTAGGTGATCTTGGTGTCAATTTAAATATAAAATAATTATCTAAAACTATTATGTTGAACAGTTTAGTGAAATATTAAGAAAATAAGGTGATATTACTCCCTCAAAGTACAGGTTATTTCTTCTCGGGTAGGTTCTGACCTCTACCTACTAATATGTCCATATCTCCCTCATAAAAATTCCAAATTAAGTGATTCCAGTGGCTAAAAATCCGTGACACATACAACAATAATTTTTTATGTTAATCATTTATTTTAATTCCCTACAAAATGTTCCTAGAAATTAAAACACAGAAGCTATCCTAAAATATTCTTTTCTGATTAACCAATTTCTGACCACTACATACTAATCGGACCATATCTGCCTCATACGGACTCCAAATTGAGTTATTCCAGTGGCAAAAAGTCCATTACACATATATCTATAATACTTATGTTAACCATTTATCTCAATTTCTTACAAAATGTTTTCAGAAATTAAAACACATTAGCTATCCTAACATATTATTCCTTGATTAACCATTTTCTGACCACTGCTTACTAATCAGACCATATCGACCTCATATGGACTCTAAATTGAGTGATTTCAGAGGCTAAAAATCCGTGACACATATATATATAATTATTATTTTAACCATTTATTTTAATTTCCTACAGAATGTTCTCAGAAATTAAAACACATAAGCTATCCTAACATATTCTTCCCTGATTAACAATTTTCTGACTACTGCTTATTAATCGGACTATATCTACCTCATATGGACTCCAAATTGAGTGATTTTAGTGGCTAAAAATCCATGAGACATAGATCTACATTTTTCATGTTAACCATTTGTTTTAATTCCTTACCAATTCTTCCTAAAATTTTAAGAACAGAAACTTAAAATTTTGCCACCCATAGCCATACTTATGCAGAACTATCTACACTAGCCTAAGTATTCAAATATACATAATATGTAATATGATATAGCAATATCCATGACCAATTATTAAAGTTCTAAGATCAAAATTTCATATAAATATTACAAGTTTCAAAACTTTTCTTCAAAAAGAAATATTGTTAAACTTACCTAAGAATCTCCCTACCTTACTTAGTGAATTTGTTTTCTTGTTTCCTCTTGAAAGAAGTAGCAAGATTTCTCCCTTCCCTTAGCTTTTCTAGTAGCTTAAATAAGAGAAGGAGGGTGAGTTTTTAAACCTCAAGGATGAAGAAGAAAAATGGATTCAAGTGGAAATTAAGCTAACTTACCTTGAGTACTTAGCCCTTTAGACTTCTCTTTCTTCTTCCTTCCTTTCTTCTCCTCTCTTTCTCTCATTTTCTCACTCTACCTTGCTTCTATTTTTTCCTCTCCCTCACTTGGACGAAATTAAAATGTTATAGGGGTAGGTTTTGCTTAAATAGACTATCAAATAATTCACCTTTCATGATCATAGGTCTACCTTATCACAATTAGGATACACTTGGTTGAATTTTTGAAAAACAAACAACTTATGTTCTTGTCTTCCTCTTCCTTAGTCAAGATATGCATAGCAAAAGGAGATTTGTATTTTGAAAATTATGATAATATGTTCTTAAGATAAGGGACAAGGTCCCTTTGATTTAAGGATTCATTTCCTTTTTATTTTGTCTTAATCAAGTATGATAGGTTTGCCTTTTTAGGTGGTAAATTTCTAACCCTTGAATCTCCATTAATTGTGTGGGATAGAAATGTTTTGTCCTAATGCTATGTATTATCATACCACTTGCTAAAATTATGAATGTAGGATCACACCACTGGTTAAATTTTTGTCTTAAAGCCATGTAACCTAATCTTTATTATTATTACACTATTATATTATCACATGATTTATTTTATTTTATTTTTCCTCTTGGATTTGGGCTTATTCCTACCCATTTCCTTTGCTTTGAATAAAATTCTACCTTTCTTGGAGGGCTTGGACACATTTTCATAATTTTTGAGCTATCGGTCCAATTTCTTTATCTTAGTCTAAGTTTATGTTTTATTTCTTACTTAGGTTATCTAATGGGCTTGCTAAAAACTTATGTGAAGTGGAAAAACTCTATATGAAGTGTCCATCGGTGAAAACCCAATGTATGGGTGAATATGTTAAACTTAGTAACTCTAGTTCTTAAATTAGGAAAAATTACCCTAATCCAATGTTTTCTTGAAATTTTAAAACCTTTATTTGTTTTTAAAAATTTATCTTCCTTACCTAAGAATTTCGCATCTCTTTAGTATGTTATTTCTAATTTTTTTTATTAGATTTTCTCTCTTTACTTGTTCTCTTAATGTTAGAAACATTTTCTATGCATACACATAAGGTGAAGAATTTCTAAGGCTCATATTCTCTTAGATATCTAATAAAATTGTTTAATAAATTTTATTTCCTTGATTAAATATTATGTGCCTTCATTAATAAAAGAAACAAAATTAGGGATGTTACACTTCCTCCATTAGCCGAGTTATTAGTTCCATTTCCTTCCTCCATCAATTTGGGTTGCTTCTGCATCAAGGTCCACATAACCTGAAATGCAAACCAAATCGCAAAAACAACAACTCAAATTTGGAAAACAATCATAAATCAAAAACAGAACGACCGGAAATAAACCAGAAATCAACAACCAAATTTCAAAAACAAAAAGAAACAAGGAAACTTAGAAAAACAAAAGGTGAAGACAAAACATAAATCAAAAGGCTTGAAGAAGGAAACTAGAAATCAAAAATAGAAATCAACAAGGAAACTAGAAATCAACTCAGAATTAAACGTTATTTGGAACAAAGAGGCTTCAAAATTGGAACAAATAACAAAGTAGAGAGGAAGAATGAAGAACGAAGAGGAAGATGTCTGAAGAACGAAGGAAGAACAAACAAAGGAATCAAAAATTAGAATGAACGGACGAATGAATGATGGAAAGGCTTGAAGAAGAACGAAGGAACTGAAAATCTGAACGAATGGAAGAGGCTGGAGAAATTTCTCGTGAAGCTTGAAGAGGCTAGAGAAACTTTTCGAGAGGAGGCTTAGGAACTTTCAGAATGGGATGGAAAAAAATGGGTTGGATAAATAATAAACTTCCTGTGAGAAGGTTTTATAGAAAAGCAATGGAAAAATGAAAAAAAAAAGCTTGCAATGGGAAAAATGGAAAAGATAGATTTGGTCCATTATTACTATTGACAATAAGTGAACCAAATCACTATCAAGCATGTCGTTGGTGTGTATCATTGGAATGTAGCCATTGGAGAGCTTCAATATTACCCTATAAATTGTGGCAAATTCTTAAAAGATTTTACACTCAAATCCTCAATTTATCAATTCCATTTGTAGTTTTCTTCAACTCACAATTTCATTTGTTTAGACAAATGGATACCAATAATTTTAATTCTTTCTTAAGTTTTATGCAAAATTATCAACCTCCTACTAGTGAAAATTCTCAAATTCCTCCATTTTTTCTAAATCCACAAAGTAACCCAATATATTGTCATGTTTTATAAGCCTTCATTCCAATTAACCAATCCTGCCATGTTTTATAGGCCTCCAATGGGTTCTAGTGGTGTAAAGTTCACTCATCAAGAACCTGAAATATAAGTCGGGTCCATGTCTGAGTCTTTAGTTCCATAATTTTCTACCCAATTCGATTTGGAAAATATTGTGCTCGATGAAGGAGGAAAAAATACAAGAAAAAAAATTGAGTCAGGTTCACAATGGAAGATGATGTACTTCTTATTCAAGCATGACTCAACATTTCAAAGGATGCAGTTGTTGGAGTTGACCAAAAAGTAGATGGTTTTTGGTTAAGAATAAAAGAAAATTATAACTACCATCGTGGTCAACTACGAGAAAGAGAATCTGTTAAAATCTCGAAGGCATCGATTGAATAGTTCTGTTTAAAAGTTTGTTCGGTGTTACAAACAAACTGTTCATAAAAAAAAAGTGAAAGCTAAGAGAAGGACATCATGACTTATGCATATACTATTTTTTCTCAAAATAAGGATGAACAGTTTAAATTTGAGCATGCATGGCAACTGTTAAAAGATGAATCTAAATGGATAACGGAATCAAGTGAGAGTTATTCAAAAATAACAAAGATTTCTGCTTCTGGAGCGTACTCATCATCTTCTAAACCAGAGACTCCATTTGAATCCACATACAACCCAACTTCACCTACTTCAGTTTGCTTAATTGAAAAAAAGGCAGTAAAAAGGAAGACAAAGAAAAACCAGCTAAAATTCGCACAAGTTAAGGATGAAAAAAACAAACTAAAAGAGAAATTGATGTGAACTGTGCAACAGTGAGGGTGATTATCGAGTGACTATCGGCAAAGTCCCACATCGGCTAGAATACCACTAGGTGGGGGGTTTATAAGACCTTAGGCACACTTACTCCAACAGCCTGGCTTTTGGGGATGATTACTCCCTAAGGCAATTCTCTTGTATCAATTGGTATCAGAGCCTTGGTTCGTCTGGTCGGTGTGGGTTTTTCAGATCGCCGACTGAGGCAGGTCATCAAAAAATGCCATATCGCCGACTAAGGCAGGTTGTAAAAAAAAACTGCGTCGTGGGGTAGCTCGTGGTGTAGCCCGTACACCTTGCACGAGGACGTGCAAGCCAAAAAAGAGTGGGTGAATGATGTGAACTGTGCAACGGTGAGGGTGATTATCGAGTGACTATCGGCAAAGTCCCACATCGGCTAGAATATCCCTAGGTGGGGGGTTTATAAGACCTTAGGCACCCTCACTCCAACAACCTGGCTTTTGGGGATGATTACTCCCTAAGGAAATTCTCTCGTATCATTTGGTAGGGTCTCAAAAATCACGGACTTAACTTTCTGGTCTTAAGAGACCTACCAACTTCAGTAGTTGGAGAAAGTTTCAGAAATACATGGTCTTCTTCTTCAAATTCTAGAGGTCTATGTCTCTTATCATAGTAACTCTTTTGTCGACTATGAGTTATAAGTATTTTGTCTCGTATCATCCTGATTTGTTCAGTGGTTTGTTAAATTAGATCATAACTCAACAAGTTCTTTTCTCCTACCTCAAACCAACATAATGGAGATCAACACTTCCTACCGTATAAAGCTTCGTATTGGACCATCTTAATACTAGAGTGATAGCTATTATTATAAGAAAACTCCACTAAAGGTAGGTACTTATCCCATCCTTTACCTTGCTCTATCACACAAGCCCTCAACATATCTTCTAGGGTTTGAATGGTCTATTCTGTTTGTCGGTCAGTTTGAGGATCGTAGGCAGTACTAAATCGCAACTGAGTTTCAAAAGCTTCCTGCAACGCCTTCCAAAACCTCGACGTGAACCTCGAATCTCTATCAGAAATGATATTTAAGTGAATTCCATGTAGTCTAACTATTTACTGAATGTACAACTGAGCTAATTTTTCAGTGAATAGTTAATTTTTATGGGTAGAAAGTGAGCAGATTTAGTTAATCTGTCAACTATTATCCAAATAGAGTCATGTCCAATTGAAGTTTTAGGTAAGCCTACAACAAAGTCCATCGAAATACTATCTCATTTCCATTTAGAGATCTCAAGAGGTTGTAGAAATGACTTTTAATGCTCTACCTTCACCTTTTGACAAATTAAACATTTCGCCACAAACTCAGTAATGTCATTTTTCATCTCTGGCCACCAGTACATCTTCTTTAAGTCTTGATACATTTTAGTGGATCTAGGATGGACTGTGTACTTACTCTGATGTGCTTCATATAAAATCTTAGTCCTTAACTCTTATTCTTGAGGAACACAAACCCTTTCTTAATATATGATTACTCCATCTTCTGAGATAGAAAAATCATCTTGTTCTTTGTGATCCTGTAAGTATTAGTCATGAGCTTGAGCCTCTTTAATCTTAGATCTAAGATCACACTCTATACTCAACCCATTGATGATTAGCTTCTTTGGAGTAAGAGTAGTGACCAGCTTCAAATTTTGAAACTCTTCTAGCATCTATATCTCATACATCATCATCTGACCCATGTGCAGAGATTTTCGACTTAAGGTATCAGCTACAACATTCGCCTTTCCTGGATGATACTTTATCTCAAACTTGTAGTCATTGACAAATTCTACCCATCTTCGTTGCCTCATATTTAACTTCTTCTTATTAAAAATGTACTTAAGACTCTTATGATCACAGTATACTTCAAATGTTGCCTCGCACAAATAGTGTATCCAAATCTTTAAGACAAACACAACCGCTGCCAATTCAAGATCATGGGTTGGATAATTTCTTTCATGGGGTCTTAGTTACCTAGAGGCATAAGAAACTACTCTCTTGTCTTGCATTAGCACATACCCTAGCCCTTTCTTTGAAGCGTCATTATACATTTCAAAATGTTCTGTGGGATTTGGGATAATTAAAATAGAAAGAGTGGTCAATCTTGTCTTAAGTTCTTAAAAACTAGCTTCACATTGATAATTTCATTTGAAAGGACTTTCCTTCCTGGTCAATTTAGTCAATGGCAAGGCTATACGAGAGAAGTTTTGTATAAACCTCCTGTAACTAATCTTGCCAAACCCAAGAAACTTCTATAACCATCTTTGGTCTTTTTCACTGAATCATTGATTCCGTCTTGTTAGGCTCTACGGCTATCCCTTTATTGGAAATGACATGTCCGAGAAATTTTACCTTTGATAGCCAAAATCCACACTTATCCAATTTGGCATACAACGTTTTCTCTTTCAACACTTGCAGCACGATTCGAAGATGTTGTTCATATTCTTCTCACTTTTAGAAAATATCAAGATGTCATCAATGAATACTACCACAAATTGATTTAGGTAGGGTCAAAAAATACGATTCATGTAATCTATGAAAATTACAGGTGCATTTGTCAACCCGAAGGGCATTATGAGAAACTCATAGTGTCTATACTTAGTCCTAAATGTTGTTTTTGGTACATCCTTCTCCTTGATCCTAATCTGATGGTATACTGTCCTCAAGTCAATTTTAGAAAAGATGGAGGCTCCATTCAGTTGGTCTAATAAATCATCTATCCTAAGGAGAGGGTACTTATTTTTTATAGTCACTTTATTCAGTTGTCTATAATTTATGTATAGTCTCAGACTCTTGTCTTTTTTCTTAACAAACAATACAGGAGCTCCCTAAGGTGATACACTCAGTCTAATGAATTGCTTGTCTAATAATTCCTCTAACTATTTCTTGAGTTCCTATAGTTCCTTCGAGGCCATTCTATAAGGTGCAATAGATATAGGCCCTGTCCTAAGTAAGAGATCAATAGAGAACTTTATCTCTCTCTCGGGAGGTAAGCCTGGAATATCTAGTGAAAATACTTCAAGAAACTCATTACCTATTGGAATTTCATTAAACTTTGGTTCGACTTCTAGGTTTGATAAACACAAGAGAATGTAACTAAGTACTCCACTCTTCAACTCTCGATTGACTTAATTGGCATTTAGCATCAATAACTGCATCTCCTCTTGTGGAGTAGGAGATATAAATTCAACGATCTTGGTGTAACAATTTAGCAAGACCTGATTTCTAGACATTCAGTCTAATCCTATAATGACATCAATACCTCTTAAAGGTAACAAACGAGGTCTACAGAAAAAGTTTTCTCCTGCATGGTGACTTGACAGTCTTTACATATAGAGAAAGTTAAGATTCTTTCCCTTCTAGGAGTTATTATAGATAGCTTATACGGGGTTTCAGAAATAGGATACTGAAGCTCCCTAATACATTTTTTCGATATAAATGAATGACTAGCACCAGAGTCAAACAACACCATACAAGCAAATCCATAGATATAGCATGTACCTTGAATCATTTTAGAGGATTGAGATGCCTCTTGACTGCTTAGGGTGAAAATCTTTTTTTCACCTGAGGCCTCTATTTTGACTGCTTGCCCACATTCTGTGGATAGTTCTTTACAAAATAACCCTTTTGTCTGTAATTGAAGCAAATATCTGATCACATGTAGCATGTTCAGTTACCATGCATACGTCCACACTTAATACACTTGACTGTGAAAAAGTTCTGTTGGAAGGGTCGGGGACTTGCAGTCATTGGCCTCTTGCTAGTACCTTATCCTTTTTCTCTAACATTTCTTCCAGAGTTTTGTGGCCCGTTCTTCTTTTTTCAGAAGTTCTATCTTTGTTTCTCATCCTCTACTGCCCTTAAGCTCTTTTCTAGGAGTTTGCATTTATTTATCAAAAGTACAAACTCCCTGATTTCCATAGCTACAACAACATTCCTTATCTCCGAATTCAAACCCGCTTCGAATTTAACAGCCTTCTATGTTTCATTGGGGTTAAATCGCAGGTAATAGGAGAATTTAAACAACTCCTTGAACCTCGCGATGTACTGGTCTACAGTCATGCTACCCTGCTTGAGTTGAAAAAATTTGATCTCCTTCTCCGCCCGTATAGTACTTGGGAAGTACTTTTCCAAAAAGGTATTTTTGAACACCTATCAGGTGATTTGTCTTCTTTGGTGAGTTAAAAGTTTTCTAACTCCATGCCACCAGCATTCTGCTTCATCTTTCAACATATATGCAGCGAAGATAACTTGTTACTCCTTAGTACAATCCATCACATCAAAGATTTTCTCCAGTTCCCTTATCCACCTTTCAGCTACAATCGGGTCAAAGTTGCCTTGAAAAGAAGGTGGTCTAATCCTTAGGAACTCGGATATGCCGTTATCAAACCTGCCATCTGGTGATTAGCACCATTCTCACCATTCGGGTTATTAGCATTCTGGAGGTATTATAAAATTTGGTTGGCGGTCGTGACTTGGTCTCGAATTGCTGTGGAAAGATTATGCATGGTTTCCTCCACATTGTTTGTCGGATTCCTTCTTGGTGATGCCATTTCCTATCGTGGCAAAAACAAAGTTATGATACTATTGAGGTGATTAAGCCCAATAGTTAGTTTCAAAAATATTTAACAGCAGTCATAACACCAACTCGGCATATAGATGGAAAACACTAGTAATTTCTTACCTATATGAAATCACTGATCCCCTACACATCACAACCACAACATACTCAAGACACTATAAGATTGATTTAGATAATCATCCACCCACTAGCTATCTAGGATTGATCTGCTCTGATACTAATTATGTAATAACTCCATTTATTTTATACACACACACACACACACACACACACACACAGATATATATATATATATATATATATATATATATATATATATATATATATATATATATATATATATATATATATATATTTTAAAATCTCATGAAGTCATTATCTTTTTACTTCTAACTACTTAACTCATAATAACATTCAATTAAATTAATCAAGTATAATTAAGGTTTACACATCATTAATTAACAACATCCGTACATAAATCAAACACATATATGTCTACATCTTATTCATCCATATTGACTAGTTCCAAAAATATAGGTGCGGGTGGTTGCACCTTCACTGAGATCTTAGCCAACCCGACCCAACGTATGCTAAAAGTCAGTCATAGAGAATATCTGTATATCTAATCCTTTGAACATAATATGAAAATATAGTAAGAATTAAATCCCAGTAGGTAATAATAAATCATAATTATCATCAATATAGATTATCATGTCATGTTCATCTGTATAAGTTACAACAAATATCTTAGATCACATGAATGCACTTTATCTATGCACATAAAAATTATATAGTAATGACATGTATGACATGAATAACTATTTTCAGAATATCATATGATGACTATCAACTTATTTTCATATCAAGCTACCCTAATCAGGGTGAGTACTTTCTACTCTCCGGTACGGGTTTTTCTTACTATGTCCGACATGACACACTTTTTCTTTCTTTTCTCATTAACATAATTATAGTCGTGAGTAAGGCGCCCCTTACTGGTGCACCACACAGACTGTCATGTGACCGTGCTCATCTCTTTTCTTTTCTTTTTACGTTAATAGCCAAAAATATGATTTCGATAACAAGTATGTTCATTATACTCATATGCCATAATTTATCATAACAGTATAATCATTACCAAAAATATTGGTAAAATACAGTCTTACCATGAATATAATCATTTTCAAATATCACTTTATAAAATATTTTGATGTCAAAATTACACACTTAAGATGGTAAGGAGTTCATGCAATGACAATGGTTATGGCATACACTAGTAATTTATTATTTTCATTTAGAAGATTCTTCTTCTTTTTAAAATATTATTTTTCTCTCTCACTAAACATTGCATAACACCCTCATTTTAAATTAGATTAAGGTGATCTTAGCATCAATTGAAAGATAAGACAATTCTCTAAAACCCTTATGTTGAACATTTTAGTGAAATCTTAAGTAATCATGGTGTTACTACTCCCTCAAATTCAATGTTATTTCTTCTTGGGTACGTTCAGACCTCTACTTACTAATCTGACTATATATCCCTCATACGAACTCCAAATGAGGTGATTTCAAAGCCTATAAGAAGCTAAGACAATTCTCCTTCTAAATTTTTCAATCCTGACATCCTCTCCCTTATTTTGAGTATAATCTCTTTTACTAATTCTATTTCTCCCCTCACCTCCTTCATCTCCTTTTCTAATTTTTTACTTTTCCCTTCATCTCAAAACTATTCATTCCCCTAAAAGAAAACTTGCTCTGATATCAATTGATGGAAACCTAGATTTCCATATAAAATACATTAAGAAAATAATAGACATTTTTTGGAATTAATATTGAAAATATAAAGAAAATTATAAGAAAAGATAACTTTTAGCACTTAAAGAGACTAGACTCTTCCCATCTCTAGCACTTGAAGGGGCTAGATTCCTGCCATGATCAGCTATCATATGATTTTTGCTTGTCTTTACCTTTGCCTTCTCCCTATTTTTTATAATCAAATTCCTAATTGTTTACCTCTATAAAAATTTACCAAGTGTCCTTACTCAAACTAGGACCCCACTCCTTCATTTCCTATGTCATTTACAAGTTGTCGCTTTCCCAAACTTCCATATATCCCTTGTAGCCCATACTGTAAGGGTTCCATCAGTTATTCTCTCATATGTGAATGTTTTTCCCATTCCCTACTAGCTAGAGACCATTCTTAAAAATAAAATCTCTTCATTCCAAATGCTAAGCTAGCTCCGAGAAGCTCTTTTTTTCCTTTTAACAAAATGGAATTGCTCATTAAGGATGTACTTTTATTTAAAACTTGAGCCTAAAGGGACTTTAGGTCCTAATAAAGTTTCATAGCTTGTTTAGCTAGAAGAGTCACGTTCACAATACAAAAATCTTTGAAGCCCAGTCCCCCTTTCTTTCTTAATTCGAGTTAACTTATCCTACCTAACCTAATGGATGCCTTTCCCTTATCTAGTTCATCCACCAAAAATCTTCCACTAAGGAGAATAACTTAGAACAAATTTTTTTAGGGAATTTGATAACTAATATAACATAGGTAGGTATTGTCTGTATCACTGATTTAATAAGTATTTCTTTACTAGCCTAAGAGAGGTATTTCTGTTTCTACTCTATGAATTTATTTAATACTCTTCCTTTCACCCAATTAAGGGCTTGAGTTTGAGATATGCCCTAAACAATTGATAAGCCTAAGTATTTATCTAGAGAACCCAATCTTGCAATTTGAATTTTAGTACATACTTCATGTTTTATTAGGCTAGGGGCATTTTTATTGAAGATGACACTAGATTTCTCTACATTAATGTTCACTTTTAAGGCTTTGTAGAGTATATTTCTAGAATACTAGCTAATTCTACAACTTCATTTTTCTTAGCTTTGGCAAAAAGTAGGGCATAATTGGTGAAACATAAATGAGAAATATGGGGACCATTTCTAGCAATATGAATCCTATTAATTTCCTTTTCACTAAAAGCCTTGAATAGTAAAAGAGATAAAACTATGCTAGCCAGAATGGAGAGATTAGAAGAATGGGAATATTCTTGTTTAAGGCATGTTTAGGGTTGAAGGGAAGGCTTTAAGTCTCCATTGATTTTTATCATGTAAGTGACTGAGTAGACTCTTTACATGATTATATTTAGAATGATGTCCTTCAAAACCAAGCCTAAAAGGGGTTTTAGGAGGGAACTTGTAACACCATTTTGATACAATATAAGTCATAATTACAATACAAATACAAGAGTCCCCATACAGCACACCACCCTTGAAACACAAATGGTGAAGAGGTGGTGCTAACATCAGGATCTTTACCGGCAATGTTGTCCATAGAAGCATCTCACTTCCTTTTATCTGAACATAACACCACAAAATAGTGAGAACATGGTTTCCAGTAGACTCAACCTTTTATAATCAAATGTGTCAAAACAAATATTATGTTCAGCTGTATAAACTACAGAAAATATCAATCTTTTATGATAAAATCATAAATTTTAATACACCTGCCTCACCCGGCGATCTGGCACACTCAATGCATGAAAAACATAGTTCTTCATGTTGCGCAATGCTCATCGCATGCCATAGCTATAAAAACACACATTTTCACTCATTGCTTCTCTTTTATTCTCATTTGCTTCTCTTTTATTCTCATTTGGTTGGGTGGCCTCATCGGCTCACTCAGGCTAGTAGGGCATCCCCTACCCGGTACCGTCACAGCCATACAACTTACTGATATTCATTGATGTAAACTCAAGGCAAATGCAATGCATATGCACCAAGCAACTCACCACAAGCTTTACACTTGTCAATCAATAACAAATGCAATGCAAAAACATCATTTTCATGCTCAATGAGTTATATAAATATACATCACAACTCTTATCATGAGCATATTTCAAATTATATGTTCAATAGGTATTTCCATCTATATCACTCTTTCAAAATATCTCAAATCAATATTCAATGTAAGCCCATTGAAATCAAGTAAAGAAAATAATGTTTTGGTGATATAAAACCATCACTTTAGAAGTATTTCTCTTGGTAAATTGGTTTCTAAAATCCCTTCAACAAATAAGGTTCTTTTTCCTATAGAAAACAGTGAAAAATAAGGTTTTTTAACCCTAAACACGACCTTAAAACTCAGAACACGGCTGGACCGTGTTCTATGACTTTCCCTCACCAATCAGCTAATAACTCTCTCATTTCAACTCCGATTAAGGTGATTTCAGTGTCTATGTAAAGTTAAGACACTTACCTACAACTTTTATATTTACCATATTTTCAAATTCCTTACAGATTAGTCCCAGAAATGCGAACACTAAAACATTCATATTTATAAATTCTGGATTCCAGACTTTTCATGTTCTATAACCTTCTCTCACTAATCAGAACATAATTTTCTCATTTCAACTCTGATTAAGGTGATTTGGGTGTCTATGTATAGCTAAAATAATTACCGACAACTTTTATGTATACCATATTTTCAAATTCCTTACAGATTAGTCTCGGAAATTCGAACACTAAAAGTACTCATATTTACAAATTCTGGATTCCAGACTCTTCGTGTTCTGTGACCTCTGCTTACTTCTTGGGTCATATCTCCTTCATATTGACTCTAAATTAGGTGTTCTCAAAGCCTATAAATTCGTGAGACACATAACTACAATTCTTATGTTGATACTTTCTTTAAAATTGTTACTGATTTTGCCTAAAAATTCAAAATAATCAGAACAGAAAAATCCATATAATATACAGCCCACATGTTGCACAATTTCACATTTAATCACTTGTAAAACATAGAAATTGCATTAAAATTTGTGGAGAGTAGGTGTTAAGCCTACCTTAACAAGCTTGCTAAAATTTGTATACCAATTTCTCACCACCAAAACCTACATCCATACCTTGAATTAGGAAATCCATTGAAGAAAAGATGACTATAGAAGAATTTGGATCAAGAAAACCTACCTTGATTTTCTCCTCTTACAATTTCTCTCTTTTCTTCCTCTCTCTTCTTCTTCTTCTCTCCTTTCTGAATTTTTTCTGATCACTCCCCCTCCCTTTTGATACTCAAGACAATCATCACCACTCAAGTGTTTTAGAAATACTTCTAGCCTACCACTCAAGTGTTTTAAAAATACTTCTAGCCTACCACTCAAGTGTTTTAGAAACACTTCCAGCCTACCACTCAAGTGTTTTAGAAACACTTCTAGTCTACCATTCAAGTGTTTTAGAAACACTTCCAAGCTACTTGGTTGGAATTACCAAAATGTCATTCTACCAAAAGTCGTATAAATACTAAAAATCATATAAATATCAAAATACCACTTTAAAGTATTTACAACATTACTAGTCTATTGAAATTACATAATTGTCACTCTCTAAAAGCATTACAATACGACCTGTACATTAAAGAATACGTAAATACCCATTAGTATTTTAGGAAAAAACCAGGGATGTTACAGAACTCAATTTTAGCCTATCACAAGCATTTTTCATGTCCAATTTTACTGTTATGTGATACTCATCCCTGCTAGGTTCCTTGAAATCAAACATATCTTCCATAATTACAATATTATTTTGAATTAATCTACTCCAAATAAAAGCTATTGAACACAATAACCAACACTCAATAAGGGATAAATTAAGTGTTTTAATAAAACATGGGTAGTTTTCAAAATTCAATTCCCAAACCTCTATGATAATAGTTATATTGATGGAAGAATGGAAAATCCAACAATTTCAAGTATCATAGAATATTTAGTACATTATCTAAAAAAATTTATACAAGAATAATAGATCACTTACTGAAGAATATTATATCTTAATCACAAAATAAGTATCAAGAATGTAATAGCTTGAAATTTAGAGAGTTAAGGGAAGAGATAGATAAACTCCAAAATTTATCCTAGTTCACTTTCAACTACCAAAACCTACATCCAGTCCCTAAGCCACAACTCGAGATTTTCTACTATACTCCATAAGTTTGATATGGAAACTTATAAGCCACTACAACAACCCAACTTCACCAAGTTGGTAACTAGGTTCTCTCATTCTTACAAATATTTTTTCAATCACAAACTTCAAGAGCCCCTTTCCTTGAACTTCTCAATTAACAATATGAGGATGAAGGTTTTGAAGTAATATAAACTCTCTCAATAGAGTAAATATACAATTGAAGAACAACCTAAGAAGGATGTAGAATCAAATAAGCTCAAAAATAATTCTTAGAAGTTATGAAGTTGTAATATCTTGTTTAACACCTCAAGGAACCCTTGTATTTATATATATTTGGACAATATAGCTATTGCGGATCATTTAGAGGTGATTAGACACGAAACTAGTAGTTTAAACAACTTTATTTTCTCATATAAGTAAAAAATGAGCTAAAAAGTATTCCTTAGTATTATCACTATGCTTAGTACAAAAAATAAAATTATATTAAGTGAAAAATTCAGCATACAGAGAAGTAAAAAAGGAAAACAACACAAAATATGATTTCATTAATATAGCTAAGTAATTCGAGAGTAATAATCAACAAATGGGAAAAAACATTTGAAACCATATTGGGAAGTCATAGGATAGGAAACCCAAACATCATAACAAACAATTTCAAAAAGAAACACAACCATTATATTAACTCTAGAGGAATAGGAAAAACAATGGAATTAGCATAAATTGCAATAACTTACAAGGTAAACTAGTTAACTCAAGCAATAGTTTCTTTAAAACCCATAACTAGGGATGACCTAATCAATAGTGGGGCTAAAAAACCTAATGAACTAACGATAAGAAAAAAAGGAAGAAAAACATGCAATGAGGTTATTTGTTTGAACAAATGTGGTAGTGGATGAAGAATATAATCCTTAAGAGGCTTGGAATTGAGTGTATTTGGAGAATTCCTCGACTGTCATTGAAACAATCTTAACCTTTGGTTTCATTAAGACAAAAATAGGTAATAGTCTATCTCATGTAGTAAAATTGGCAACTCATTTAAGGGTTTACTCGAAAAATTTCAATGGTTTACCATTTAGCTTCTTAGAGTCTTTTGGTATGTGCAAGTTATCCTCCCTTCTACAATCATGTCAATATTTTAGCCACCTCAAATAGTAGGTCTACCACTTCATCTGCTTCAACCAACACCCATACTAACTATGACTATAGATTCATTAGTCTAAAGTGTTTGAGAAATACCTCTATTAGAGTCTTTAGACATGAAAAGTAGTCTAGCATACACATCACTTAATGTGGGGTGCTCACCACTCATGACAAACTACTTGCAAATAATATCACATTTTGGCCTAAGTTAGCAAGCAAGAATATACTACATTGCCATTTGCCGATAAATAATTAGAATTGGCTATCCATAAACATAAAAGATAGCAAAAGAGCCTAGATGGTAGGATGCATAAAGGGGTTACCATAAGCTAATAAAGAAATTAGCAATTTAATGGCCATGAAACAATGATGACTAGCCATAACAAGAAATACACCCTACAAGATTCAAAAAAGGGTTTATAGTAAGACATAGGCATAACCTTGATGAAGCATTAGAATGTTTGTTGGCCTAATAATAAAGCAATTGTTATATTAGGTAAGACCAAGAGTAAGTCGGCTATGTAAAATGATGAAGGGGGTTGACTATGATATTTGGTATGCTGAATGTGGGAAACTTAATGTGACCATGACATATTGAATAAGCATAAAACATAGCACACTTGAAGAGTGAAAGATAATTCTTCTCAAAATTTATTCATTAACTAAAAAGTACCCAAACTGATTACAAAATAACATATTTATAGGACTTTGATTAAGACTTCTAAACACTCTAGGACTTAAAAATACTCTAGGATTTTTTAAACACAATAGGAAATATTAAAATAATAATGGTTCTTGATAACACAAGGAAACATTAAAATATCAAAAACTCCTAATAGCGTAAGAAAACATTAAAATAAGAAAATAAAACAAAATAAAATAACAAAACTCCTAATCTCAAGGAAACTACTATAAAAAATAAAAAAAAATTAAATAACCTAATTTTTAAATAGCTCCACTTCAAACTTCTCCACTGGAGAAAAACTCATCCTTGAGTTGAAGTCATCTACGTGGGTCTGTTACCTACAATACACAAGAACTAGTATGTTGAATGACTTATACATGGCCTATTGTCATTCCAATTATTTTTCCTTTTGTTTTTTTTGTGCATTTAGGCTTCTAACATAAAAATTGATTAGGAATTTCAACTTCCAAAGCACTGTTTTATAAGCTAAAATATGAAATTCATCCTTTATTTCAAAACTTTTAATGTTACCTCTCAGTTTGCCTTGTAGATTGAAAGGCTTTAATTCTCTTTTTGTTGCCATAAGAACCACTATTTACTTCAGTTGGTTGTTGGCCATGCTCCGATACCAACTAACGCAAAGAGTAAACGTAAAAGATAACAAACTCGAAGAGTGAAAGAGAATTTTTATCAAAGTTTATTCATTAACTAAAAAGTATCCAACTTGACTATAAAATAATATATTTATAAGACTTTAACTAAGAATCTTAAATACTTTATGACTTATAAATATTTTAAATTTTTAAATACACTACGAAATATTATAATAATAATAATTTCTAATCACACAAAAAATAAAATATTAAAGACTCTTAATAAATTAAAGAAACATTAAAATAAAATAAAAATAAAAATAAAACATTAAAATAACAAACTCCTATTCTTAACAAAAAACTGTTTAAAAAATAAACAAAATTTTTAAATAATCTTAACTTTTAAATAGCTCTGTGAGACCATGATATTATTAGGATGTGGAAAAGTGTGCAAGAAAGTCACTCTCTTATCATAAATGAATCGTGCCATCAACTCGAACAAACTTCAATCATCCACCTTAAAACTTTATTTTATCTTCGCCTTGCACTACAAGAAAAGCGGAGCATAGCGGCGGTTATTTAGTGGCTTTAGTGACGGTTCCAATCGTCGCTAATGACCATAATGACGGTTTAGATAACCGTCCCTGAGACATTGGCTTTGCGACAGTTCGGCCCAACCGTGGGAATAGCGTCGTTAAGACAGGGTATAGCGACGGTTCTTACCCGTCTTAACAACAGTTAGAGAACCGTTTCCATGTGTAGATTAACGACGGTTCGTACAATCGTCGATAATTATTTGGATATAACGATAGTTATACGAACCGTCATTATATGTGTAATAACGACGATTCTAAGAACCGTCGTTATATCTTTGCATATAACGATGGTTACAAGAACCGTCGTTATATCTTTTTTTAAATTTTTATTAAAAAATTATTAATTTACAACATTATTTATGTTTATATTATTATTATCATATTTAATCTTTTAAAATATATATGTTTATTCTAATATTTATAATTGACATTATTATTTATTTATTTTTTATTTTTATCTCAAAATTCATAATTTATATTATAATTTAGTTTAATTTTATGATTATTATATTTAATTTTTTAAAATATAGTTTTTTGTTTAAAATTGTCTATTTTATAATGTTAACTTTTTTTTATCTCTTATATCGATATATATTAAAAATTTAAAAAATAAATAATATAATGTAAATGACATTCATAAATAAATTATAAAAATAAAATTAATAATGACTTAAAAATTAAAACTACAATATACATTTTTGTACACAAAAAAATACAATAAATATCATCAACTCTCAACTCGGACCCTGAGGACCCTGTGGCATCTGATCTTCCTAATGTCCACTGCCTTTATCATTAGGGACCTGAAAATCAATTTTATTATAAAAGCGTTTTGAAATTAAAAATATTAATAATAACAATTATTTAAGAAATTCAGAATTTAAATATTATCCTAAGATTTGCACTCGGAACAAGTGCAATGTCAGGCGGCACTTGACCCGAAAAGTTTTGGAGCAAGAATGTCATAGCTGCCTCCATCTGTCTCTGTCGAGCTATCATGTCAGCGTCACGAGCCTCTCGCTCCGCCTCTCGTCGCTACTGCTCAACGTCTCGCTCATGTATGGCCGCTTTCAGACGAGCCACCTCATTCTGTAATTCATTGTATGAAGGCTCAGACCCAGATGATGAGCTCGACCCATCAGAAGGACGTCCGAAGACTTGGGTTGGACAAACATCTAACCCAAATCCTCGAACACGACTCGAGTGCTCTACAGTTCCCAAGGATCTCGCAAGTGAATCATCTGTAGAGAGCTCTTGGTAAGAGCTATCCTTCTGTTGGATCGAGGCAATTTTTTCCTATAAAATGAAAAAGCGACGTTAAATTTTTATTACAATTAACAAAGAATGAAATAAAATTTTTAATTAACATAACAATAGCAAAATTTTACATACCGCAACTGCTCAAGCCTCGTCGTTGATGTATGTTCCGTCAGCCCTTTTATGAGCTGTCGTTTATACATTACCGCGAGTCACTGGGCCCTCAACCTCTGCCTCCTGATTAAGTTAAAAATTAATAAATTTTTTAAAGAAATATGTTTTTTATTTAAAAAGAAATAAAATTCTTTTGAAATAAAACTCACAAGTTCAGCCCTTCTACATGCAAAGCTCTTGGATCCAGTTGTATGTGGCATCGTCATACATCTTCTGTTACGTCTATTTTGAGCAGCCACATCCTAAATAAATGCATAAATAAATTAATTAATCAATTTTTTTTGAAAGAAAATATATATGAAAAAATTAATATAAAAAATTACTCTGGTCCTCGCGTTAAGCCGGTAATCAACGAACGTAACCCAGTGGTCACGTGGAATGCCAGAGGGTACGTCGTTCAACAACTCCTCCCTTGACCTCGTCCTATCGTACTTGAGCCGAAACACATTATAACGTGCGGCTCTCCACTTGGCTCCAAGTGACTGTAAAATGATCTTCTTGTGGAAGCCCGTCACATTAAAATGTGTCTACAAAAAATAATACAAATTTCAGTTAAACATTAAAAATATTAAAGTATACTTAAGAAGAATTAACAGTTCATATCTGTATTGTGTCACGAAACACTCCGACCTTGTAATCGTCGGGAATGCTCCTCCAATCTTTATATGAGATCCGAAAGAAATGGAAGTTATCTCCAATGGTGCCGAGGAAGACACCAAGGAGACCATCTCCGTCTCCAATGGACTGGTGGGTGTCGTTACACCGGACAACCACCTTGTGCCCATGAGGTAACGCCCAAACATCGTGGATAATCATTTGTCTGGGCGTCACCTGACTGGTCTCATTTGTTACAATATAAAATAAATGTGTTAACTCAATATTTGGACGCTAATTATTATAAATATAAGAAATATTTTATATTATACCTATAACATCAACTGTCCAGCTCCTCCTGCACCTACGCTCCTGCTGAGCAATCTGACGCTCCACTTCAACGCTATCCAACAAATCATTGACGTCCAGGTTAATATCAAAATCGTCGTATGGTTCTTGGCCGTCGTAAGAGGGGATTGTGGACGGGATAGGCTCTTACTCCAGTGCTGTATCGTCAGATGGGGGTAGTGTGGACGGTCCAGCCTCTGACTTTAGCGCCCTCGAGTCTGGAGGTACCATGGACGGGACATCTACTGAAACTGTTGTATCATCATCGCAAGGCTGTCATCCCTCACTACTATCCAAGCGAGCAACATGACCAGTTGATGTCGCCGCACCCGCTCTGCCCGCAAATCCAGATCTACCCCTCCGCATCGTCACTATGCCTGTCAGAATAAAATTAATAACATTAATTTCACCTCATAAATTGTTCATTTAAAATTAAGAAAATAATAAAAACATATATCAAAATACATAACAAGCATAAAGTGTTCATAAACAAACTCAAAATATATTCAAGATATTACAAGGTCAAATTAGTACCGTAACAAACATAAATTCATTGTTTCTTCTGAAAATAATCTTTCTAAATTTTGAACGCGCAACGGATCACTATCATATAAAATATTATCATCGTCCTCGCCCATCTCATATAAATCACGAGGTTTCAAATGTACAACCATACTCCATTTGTTGTCAACCGCATCTTCTACATAATATACTTGATGCGCTTCAGATGCTTTAATGTACGGCTCGTCATCGTCATTTTAACCGGTATGAATCAACTGTGAAAAATTGACAGATGTCACCCCGAAACCATCCGTGGTAATGCCCCTCGCTGTTGTTGTATTGGCCCACATACATTTGAATAAAGTAACTGTAAAGTGACCGTGATAATTCAATTCTACAATATCCAATAACTTTTCATAATACGGCACTCCACCGAATTGCATATTTTTGTCACTGCTACTTGCATAACTCCTCGTTCCGAAAATACCGTGAACTCCACTATTTTGGGTTGTCAAGCCTTGGTCTCGCTCTAACGTTCGAAATTTGAATCCATTTATATTGTATGCACTGTATCGGCATGCTTTATCCAAGGACCCAATTGCTAAAAATTTTAGTTCAGTTGATAATGTCTCACTACTATCATTTGCTATCTGGGAAAGAAAAATCGAGCCGTCAGTTATGCTCATAATAGACTGCAAATACAAATTGACTAGGTAAATTATATACTTACACGACGAGTGAACCAGGAAATAAACTCCCTATGAACTTTTTTATCTATCTCAGAAAACGATCGGGTTCTACTTCATAAGCTATGTCTTACCCAATCTCTAAATTCTCTATAAAAAAAATGATAGGTAAATTTAATAATTCATATCCATTAGATAAATATTAATGTAACAGTAAAGTTTGGTGTACTCACTGAAGATAAGACTCGACTTCCAAACAATTTATTAAGACATGCCGATGGGCTTGCAATTTTTCTCGGGGAGAAAGTGTGAAATACTCGAACCTACCAACTGGCCTTCCTACTTGTGGAAACAACGTACCCCCCCAGATGTCGCCACATCAGGTCGATCGTCGACCCGAATAGGAAGATTGAACGCTGTCTCTACATCCTCCAAATACCTTGAACAAAATATTAAAACTTCTTCAACAACACATGCCTCGGCTATTGAGCCCTCTGGCCTTGCTTTATTTTGGACGAATGACTTAAGTTTACCCAAGTATCTGTACAACATATATACGTTCAATCAATGAAAAATTGATAATAATAAAAACATAAACAAGATAAAATAGATCTGAATTTTTAAGTTCTTGTACCTTTCAATAGGATACATCCAACAATATTGAACTGGTCCTCCTAACCTGGCTTCTTGGACCAAGTAAACTGTTAAGTGTACCATTATTGTGAAGAAGGAAGGAGGAAATAGCATCTCTATATGACACAACGTCAGAACAATACGATTTTGAAGTTGATCAAGTTCGCTGACATTTAAAGCTTTGGAACAAATATGTCGAAAGAACGAACAGAACTCGATTAGAACTGCAGACACTTGCTCAGGAAATGCCTTCCTTATGGCAAAGGGTAGTAGTTGTTCCATAAGAATATGGCAATCATGACTTTTCAACCCTCCAATCTTACGTTGTCTTAAATCAATGCATCTAGAAATATTACTACAATATCTGTCAGGCACAAAGGTGTTTTTCAGTGTTTTGAGAAAGATATATTTACCTGCATTTGTCAACGTGAACAAAGCAGGCCGATACTTACCATTCTCATCTGGCCAAAGCTCTAACCTCACACCTAACTCCTGTAAATCTCTTCATGCATTGATGTGGTCTTTTGAACGGCTAGTATCATTTAATAAAGTATACACAATGTTGTTGCAGATATTTTTTTCGATATGCATCAAATCAAGATTATGTTGTTCGCCCAATATGGAAGTTCAAAGAATATACTCTTTTTACGCCATTGTTGAGTCACAGCTTCAACCCCTCCGTGACCTTGGGACCTCTGTTCTCGACCTTTATGTTCTCCGTTCTTTCCGAATACAACGTTAATATCATTAATTTTTCTGAAAATATCTACATCGTTCAATTGCAGTGGAGAATTTCTTCTATCTTCTGTTCCATCAAACCTGTTACGGGTAAGCCGAAATTTATAACCCGGATTTAGAAAACGACGATGTCCCATAAAACACCATTTCTGATTATGACGAAGGCGCACAGGAGTTGAATCAAAATTACAGTGTGGATAAACCAATCCAGTATGAGTATTCCAACCTGATAAACATTCAAGGTCAGGAAAATTACTGATTGTCCACATGAGAGCAGCATACATATTGAACATGTCACTGCTGAATGAATCGTAAGTCCACACACCATCGAACCATAGCTCCTTGAACTCTTCAATCAACGATTGCAAAAATACATCTATATCATTTCCCGGTGCCTTTCTACCAGGAATTATCATTGACAGCATAAAAAAACTCTGCTTCATACACATCCAAGGAGGAAGATTGTAAGGGATCAGTACGACTGGCCATATGCTGTAACTTGTACTTAAATTCTCAAATGGATTGAAACCATCGGTAGTAAGGCCCAAACACACATTTCTAGGATCAGATGCAAATTGAGGATTTAAGATGTCAAATCTCTTCCATGCCTCGGAGTCCCTCGGATGCCTCATCATACCGTCACTATTTATGTATGTCGAATGCCATCTCATATGTTCGGCAGTCTTAGAAGACATGAATAATCTTTGTAGCCAGGGCTTCAATGAAAAGTATTTGAGGACTTTATTAGCCACCTTCTTCCGCTTCTCCCCTTTTTTTCTCGATTTCCTCCTCGATGCACTGCACTTATTACAAGCATCTTTATTTTCATTTTCTCCCCAGAATAGCATACAATCATTTTTACAGGCATGTATTTTTTTGTAGTTCAACCCCAACTTATTAATAATTTTTTTAGCCTCGTAAAATGAAGTTGGAATCTTTGCATTCGGAAAGACGTCAACCAATAGCTGCAGTATCATTGACATAAGCTTGTCGGATATCCTGTACAAACACTTGATGTGGTACAAATTCACCAGAAACGACAATTTGGAGTATTTGTCACACCCTTCGTACAATGGTTCTTACCCATCCTTCAGTAATTCAAAAAAATCTTTCGTGCCTTCGTCCATCCTTTCACCTGACGGTGGAACCGGCATGTCAACAGAATCAACACTTTCATGTTCATGATGAATTCCAAATACTTCACGGACCATGTCGTGCACAGGGTCATTTGGAACGATTGGACGTTCTGGAACATCATGTAGTACTATTTGATGTCTTGTAGCAGGATCTTCTATTACCATTTCTTTGTGCATACTCCAAAAATCGTAGCCTTGTGGAAAAGGCTTGACGATCAAGTGTTGGCGCACAACCTCCGTAGCTTGCCATTTTTTAAATCTACACTTTGGGTATAGGCAGATTATTTGACCTTCTACACCCGAGTTAGCATTTGCAAAATCTAAAAATCCTTGTAGACCTTCCAAATACTCTCGGGTGTGTCGAGGTTTATGGATCCAAGTCTTATCCATGACTGAAACCATTATGAAATCAAAAAAATTAAATAATAATTCACTTAATAATGTATTCTTAATGCATAACTTCATAATCTAACCCCTTATCGAGGATTAAATAATATACAACGAAGAAAAATTTCATGATTTTTAATTCTATTTAACAATTTAACATTCCTACTTAATTTGTATACTTAAATTTAACTAATTATGTTTAAGTTAAAATAAATATTACAATTTAACTAATTTAACTACAAAAATTAAATTGAATTTTTATTTTATTAATTATTAAGCCCAATACAGATTGGGCCGTTAGCTTACATAGAAAATTTGGACAAAGGCCCAACCTACAACTTTTTTTGCTGTCATTTTTATTCCTATCGAAATGCTAACTGATAATTTGACCACTTTAATTACTATCTGAATTGCTCTCTCTCTCTGAACTCTCTCTGAAAGTTAAAAGAGTCCAGTAGGTTGTAATTCTGCTTCTCTTTAATCTATAGATTCTTCTTGTACGTTTTCTTAATCTATATTTAATTATTCTTATTTATTCTATTGACATATTACAACACTTTATATCAGAGCATTGTTGTAATATCTCAGTTAAAATTTATTGAGACGAAAAGCTATATTTAAATCTGATATGTAATTTTTCGTACAATTTTCTTTATCACATGCCACTTTAACTGGAAGAGAAACTAAGTTATCATATTAACATTGTTTCACCTTATGTTGTAATATGTCAGTTTAATTTTATTGAGATAAAAAGCTATATTTAAATCTACTATGCAATATTTCATATAATTTTCTGTTCACATGTCGCTTTAACTGGAAGAGAAACTAAGAGTATGTTTGACAAGTCAAATAAACTAGCTTATAGCGTATTTGACTAACTTATAAGTTTGTTTGACCAAATTAGAGGTGTTTGGTAAGCAAACTTATTTAAGTAGCTTATAGCTTTTTATCATACGCTACTTCAAGTAGCATATAGCTTTTAGCTGATAGCTTTTATAATTTTATCCTTTTTATCCTTATTATTTTATTTTATTTTCAATATTATCCTACTCACAAGATGACACTGTTTTTACTATGTTCAAACAATATCCAAATTATATACCCTATGATAAACTTCCAAATATTATTGATAGTGACACAAAAAATAAAAATTTAGAGACATCTACTAAGATAAAAGAGATTCGCAATAATATTACTAATTTATTGTGGGACACTATATGATATGTTTATTTTGTATTTTTTAAGATTACATAATGAAGTGTAATTACTAACAAAAAATGATAAATTTTATATAAGTATATCCTTTTATGTCATTTTACATTTATCAGTTAATTCAATTGATATTTTACCAAACACTTATAATTCAATAAATTAACTTAACAACTTTCAGCTAAAAATTAGCTTTTCAGCTTTCAACTAACTTTTAAACTTTCAGCTAACTTATTAGCTATTTTTGTCAAATATAGCCTAAGTTATCATATTTAAATTGTTTCACCTTATAATTATTAACATAAAATTCTAAGTTAATAATTATGACATTCTTCTTAAATAATAATTAATATTCATTTAATTATTTTAATTAACAAATATAAATATTAATTATTTTGTACTATTAATTTGTTTAAATTAATAACAGATATTTAACCTATATAACATAATACATCATTTTCTAAAAACATAACATATAATTTCTAATAAATGAAAAGCATAAACTATTTAAATCAAACATACAAATATATCAAAAAAAAAATTCAAAACATTAAACATAATTAAAATTAAAATACATACCTTATGTCAAAATAAACAACTCTGAATCACAATCGTCTGTATATAAACGAAGTATCTACATAAAAAGTTAAAACACAAATAACTTAATAAATTTAATTAAATTTACAATTTAAATAAAAAATAATTCATAATAATACAAGTATATAAAAATTTACCTCAAATAAAAGTAAATAAATTCGAACCACCAAAAGCACAAGAATCTATCACAGAATAAAACTTACAAGCGTTTGTAAGAAGAAATAGAGAGAAATTTAAGTTGCGTAATGAAAGTGAAGGAGGTAAAGCGAATTTATAGAAAAAGCCGGGGTTTAACGACAATTTCAAAGAAAACCGTCGTTCAATGGGAGTGTGGTATAACAACGGTTTTGTTAAACCGTCGTTAAACCGGAGCAAATTCCTATAAACGGTCCAATTTCTGTGGAATTTTACGACGGTTACTCTGAAACCGTCATGAAACCGGTCTATTTTTTCAGTAAAAGTTTATTTTTCGTGGGATATTACGACGGTTCAAATAGAATCATCGTTATATAACGACGGTTAAACGTAAACCGTCGTTATATAATGACGGTTAGGAACAAACCGTTGTTATATAATGACGGTTTTATTCAAACCGTTGTTATATAACGACAGTTTTTCTAAAACTGTCATTATATCGTCTAATTTTACGACGGTTAAATTCACCGTCGTTAAAGACTGATTTAGCGATGGTGTTTTTGACCATCGTTAAATGACCGTCGCTATACCCCGCTTTTGTAGTAGTGTTGTTTTGTTTCATTATTACTTGTACCCATGTTCTAAGAACTCCAAGTTCTTCACTTCAAACTCAGCAACCCACTTTAACTTTCTAAAGATTTGATCATAACATAAATACAATATTCAGGTTATCCTTCTAATCTAGAAATAAAACAAAAAATGCATTATAATACACCTTTACACATGACAATTCAACGAGAAGTTGTTCCTACTTCCGAAGTAACAATCAATAAATCTAGTCAATTTGATTTTTTAATTTCCACCTTCAATGCCTACTATCTACTCCTATTGTTCTTAGATCTTCATGATGCTTGTAGTTACAGGTAACATTGCATGCATTTTCGCAAATAGCCTTTTTACCTCATTAAAGTATTCAAATAGGTATGAATTTTCCTCTTAGCCTGAAAGATGTTCAGGATTAACTCATTAACATTAGAGAGATTGATGAGGGATCACCTACACCTCAAGTTCCTACATTTGAAGGTCCTATCACTAGGGCAAGGGCTAAGGAGATCCAACAAAAATTAGACAAGGTGATAACCTTTTTCTTGTCCAAGGAGCCTTCCATGTTAACAGCCTTCTTCGAGCCATCAATCAAGGATCTGTCCATCAAGTCAATGGTGGCCATTGCAGCTCATGAAGACCCTAGGGGTGAAGAGAAGACTCCATGAAGTGATTGGATGTTTTGCTTGTAGTCTTTTCTGTTTTAAGACAATTTCCTTATTTAACTTTTAATATTTCGTTTTTATAAAGGGAGGCCAGCACTAGGACTATAAAAGGCCCTCCTTAGCATGTTTTTTGGAGATTAGACATTTTGTAACTCAGATACTTATTTTCCCTTCTATCAAAAGAGTGCTTTGAGAGAAGAGAGCTTTGCTGATTGATCTTGCTTAGTTGTTCTTGTGTGTGTCAATCTCCCTAGAGATTGGTGTTCTCAAGCCTCCATAAGCCTCCTCCTTGTGCTTGGCTGCCATGGCCATTGTGTAAGGTTGTACTGGTAGGGTTTCTTCATCATTTGGTTCAGTTCTTGATTCAGAGAACAAGGGTTGTTCCATTGTGTGAATTGGTTCTACTTCTATTCCTTTTATTTCTGTTATCTTCTATTTTCAGATTTAACCTCCATTGTTGTCTTCTTTGAGTTCTGTCAAGGTTTGGTGTCTAGATCTAGAGTTTGTGGCTTACCCCACATCAAATTGGTATCAGAGCAAGGTGACACCTTACCGCCACCACATCACCACCAAAGCACTGCCGCTGGTTTGCTTTGTTCATCTGGAGTCTTTGCCATTTCAGTTTTCTGTCATTTTCGTTTTTGAGTCATTTCTGGTCTTTCATTGTTGTGCTTTGCTTGAATTGCTTGTGGTTTTGGAGATTTGGACACATTCCCTCACCTACATCATCGTGAACCACCATAGAACACTTGCTGCAGCCTTGTTCAACCACCAACCACCATTCCTAGCCTTCACCATCCAGAAAAAACGTCCATGACTTGCTGCAATAGCCAGATTTGATTTCTAAGGCTGAACATTAGCTGCTCCCTACAAATCAGGCTGCATTCCTTTATTGCATCAACCAGGTTTGACTTCCATGGCTGAGCATTAATTGCTCCTAAAAATCAGGGATTTGTTTTTGTAGCTGTCATAATTACTCCATAAAATAAGGGATATTTGATTTTCAGCTGTTATAATTGCTCCTAAAATCAGGGGATTTGATTTGTAGCTGTTATATTTGTTCCTCAAATCAGGGAGATTTGATTTGCAGCTGTTATACTTGTTCCTTAAAATCAGGAAGATTAAGTCCAATCTGCTATTAGAAGTTATTTTTGAAATTTAAATTGAAATTCCAGGTGTTAATTTCTTATTTCTGATATTCCAAGTTTCATTTCTGTATTTTATTTATTCTTGAGACAAAAAGAAAAAAAAAACGAAAAAAAAAAAAACGAAAAGAAAAGAAAAAGAAATTCAAGTCTCATTTCAGCATTGCATTTGTATTTCATACTATCCTAAGTTGTAATCATTTCATAGAAGTAGTTTGTACTTAGTCATTTCTCAAGTGAAACTCAAAGGGATTGCCAAGAGGCTTCAGATACACCAAGGAGTCCTACAAGCCCTAGCCATACCTTAGCCTTGTCCCACACTTAGCCAGATTTCGAACCTCACCCTTCTAATCTCCATTGGTACAAGTTGAGACAAGTAAGGTACAATTCTTCCTTCTTGAGTTCAGATTGATTGAGTATACTTTGTCTAATTGCATTACCTTCTTGTAATTGTCTTGTTCAATCTTATTTTCTTTCTTTTTCTGAGTCATTTGCTTGTTTAATCCTCTGCCGAACTTATCCTTTCTATAATTCACCATTTCTTGGCGATTGTTGGCTTAGAACACTCTGTTCACGTGGGTTATTTGATTCATACAAGACAATCCATTAAAAAAAAAAAAGAAAAAAAAAACGTACATCAACAACAATTAGGAGAGAGAGATCAAACACAAGAGTGAAACACTAGTGAGGTGATTTTGATTTCTCTAATCTGACTTGTTTAGGTGTTAGTCTTCTTTTGAACATGTCTAGGTCACCAAGTCCTCCACACTCAAGGAGTTCTTCACCAATACCGCCTGAGATGTTCAACATGCTCAAGACCATGTCGGACAACTTAGCCCACTTGACTGCTCGGATGGCTGTTTTGGAGTCAAGGCCAGCACCACCCGCCCTCGTCCCTCTAGGCACCTATGCTGAGGATGGAGGCCCTTCCAATGTCGCCGCAAGAGCGCCCCTACCAGATCAAAGGAGTGCTTATGATGCAGCTCGAGGCGCACACCAACAAGTCCCTCCAGGCACCACTTCTCACCTTGGAAGATCAGAAGGCGCTGCCCCACATCATGGCACTCCAGTCCATGCTCACAATGAGCAACTCTCTGTCCATAACTCTCCTTTACATAGACGAAATCATTATGCACCTAATCGTTTTAATACATTTCAGGGTTACCAAGATGAGGAATTGGAGTATGAAGGCTGGCAAGCTGAGCCACCTAGGGGATACCAAGCTAGAAGAGGACGTGAGCCAGAGCAAGATGGCATTGAGAAGATCAAAGTGAAGATCCCAAGTTTTGAAGGCAAGTGTGATCCAGATGCATACATGGAGTGGGAGACCAAGATAGAACAAATCTGGTCATGTCACAACTTTGCTGAGCATAAAAAGGTCCAGTTAGCTGCATTGGAGTTCAATGGCTATGCCCTCATATGGTGGGACAACCTGGTCAAGGAAAGAAGAAGAGTACTTGATCCAGACGTGGCCACATGGGAGCAAATGAAAGCTTTGATGAGGGCTAGATTTGTGCCTCAACATCATACAAGGGATTTAAGGCAAAGATTGGAGAATTTGAGACAAGGGTCAATGAGTGCAGAAGAGACCTACAATGCCATGCAAGTGGCAATGGTGAAAGCTAATGTGATTGAAGATGAAGAGACAACCATGGCCAGGTATCTTAGAATTCTCAATTCATTTCTGGCTAATGAAGTCGACTTGTATCCATACAGCTCTATGACAGAATTGCTACACTTAGCAATCAAAGTAGAAAGAAAGACAAGGGCTAGGAACCAAGGAAACAAGAGCTCAAGTGGAACATCCAACACTTGGAGAAACCAGCAAGGACGTAGCTCTCAATCCTATGGCCGGGAGTCTTCACAAAGAGAGCCATACTTAGAGCAAGTCGGACAGAAAAGAAGTGCACCACCTAGTGCCACACCCTACCCTCCACGAGCCACAACTGGTTCCTCTAATGGATCCAAAGGGAGTACCTCTAACCCTACTCTTAGAACTAGGGACATTGAATGCTTTAAATGTAGAGGAAGAGGTCATATGATGAAGGATTGTCCTAATAGAAAAACGCTCATGATTAACCACTTAGGACAATATGAATCTGAAAGTGACAAAGAAGATAATGAAGAGTGTGTTAATGAGGTGAATGAACATGAATCTGGTTTTGATAATGAGGATGAGATTGAGTATGAGCATGGAGAGTCTTTAATTTGTAAGAGAACATTGCATGTACAACCTGCCCCTTGTGAGGATAATCAAAGGGAAAACTTGTTTCATACTAGATGCTTAGTTAAGGGAAAGGTGTGCAACATGATAATTGATGGAGGTAGTTGTTGCAACATTGCTAGTACTGAATTGATTTCTAAGTTGCAAATTACTACTTTTCATCACCCTAGGCCTTACAAACTGCATTGGATGAATGATTGTGGAGAATTGAAAGTGAATAAGCAAGTTAAAGTTACTATCACATTAGGTCACTATGAGGATACAATTCTGTGTGATGTTGTTCCTATGCAAGCTTGTCACATCTTGTTAGGAAGACCATGGCAATATGATAGAAGAGTCATGCATGATGGTCACACTAATAAGCATTCCTTTACATTTAATGGCAAGAATGTTGTCTTAAAACCTATGTCTCCTATGCAGATTGCCGAGGCCTACGAAAGGAAGAAGGAAAACGACAAGGAACAAGGAGAGGAGAAGAAGCAAGGCAAGAGCACAACTCGGCAGCAAGTAGGCACCCCCTCAAAGCCAAGCCAAGCATTAGCAATACAGCCTTCTAGTGTCTTATTAGCATCCAAAAGTGAGCTACAAGGTGAGTATCTACCCCTAGAAACCACCCTCATGCTTTTGTGCAAGAAACTGGCCATGCTAAGTGAAGAAACTAAGGCTGCCCTACCCCCTCCTATCCAAGCCCTTTTAGAAGAGTTTAAGGATGTATTTCCGGATGATATACCCCCTGGCCTACCCCCTTTGAGAGGCATAGAGCACCAAATAGATCTTATTCCCGGAGCCACCTTACCAAATAGGCCAGCTTATAGAATGAACCCTAAGGAGAGCCAAGAAATCCAAACCCAAGTGCAAGAGCTCCTAGACAAGGGTTATGTGAGAGAGAGCCTATCTCCTTGTGCCGTGCCAGTTCTACTTGTGCCAAAGAAGACAACAACACATGGAGGATGTGTGTTGACTGTAGAGCCATCAACAACATCACCATAAAGTACCGCCATCCAATTCCGAGGCTGGACGACATGTTGGACGAGCTCCATGGTGCCACCATCTTCACAAAGATTGATCTAAGGAGTGGATATCATCAGATTAGGATGAAAGAAGGAGACGAATGGAAGACTGCATTCAAGACCAAGTTTGGTCTCTATGAATGGCTTGTGATGCCATTTGGTTTGACAAATGCTCCTTCTACTTTCATGAGATTGATGAACTATGTTTTGAGGAACTTTATAGGGAAATTTGTTGTAGTATACTTTGATGATATACTCATCTATAGCAGGTCCCTAAAGGAGCATGAAGAACACTTAAGGGAAGTTCTTTCTACCCTTAGAGAAGAGTACTTGTATGCCAATTTGAAAAAGTGTGATTTCTGCACTAATAAAGTCACATTTCTTGGTTTTGTAGTGAGTACACAAGGGCTGCAAGTGGATGAAGAGAAGATAAGAGCCATTCAAGATTGGCCAACTCCAACTTCAATTGGACAAGTGAGGAGTTTTCATGGACTAGCTAGCTTCTATAGGCGCTTTGTCAAGGATTTTAGCACCATTGCTGCACCCTTGACTGAGATCACCAAGAAGCATGCTCCATTCGTGTGGGGAGAGGCACAAGAGAGGGCCTTCAACAATCTGAAGTGGAGGCTCACCAAGGCGCCACTTCTAGTGCTCCCAGATTTTACTCGCCCATTTGAAGTAGAGTGTGACGCTTCTGGAATTGGTATTGGAGGTGTACTCATGCAAGAATGTAAGCCTATTGCCTTCTTCTCTGAAAAATTGAAAGGTGCATGTCTTAACTACTCTACTTATGACAAAGAGTTGTATGCTTTATATAGAGTGCTTAAGACTTGGCAACATTACTTATGGCCTAGAGAGTTTATTTTGCATACTGATCATGAGTCTTTAAAGCATTTTAGGAGTCAAGATAAACTTGATAGGAGGCATGGTAGATGGATGGAATTCATTGAAACATTTCCATATGTCATTAAGTATAAAAAGGGAAAAGATAATGTTGTTGCTGACGCACTTTCTAGGAGACATGTTTTGTTGACCACATTAGACTCTAAGGTGTTAGGATTCACTTACATTAAAGAGTTATATGCAGATGACATTGATTTTGGTGCTACTTATAAGCATTGTGTGCAGAAAGGTTCCTTAGATAAGTTTTACTTGTTTGAGGGATTTTTGTTCAGAATTGATAAGGTGTGCATTCCTAGGTGTTCCTTGAGGACGTTACTTGTCGAGGAAGCCCATAAGGGAGGTTTAATGGGACACTTTGGTAGGGATAAGACATATCATATGCTGCATACACATTTCTTTTGGCCACACATGCTTAGGGACGTAGAACACTTAGTGAAGAGATGTTTAGAGTGCCTAAAAGCCAAGTCTAGAATTAAGCCACATGGTTTGTATACTCCTTTACCTATTCCTACAGCCCCTTGGGAAGATATTAGTATGGATTTCATTGTAGGGTTGCCTAGGACTAAGAAGGGGAGAGATTCTATATTTGTGGTTGTTGATAGATTTTCTAAAATGGCTCATTTTATTGCTTGCCATAAGACTGATGATGCTTCTAATGTAGCTAACTTGTTCTTTAGGGAAATAGTTAGGTTACATGGAGTGCCTAAAACTATTGTGAGTGATAGGGATGTGAAGTTCCTTAGCTATTTTTGGAAAACTCTTTGGGGAAAACTAGGGACTAGATTGTTATTTTCTACTTCTAGTCATCCACAAACTGATGGTCAAACTGAAGTGACCAATAGGACTCTCACAACTATCTTAAGGGCTATCATTAGAAAGAATCTGAAGGCTTGGGAAGATGCATTACCTCATGTAGAATTTGCATATAATAGGGCTGTTCATTCTTCTACTTCTCTAAGTCCTTTTGAGTGTGTTTATGGTTTGAATCCTTTAACCCCACTTGATCTTACGCCGTTGCCTATGAAGGAACGAGCAGATTTCAATGCAGGAAAACATGTGGAGTTCATTCGGGAGATGCATGAAAGAACTAGGGCAAAGCTACAACAAAAGGGAGAGTACAATGCTGCCAAGGCAAACCAAGGAAGAAGGAGAGTGATCTTCAAACCGGGGGATCTTGTTTGGGTTCATTTGAGGAAGGAGCGTTTTCCTGAAAAACGCAAGTCCAAGCTTTCACCAAGAGGAGATGGTCCATTCAAGGTTCTGAAAAGAGTTGGAGATAATGCTTATGTGCTGGAGCTGCCCGGGGAGTATGGCGTGAGTGCAACCTTCAATGTTGGAGACCTTACACTTTATGAGGGACATGATGAGGAGCTGGATGATTCGAGGTCGAATCCTTTTCAAGAAGGGGAGGATGATGAGGGATCACCTACACCTCAAGTTCCTACATTTGAAGGTCCTATCACTAGGGCAAGGGCTAAGGAGATCCAACAAAAATTAGACAAGGTGATAACCTTTTTCTTGTCCAAGGAGCCTTCCATGTTAACAGCCTTCTTCGAGCCATCAATCAAGGATCTGTCCATCAAGTCAATGGTGGCCATTGCAGCTCATGAAGACCCTAGGGGTGAAGAGAAGACTCCATGAAGTGATTGGATGTTTTGCTTGTAGTCTTTTCTGTTTTAAGACAATTTCCTTATTTAACTTTTAATATTTCATTTTTATAAAGGGAGGCCAGCACTAGGACTATAAAAGGCCCTCCTTAGCATGTTTTTTGGAGATTAGACATTTTGTAACTCAGATACTTATTTTCCCTTCTATCAAAAGAGTGCTTTGAGAGAAGAGAGCTTTGCTGATTGATCTTGCTTAGTTGTTCTTGTGTGTGTCAATCTTCCTAGAGATTGGTGTTCTCAAGCCTCCATAAGCCTCCTCCTTGTGCTTGGCTGCCATGGCCATTGTGTAAGGTTGTACTGGTAGGGTTTCTTCATCATTTGGTTCAGTTCTTGATTCAGAGAACAAGGGTTGTTCCATTGTGTGAATTGGTTCTACTTCTATTCCTTTTATTTCTGTTATCTTCTATTTTCAGATTTAACCTCCATTGTTGTCTTCTTTGAGTTCTGTCAAGGTTTGGTGTCTAGATCTAGAGTTTGTGGCTTACCCCACATCAGAGATCGTGTTGGCTTTCATACAAGCCGTATCACAATGTTGGGTAACATCATTCAAGGTCAAATTAAGTGTATTATGGATTTGGTTGAAAATTTTATTCTTTCATAATCCTCTTATTTCTTGCTACCTTATCAAATTCTAAGGGTGGTACATCAGTTAGGCGATCTCCCGTATCAATGTCACACATATACTGCCTTATGGTAGTAATTTTAGTAGTCGACAAATTTTTTTGTCATCGGTGTCCTTCGGTGTTCGTTTGTGTCCTGCATTAACAATTCTCTGAGTCCAACACCTCACTTGATTTTTTTGACATACTTCAACCTCTTTGTGACTAAATCCGAACTCAAACAGTAAGATTCACAAAGTTGCAGACTCATACTCAACTGTAACTCGCTAGATCACGTTCCAGAACATCAAAGGATACTTAGTCTATTAAATGCCTTCTAAATTGTTTAATTTTGCACTTTATTGAAAAATGTACAAAATTTTAAAACTACTCAATAATTACATAATGTCCTCCTTACTACTAATTTTATCAATGGTCTGAAATTAAGTAATAATTAATATAAAATAAAATGATGAATAATTTAAAATTAATTGTTAAAATTGAAAAATAATTGTGGAAGACGAGGCAACCTGCTTTAACGATAATAAGAAAAGGGTCACGACTTGCGAGTCGGGCCAAGCAGGATTAAACACCCCGATGGGAGTGTAGATTTTCTATCCTTTCTCTGACGCTGTCCATTTCCCATCGCCTCATGGATTCGCTTTCTATAATTCTCCCTTCTTTCCCACTCTTCAAAAACCACCCCAAAACCCAGAAACTGACTACCTTCAAACCCTTCAATATACTCTCATGCCTCAAACCATCTGATTCTGCATTCCAATCTTTATGTTCTCGTCATGCTTATCTTTCCTCCCTCAAGCAGATTCCCATTTCACTCCGAACCCATTCTCCAACTTCCCTTCAAAATAATCGTTATCTTATCCGGAACACTCCAGTGTTGCAAAATTTAGCCAAGTACTTTTCTTTTACTGTCATTGACCTTTTTACGGCTTTTCCTTGCATTGCTTCTGAAGATGTGGCAGTGCCAGATTCAGGCAAAATTAAGTTGGAATCAATTTTAGTTTCAATTGATGAGTTTTTCAGTAGATACCCTTTTTTTGTTGCTGGGTGTACCTTCATTTGGCTGGTTGTTATACCTCTGACTCAAGAGTATTTCAGAAAATACAAATTTATATCCGCCATTGATGCATTTCGAAAGCTCCGGGATGACCCTAATTCTCAGCTCTTGGACATAAGAGATAAGAAGAATTTGAAGTTCTTGAGGTCTCCCAATTTGAAAATTTTGAATAAGGAAGTAGTGCAGGTTGAGTTTTCGGATGGAGATGAAGATGGGTTTGTCAGGAAGGTGTTGGAGAGCTTCAACGACGCGCCAAATACTATAATCTGCATTCTGGACAGGTAAGTGAAATAAATTGCAGCAATTTAAATCAATATAATAATCCCGTGTTATTTTGGTTTAAAGACAGCTTAATGCAAACCCAAAAAGAAAACAGAATTATAATTGTATTCGCAACTTTGAAGCAAAAGTGAAATTTTGGTCTGAACAATTAGAGACATACTGAATTGTTTAATTTTGCAAATGCAGAGTTGTCTCTGAGGGTTTTACTTTTGGAACTTTTTAAGAGCTAAGTGTAATGAAAGGACAGAAATTTGATACGTAGTGTTTATTTGGCTACCAAAATTTGAAACAACTAGACAAAGAATAACATCATGTAATTTGAAGGAATTAAAATTAAGATGAAGCTGCCTAACTATCTAGTTGACAATCCGTATTAGTTTTGCTTTTCTCAAACAGAAAAAAGGCTAACAACATTAATTTGCACAGAAGAGCAAATGCCGAGCAAATTTAGGTTGAATACAATACACCATCTGGTGCTTTAATTCTGAGTTAGGGGGAGCAGATATGAAATTTGTAGAGATAAATTCTTGAATAATCTCAGTGCAAGTTTCCAAACATTATTCTTTCATCTTGATTTTAATTGAATGTAAAATTTTTCTGACGGATTTTCACATGATAGCTAGCCCTTGTTTACCTGGTGCATTCACAGTGTCTCTTCTTTCTCATTTTTTAACATATCCTTGTGAAGGAGTTAATGGATGACTGCTTCTAACTTTGTTTCTGGATTTTCTGGCTTGGAAAGAGCCTAGGAGATCTTTTGTCCCAAACTACATCTGCAGCTCTGCATTTTCTTGTCTGAACTTGGTTGGCAGTTTCATCTATTATCTTCTGGTTATGTAGCTGACTTTTCTTCTCTTTTCACCTTTTACAGAAGATTGAAATATTCAGTTTATATATGTCTGTGATGAAAGTGATAGAGTTGCTTTGTTGTTGAAAGAAATTTCATTTTCTTTTACAAAATGCTATACGTGTTTGCAAAATTGGTCAATTGTTTCTCTTTTTGTGTGTAAGGTAGTTTTGATGGTAAATCCATGAAAGTCGCCGAGTTACTATTCAAGAATGGCTTCAAGGAGGCCTATGCAATCAAAGGTGGAGTCAGAGGTCAGCAAGGGTGGATGGTATGTCCTTTTTGTTCTTTTCTATTCTGCCTGTTGTTTGTAGACAGCAAATGCTAAACACCTTTATAGATCTTTAGAATGCTGTTTTCACCTTGGAAAACTTAATAAAAAGTTTGATGGTCGATTACAAATTAAATTCTTTATCCTCTACCGCAATAATATGAAAAAAATCCTATGGGTTCATTATCAAATTTTGACAATTCAATTTCCACTCTGTGACTTGATGACACACTAAGAATGGATGTCTCTGGTTGTGGACAGTTTGTTTGAAGGAAGGTATAGAGGAATGAATTTTGTGCCTTTGTGGTTGCAGGAAATACAGGATACCCTCTTGCCGCCTTCTGTACATATTTACCCAAAGAAAAAGGTTAAAGCTTCACAACAACTTAGCAGTACAAATGGAGGCGTTCAGCAAAATGAAGATAATTACAGGACTGCCTTATCCTCTGATGTCTCTGTGTCTGAAAATCAAAGGACAGACAATGGCTATGTGAAAAAATCTGCGGAATCCTTTTCAGATGTGAAAATTGATTCTATAGCTTCCTCCTCTCCCTATCCAAATGTATGTTTATCGCAACTATCTTTTCTCTTCCCCATTCACTGTGTCCATTAATGTTCTATTAAATCATGTTTGGGTATAATTGGCAAAAAAAGAAAGCATCTCTTAGTATAAATTATTAATATTCTGTTTGTTGAGTGCTGAAACTTGAATTCCTATCCCATTGTAACCTATAAAGTACGGAAACTTTGTTTTAAGGCATTTCAACGTGTCAGACATTCTACGGACACCGACACTCTTTTAACACTCTTGGAACACGTGTCAGATACGTGTCCCGTGTCTAACTTTTAAAAAAAATATAAAAAAAATCTCGTGTCAGACATATTTTTGAATGTGTCCGATACTTATTTTAAACATTTTAAGCACAAATATTTCATCCTCTTTAGATTTTCATTTGAAGTTCGAATCCAACACCAACGATCGCAGCTTGTATTCTGATCATCACAACATGTTTTCCATTAAAGTTGGATCCTTATCATTCATCGTAACTTACATCTCGGTCATCGCATCTCTATTGTTTATTTTTGTTGACAATTGAGAATAAGTTCCTCTATTTCTTCTTAGTGGATTTGTCAGTGCTTGTGCCCACGTGCATATTCTTTTTCAACAAGTCTTCGAAGTTTGTTTTTATGCAACCATTATACCTATTCAAAAGTTTGTTTTTGGGGTTTAAGTTTTTCTATGGAGGAAAAAGAAGCCAAATTTTTTTTTATTTTTGTATTGTCTCTTAATGTCTTACATAGACGCAACGACAAAGAACTAAGATAATTTTTGTCTATGGTGGGGGAGTTGAATTATAATAATGCCCATATAATTCTTTCTGGAGTTGCTCTCTTTGTTTTTGTTTTTTGTTATTGGTGTATGTGTACATAATTTTTGTATTCTTTGTTATTTTTTGTTATTGTTGATAACTTGATGTTGGAGTTTTATTAGTTACAAATTTATCTTTGTATAATTCAGAATTAGAAAGTTCTTTTCCAAGGTAAAGGGAATGAAAACAATAGCAGTGATAAAGAATATATTGAAAAATAATGAATATTGATTGTATTATAAATTTATGATAATTTTTTTTGAGATTAAGTTGTGAAGTTAGTTGTATATATTATTGTTTTCTAATTATATATATATATATATATATATATATATATATATATATATATATATATATATATAATATTTTTATTTTTTAATTCACGTATTTTTAACGTGTTGTGTCTTATATTTTTTTAAAATTTAGGTGTCACGTGTCATGGTCCGTGTCATGTCCCGTGTCTGTGCTTCATAGACTATAACCAATGAGCAAATATGTAATTGAGCTTGAAAGGTAGCATGGTAGTAGAACCATGGTTGGCCTCACACTTATAGATATATAGCATTAGCTTGTTGATTTAGGGGCATTCTTAACCATACTATTGAGAAAATAGGGAGAGTAGAAGTTAGGGAGGAAATGAAGAGACAAAACAATATAAATTATTGAAAGACTCAATAATGGTGGGTATAATACGACCTTTCAACCTCTATTTATACTAATATAAAAACCACACAAAGACTTTATACTTTTTGGTGTACTACCAGTAACTATTTCCTTAAACTACATAACTTTCCTAAATTCTTAATACCTCTCAATAGGGTTATTCTTTTCTTAAACTAAAAGACTTCTAAATTCTTAATATATCCCAACACATACAAACTTCCAAGAACAGTATGTATAGGCACTTAGATATGATGAATTCTGTCTTGTATGTATTGAATTGGCATAGGCATACCTTGCAACTGGTGTTTTGTGTCCAAGTATTTGATACAATATTTAGCATAACAGCCATTAGGCACATCTGTTATAGAGATCTATATATTTAAAAATAAGAGCTTAAATATCTAAGTGTTGTCGAAATTGTTCGATTCGCGATTGAATTGCATGATTTGACTCAATTTGCAAGCCCCATGAATACTAATCATGAGGTGAATGACAAAGTGGCCTGAATTGCTGCAATCGGTGCAATTCCAGGACCCAATGCAAACCTAGAACGACAAGAAAGCTGCATTTCTTTCTTTTTTTCTTTTTAACCTTACTAAACCCAAATCCAGTGTTTCACTGTTAAGTTTCACTAACCCATTCAAACTCTTAGTGCCCAAAGGTTAATAGCATTCATCCCAGCAGCAGCACAGCAGAGGTACTTGCTGCTGCTGCAGCACAGCGTTTCACTTTAGTATCACTAAACCCATTCAAACTCTTAGTGAGAAGGTTAATGACACCCACCCCAGCAGCGGCACAGTAAAAGATGCTTGCCGCCGCTGCTTATTGCTCAAACGTAATCAACAAGGAACTCTCTTCTGCCAATCTTCTCCTTCTTTTGGTTAGCAAAGGTGAATTTCTTGCAACCTTCATCTTTCTTAGTTTGTAAAATTACTAAAAATTTCCGTTTGAGTTTGACATTTAAATATATATTATTTTGAGTATTTTGTTTATGTTATTTGCTTATACATATTTTATATTATATATTTTAAACTATTTTTTAATGCGTTCCTAAATCATATGATTTAATACGATTCACAATTAAAAAATAAACTATTTGTTTCATGATTTAAATCGCAATTTGAAACCTATATGATTTACAAAACGACCATTCATAGCAAAAATACAGTTAAAATAAGTTGATAATCGTGCAATGTTATTTCCTCTCAAGAAATAGGTGCACCATCTGTCATGTAGGAAGGCATGACAATCCTAAAACTATTGAGTTGGAGTACTTTGGTTCATTAAAGGCTTGTATGTTAGAATTTCTTCTTATGGGAACCTTCATCCTCACCATAATTATGATCATCACGTATCTTCTATATAAATGTGCTGCCTGATTCTAGCTGTATAACAACTTTCACTGTACTTAAAGTAAACATTCAACTCACCAATGTTTTAACTCTTCTCTCTATAAAACATATTAGTAATGCAGGCAGAGAAAGGATTAGAAAATGTAGTTTGAAAGACCTGAGAGACATTGAATTGTAATTTATTTTGGTGT
The DNA here is from genome assembly GCA_037074535.1 of Gleditsia sinensis. NCBI lineage: Eukaryota > Viridiplantae > Streptophyta > Magnoliopsida > Fabales > Fabaceae > Gleditsia > Gleditsia sinensis. Next base: position 49,170,157 of record CM073469.1, read on the forward strand.
TGAATTTTTATGTTTGATACTATTCGTTATATTAGAATAATTGATAGTTTAGGTTTCACTGAGCTGCTGGCATGCTTTGTCTTCTCTAATTTTTAATTTAGCCGAAAATTGTTTGTTATATAGTTACAGGACCTGTTCACAACCCTTGTGGCTTGTGTTTTAACCCCTTCTACTCTTTCTGTTGTTTCCAAATAAACTCTGAGCTATTATCTCCTGTATAATAAACCCTGACACATTCATATAATCACGAACCATTTACCCTTCATAAAGCATATCCTGGTCTTCACCTTTGCTGGCCTTGCAACCAAATATCTTTGAAGTGTTCTATCCTCTGATTCTTTGTACCTGTTCTGTGTTACTTGGTTACGTATGAAAGTCCAAATAACCTTTTTCCTAGATCATAGAAGCCAAACTCTAATGTTTAGCCTCTCCATTTTCCCTGAATAGATGCAATGTTCTCTTGCTGAGTTTATTGAAGCACTTCTAAGCCATTTACTTCTATTATAGGATTTTTATTTTTAAACTTTTTCTTGTCAATCAGTTGACAAATTGCTGAATCTGTCTTATTTTATACAGTTATTTTTTTTTCCTCTTCAAGGTGATTCAATATTAAAGAGAACAATGCTTTTGGGGCAACTCAATTCTTATCATGATTTACATGAATTGTTACCCAAGATAGGATAATTATGATTTGGAGCCTGTGGGGCTAGCTTTTTGTCAAGGAGGCTGGAGTAAAGTTTATACTCCTGTTGTAGCATTTCTTCAAATGCTCCTCCCCTTTATAGCAATTAAATAAAAGATAGAGGAGTCTGTCGCTTTTTGGGCCATAAAGAATTCGAATTTAAAATTGCAGATAGAGATAAGATGATTTGCTCTGTGAGTTATCTGCCATTGTTGATGCTGTGTATCTGGCCTAGTGTTCTTTGGGAATATAGATTTTCAGCAAAGCTTACCAGGCAAGAAATAAGTAGAACGATTAGGAAATGTGCTGCTCTCTGCTCTTGAAACAATCAATTTGGAGTGGACTAGACTTAAGCTAGCCTTTCTTTTCTTGGTTTGAGTTCAAACTTCAAATCTCCCAACCTACGCATCTTCGGTTATCTAGATCTCTATACAAGGCGTAGAAGGCTAAAAGTCAGCTGTGAGTGCAAGATAGTTGCATCCGTACATGTTAGGATGCTCATAAATAATACTGTTAATTCATGGTCTGACATGAACTGCTGGAAAACCTTGTTGGGAAAAAATGAAAGGAAAGAAAAAAAAAAAAGGAGGAAAGAAGAGCAATCATCAACATGCTGTACATTAATTCTTTTCGTTCTCTTTTTTTTTTCTTATTGTAGTTTCAACTATGGAAGCAATTTATTTACTATGGAGATTGATGGAAAGGTATCAAAGCAGACGGAAAGATTTGCACATGATTTTTATTGATCTAGAAAAGGCATATGACAGAGTGTTAAGAGAAATCCTATGGAAGGCTTTAGAAAAGAAAGGAGTACGTATTGCGTACATTCGAGCAATCAAAGACATGTACGACGGGATAACGACTTGCGTGAGAACACAAAATGGGGATACAAAGGATTTTCCCACAACTATTGGACTACATCAAGGGTCTTCTCTGAGTCCGTATCTTTTTAACTTGATTTTGGACGCAGTTACTGAACATATACAAGAGTTGGGGCCTCAATGCATGATTTTTGCAGACGATATAGTCTTAGTTGGTGAATCGAAAGAGGAAATAAATATGAAGTTAGAGTCATGGAAACTAGTTTTAGAAACACACGGTTTCCGGATAAGTAGAAATAAAACAGAATATATGGAATGTAGTTTTAGTAAGAGACGAACAAATACAAATGTCGACGTGAAACTTGGAGACTATATATTAAAACAAGTTACAAGTTTTAAATATCTTGGGTCCATTATTCAAAATGACGGTGAAGTAAAGGAGGACGTAAACCACAGGATTCAAGCTGAATGGATGAAATTGAGGAAAGTTTCGAGTGTCATTTGTGATAAAAAAGTGCCGCTCAAAGTTAAAGGAAAATTCTACCGTACAGCTATAAGACCTGCTATATTGTATGGTACGGAATGTTGGGCGGTTAAAAGACAATATGAAGATAAACTCAACGTTGCAGAGATGAGAATGTTGCGATAGATGTGTGGACACACCAGAAGAGATATAATTAGAAATGAGTGCATTAGAGAGAAAGTTGGGATAGCACCTATTGTGGAGAAGATGGTTGAAACTCGCTTAAGGTGGTTTAGCCATGTGTGGAGAAGACCTGCAGAAGCCCTTGTGAGAAGAGTTGATCGGATGGAGAATAGTCCAATAATTAGAGGTAGAGGGAGGCCAAAGAAAACAATAAGTGAAACTATTAAAAATGATTTAATAGTTAATAACTTATCTATTGATCTCATCCATGTTAGGCCACTATGGCGCCGTTTGATCCATGTAGCCGACCCCACTTAGTGGGAAAAGGCTTAGTTGTTGTTGTTTGTTGTAATTTTCAAGGCTTAGGGTTCACATCATGAGTAATTATGTAATATTTCTTAGGCATGATTTGTAGCCGAAAAAAATGTCAATAGTTATACTTAAAGAAATATTGCAACTTGATGGTGAATGTATCTCAAACATTCATGCTCATAAAAATATTTGCATTGTCATTTGAATTAGAATGTACTAGCTTAAAGAGTGATTGATGGTTGACTTTGGATGGAGATATGAATTGGAGAATAGACTTGTTCCATTAATGGAGATTCAGACTTCTTCAATACCTTCATAACGTTTTTATTTATTTATTTCAAATATCACTAAAATGGCAGCTGACTTTTAACTTTGATCTGATTGACTTTATTATTTTAGCTGTTGGCTGCATGATGATAAAACATGAAACAAAACCAGAATGCAGATCTATGTTTTGCACTATGTAAAGAGCCCTTTCATTATTTTTTCTTTTCTTCTTGACAGTACCCTGATCTGAAGCCACCAGCGTCCCCAACTCCATCAAAGCCAAAATAATGCTGTTGGTATACCACTCTCAACTGGCATCTATTGGGCAGAAATGATCTCGTTAAGGCAGATATTCAATTTTAATAGTTGAATTTTCTTTCTTGACAATAATATTTTCTGTATAATATGTTGAACTTCAGAGCTAGTGAAAACCATGTTCTCAGTTATGGACTTATGGGATAGGGAATTATTTATCATTTTTTTTGCCAGCAATCAGAATTACTGCAAAATTAGGGATTTATTGCATTTTTATGTGATCCGAATCCCCACGCTGTACAAGTAGAATCAATCTGAATGTTTATGAGTGTGCCTTATTGAGAACGAAAGGTAAATTCAGTGAGCAACTGGTAGAAGAAGATTGACAAGAAACAAATAAAAAGATTCACCAATTGAACTATTCGTAATAATTTTTTTAATGTTGAAAATCTCATTTGCACGTGAACTCAGCTCAAATACACAATTCTTTATAGATGTTTGATGTTCCAAAAAAAAAAAATTAAGTAAATTTTCTTATAAAAATTTCTTAATTTCAATTGGATTCGGGTTCAAATTGTAAATCTGAAATTAGGCCAGGCTTGGACACAGTCTCTTTTGTTTTTTGTTTTTCTTTTTTCTGGAAAAGTTTCACTCAAATTCGATAAAATTTGGCCCATCATCAAGTGTAAGTCAGAGTCAATGGACAGAGGATTGAGCTTAAATCTATGGCTAAAATTAATAATTAAGTTTTTGTACTAGAAATTCTTGTATCAATTTTCTAATTGTTGTAGGGACCTTTTCTTGGGAAACAATTTTCTCAAACAAAGAATCTGTTTAACTTTTTTTTTTTTTTAATATCGAAAAGCCATGAGGCAATTTTATTGAGCTGGATACGAAGCACGTAAAATGTCTGATGGCGCTTCGATCCAAGTACTAATATCACTAATGGACAAACCATGATGTGCAAGAGCGTGCCACTGTAATGGCCTTCCTGGTGACCCATTGAACATCCGCATTCCTGAGTTCAGAACATTCAAACGGAATGTCCTTCTGTAGTAATCCCAAAATCGAGAGGTTACTACCTTTCCGTCTGTTGCCATCAAAGAACAGATGTGCATCCCTCTCAATTACTACGTCAAGGCAACCGTTCTCCAACGCAAAATCAGCACCGTTTCCCAGCAAGAGCCACAGGGAAGGAAGTCCAAATAGTGGGAACCTAGCCCAAAATGACTCACCAATTGGCAGTTCCAAGAGAGTAGGAAAAACCCGAAGAAAACCACGACTATTAATGTGGGTCATGCAGATTACGCGTGGGCATTGGGATTTGAGCACACTCGGCTATACGAAGGCCGGAGAAATAGTTTGAAAAACAGAAAAATATATATAAAAATATGAATTGATATCTAATTCATAAATAATATTTTATTTATTTAAATTATGATAAGTAATAAAAATAATTTTTAAAAATATTATTTTTATTATGTGTTATAATTTAAATATTATTGATAAAAAAAATTATCTATTAATAATAGATTAAATTATTTTAAAAAAAATATTTATTAAAGTGTACCATTCTTTTAAAATTTTTAAATTTTGTAAAATTAATTTTTGTATCATATATTAAATAAAAATTTAAAAAAATTAGAGAAAAAATATTAATAAAAAAATAAATATAAATAAACATTTTGAATATTAAGTAATGTGTGTTTGTAGACATTTTTTGATATAATTTAATTTTTAATTTTTCATTACCTGTTACAATGATGAATATTCCATGATGAGTAAATGTATGGAAGAGACAGAGAGGTACAGAATTATTCCCGTATTTAGTTGTAATTGGAGTTTGCTTCTTACTCGAAAAGGGGTTTGTTATCTTCCTCCTTATTCCATAATACAGTATCTTTGTTGCCTTCCTTCTTATTCAATAATATAGTATCTCAAGTGCATCACTGGTGCTTTCATCTTCCCTCCCACTTGCATGGCTGATGGTACTCGTCTGGCACAAATTGGTGAGAATTACAAAGAGCTTCGCAATGATCATTCTGAATTACGCAAGCTCCATGGACTGACCGAAGCTCTTGTGGCTCAAATGGAAAACTTCCATTAAGAATATGGAATTCATGATGCGCACATTCATGAAGCAACCATAGGTTTCGGCCCCGTTTCCATCTTCAGGTAGCAATTCACATAGCACAACAACTCCTACATTTGATTTCCAATTTTCCCTGGGTATCTGTATTGATGTGCCTCACTCCATGGAACTAACCCATCGATTGAGATTTGTTATTTTGAAATTTGAGATTAAATATTTGAAACTTATAAAGTCTTAAAACTTAAAGTTTTCTTTTAAATATACTAGTTTATATTTATCAAAATTCCATTAATAAATTTATATATTTATAATATTGCCATTTTGTAAACATCTCTTTTCAAGAGATGGTGAACGGTGTTCTTCTGTTTTAACAAGAAGAATTTTGAAAACTATTTTGAAACACTCCCTTCGAAAATAACATCGTCAAATATATCTTTTGTTATTTTTATTTTCTGTAAAAACACTTTTCAAATAGGCCTAGTAGATTAAAACTCTAAATAAATTATAAGAATTTGTTTTAAATTAAAACTACAAATCCTATAAAATAATGATAAATAAACAGTAAAATAATAACAATAATATATCAAACCAATAAACAAACTAAACATGTCCAAGTTCCAAACCAATCCAGATCTCAAATTCAACACTTCACTGACATAAAATAATACTTTTTGAGTTCATTAACAAATCTTGTGAGAATATTTGTAGGCAATTAAATTTTAAGCTAATAAAAATTTGTCATCTTATAAAATCTAAGCCATAATAAAAATTTATTGGCAAGTTTCCTGACTAATGAAATTTTTTTTAAGTGCCACTAATAAATTAATAAATTAAATATATGACAATCAATCAAATTCCATCAATGTGGACAGACTAATAAAGCATGATCAATTAAATTTAATTAATGTGTCATTTTAAAATAAATACATGACAACACATTCAAGTTTGTCGCGCATGTACAAAAGATATGTCATGGTCAATTCAATTTAAGTTACATATCATTTTAATATATAAATAAATAATGATTTTAGCTGATAAATAAAATTATGTGACATGTAAAAATTTATATTTAAAGTCAATCAAAATTTTATCTATAATTATTTTGTAACAAAAAAATAATTAAGACAATAAGTTTGCAAAGAAAGAATATTCTTAGTGCTCAATAGCTTAAGAAAAAAAAAATCTAAATACAACGCCAGTCCCTCCCCTCTCGTGACCCTGAGTTATGGATCCAATTTTTTTTTTCAATTTTTTTTAAAATATCTTTAATTCTATTAAAAATACTTAACAATTTAATTATTTATGATTTAATTAATGACGTAATCTGACCACTAAAAAATTGACATAAAATAATTATAGAAGATATGATGGTTTTTAAAAATTAAATTAAAAAAATTAAAAGATAAAATTTTAAAAAAAAATTAAACACTTACACATTATACTATAAGAAAAAGTATAACATTTATATATAAGAAAAAGTATTAAAAAATAATTAAATAAAAAATATATAAATTTATAACATCGTTATTATATATAAGGAAAAGTATAACATTTATATAAATGTTTAAATATTATTTTTATTTTTTATTTTTATTTTTATTTTTTAAAACTATCTTATCTTTAATAATATTTTTATATTAATTTTTTAGTGGTCAAATTATGTCATTAATTAAAATATAAATAAATAAATTATTAAATATTTTTAATAGAATCGAAGACAATTTTAAAAGTAAAATATTTTTTAAAGAATGAAAAAAAAAGAAAAAAAGATGTTTTGGGCGCAGCGGAGAATCCATATCCACCTCAACGCAGTCGGCCCCGTCCCCCACAAGATCGGACTTAAAGCAGCTCAAGTGACCAGCCTCCCTCAACGTCAGCGTCCGGCCTCTATCGACGGCGTCTCCTTAGTCTTCGTCGGAACTGCCTCCAGGTAAGAGGTTTTGAAAACTTTTGCTCCTTTTCGTAACCCCAAACCCATGTTTCATCCCTGTTGCCATTCCTTTATTCTTTCTTTTTGTCTGAATTTTCAGAAGTCTCAGATGGATTTTGTTGCGCTTAAGGTAGCTTTGAATTTTGATCCACTGAACTGGAACTGGTAGCAATGGAGGAGTTGACGGTCTCGGATACTAATCTACTAGTATATGTTCATCCTTCGATAAGTAATAAGCCAAGCAATTCTCCATGAGCTCAGCTCTTTGCTTTTCCCGAATGCTTTCTCACCTTTTTAATTTTGTGCATTTGTAGGATTTGTAAACGCAGTTGTCATTTATATTTATGTGTTAGAATTAATTAAATTATGTGTGATGAGAGGGCATAGGATATATCACCGTCTTATCTGTTGATTAAGGAGATTATAATTATATTTGTAGTTATTTATCATTTTTCCTACAAATATTAGATTGCCTTTCATATAGACTAAACTCTATTTAACATGTTATTAGAGCCCTACACAAAATCAGTAGTCCTTTTTTTCTTTTATCAGTTTCCTATTTTCTGAAAAATCCTCAGCAGAATGTCGCAACAGGGGTGAAGTTCCGGCCCCTGCAAAGACTGCTTCTGCTTACGGGAAGGCGTGGGTTCTATTCAGAACCCAAAAACTGGCCGACCCACCACCGCTGGAGGATCTCCGGCCACCGTCGTCGGCGCCGATCGTGCCCATCTTTGGCACCTATCAGCTGCTGTTTTCACTCTTTCGTGGTGTTTCTTTTCTACCCAGGTTTCCGTAAGGCTGTGTATTCATCATACCCAGTTGCTACTTCAGCATTCTGCTCTCTGTTGGTGTATTTTGCTTGGCCTGGTTCGGTTTTGGATTGATTTCTTCATCTAGATGTGATGGCAGCCTCCTCCGCTGTATCCACAGCTCTAGTTCATGGCAGCTTACTCTGACTGGTACGTGTTTGTGCTGTGTTTCTAACTGGTACGTGATGGCTGCTTCCTCCATGACACCCACAGCCCAAAAATCGGGTATTCTCTCTGTTATACCAGCGCACTCTGAGACTATTCCACCATCTACAGAAGTCTCTTTGTCCAGAGCCAAGAATTTCTACAATATCAAGCCATTAAAAATGCCACTGGTGCTATAGTTTCGTTGCCCATACTGGTAATTGCTATCTTAGTAAATCTCCTTCTTCATCTTAGACTCAGTTACTTCGGATCATATCTCTGATAACTTCATCTGATCTCAAAGTTGGATATTTTATCTTCTTTCTCATCTGTTGATATTTTTGCTAATGGTTCTAAAGCTATTAATATATTGTTCAAGCATGACAGCTTCCTTTCCTTCCTTTTTATTCTGTTCTTTAGGTACTGATTGTCCTTTCAATGTTATCAGTAAGTTAATTCAAACTCTGAATTGCTTTCTTACTTTTTCTGTATGCTTATACAAGATTGGTTAGACAATTAGAACCAGACCTGAATCATAAAGGCTATATCATCTCACATCTCTAGTTGTTTGCACTACCTACTCAGTACTTAATCTTTCTTCTTTAGAGTCTTGAAAATGTGAACCATGTCAGTTGAGTGAACATTCTGTGTAATTTTAACTAAGCAGAGTCAAAAAAAAATTAAGTTAGTCATCATCGTTCTATTTTAAATTTTATATATTTTGGCATTTTTATTAATAATTACTCTCGGTGTACTTGATTGTTCTTAACGAAAGATCGATCGATTTGAACTATTTTTTATTTTAAAAAATTTTTGCATTGAAATTTGTATCCAATTTAATACATCTATGAAAATTTTGCAGAGTCATAGTGCAGATGAATATTTTTCTACCTCTTTTCAAAATTTTACAATTGCACATGGTATGCTTCATCAGTCCTTTTGTACTCACACGCCACAATAAATTAATATAGCTGAACGAAAGAATCGCCATTTAATTGAGACAACTCGCACTTTGTTACTTCATCACAATATTTCTCTTTCTTTTTGGGGTGAAGCAGTTCTTACAACCTATTACTTAATCAACCGTATGCCTTCTTCAGTGCTCAAAGGTCAAATCCCTCGTTCTATCATATTGAAGTTCAACCATTGTATTATCTCCCTCCTCGTGTCTTTGACTGTGTTTGTTTTGTTCATAATAATATCTTAAGTCATAATAAACATGTTGTTAAGTCTTTTAAATGCATCTTTTTAGACTATTCTAGATTGCAAAAGGGATACCGGTGTTACTCTTTCTTAACTTGTCAATTCTTTCTGTCTGTTGATATTACTTTTTTTAAGCAGTCTTCTTATTATTCATAATCTCTTTCTGTTGATTAGTTTATTGTTACTAGTGTTCTTCTTCTTCCTTATTTTGATTTTTCTATTGTTCACTTAACAGACACTTCAATTTCACCTCTACAGTCTGTTCTACCCCTCTAGATTTATCGTCGTCATGTATCTATTTCTACTCCTACAGACCTGTGGATGTTTTTAATGATTCACTACTGGATCCAACTTTAAAACCTACTTCGACCTTGTCTCCTGCTGATATTTTTCCTATTGCCATTATAAAATGTATTCGCTCTTCTTGTAACCCTCATTTTATCTGTAATTTTGTGAGTTATCATCGATTATCCTCTTCTTATTGTGCTTTTGTGTCGTCTTTGTCTTCTATTTTTATTCCTTAGATAACACATGAAGCTTTATCTCGCCCTGGGTGGCGATAAACAATGGTTGATAAAATGACTGTATTACAATTATGTGGCATTTAGGAATTGACACATCTGCCTTCTGGCAAGTCTACTATTGATTATCGTTGGGTTGATATAGTTAAAAATGGATCTGATGATACTATTGATCGTCTTAAGGCCTATTTGGTTGCCAAAAGATATACGCAGATTTTCAAATTGAATTATGGTGATACTTTTTGTGTGTGGCAAAAATAGCTTCCATTCCACTTATGTTGTCCATTGCTGCCATGTGACATTGGCCTCTCTATCAATTAGATATTAAGAATGTCTTTTTTCCATAGTGTTATTTAGAAAGAAGTGTATATGGAACAATCACCTCGTTTTGTTGTTTAGGGGGAGTTTGGACTAGTATGTCAACTATGGCGGTCTATTTACGGTTTGAAGCAATCTCTCCGAACTTGGTTGAGCCGATTTAGTAGTGTGGTTCAACAATTTGAGATGACTCGAAGTGAGGACGATCACTCAATTTTTTATGCACATCGATCCTCTGGCCATTGCATCTATCTAATTGTTTATATGGATAAGGAATGATCAAGAAGAGATTTCTCAGTTTAAACATCTAAAAAAATTTTAGACAAAAGATCTAGGAAAGTTGAAATACTTTTTAAGGATTGAAGTGACACAGTCTAATACTGATATTGTAATCTCTCAGAAGAAATATGTCTTAGATCTTTTTAAAAAAAACATGTATGTTGGACTGTATTCATATAGTCGGTCCCAAGCCTGGATAAAAGAGGAGAGTTGTGTTAGACGTGCGACAATCAACGTAAAACTTTGTCGTAGTTACATGAATATGGATAAACGAAATTTAAAACAAGTTATAAGTTTTAAATATTTTGGGTCCATTATACAAAATGATGGCGAAGTAAAAGAGGACGTAAACCATAGGATTCAAGCTGGATGGATGAAATGGAGGAAAGTTTCGAGTGTCATTTGTGATAAAAAAGTACCGCTCAAAGTTAAAGGAAAATTCTACAATATGGCTATAAGACTTGCTATATTATATGGTACTGAATGCTGGGCGGTCAAAAGACAACACGAAGATAAACTCAATGTTGCAAAGATGAGAATGTTGTGCTGGATGTGTGGACACACCAGAAGAGATATGATTAGAAATGAGTGCATTAGAAAGAAAGTTTGGGATAGCACCTATGTGAAGAAGATGGTTGAATTTCGCTTAAGGTGGTTTGGTCATGTGTGGAGAAGACCTGCAAAAGCCCTAGTGAGAAGAGTAGATCAGATGGAGGATAGTCCAATAATTAGAAGCAGAGAGAGGCCAAAGAAAACAATAAGTGAAACTATTAAGAATGATTTAATAGTTAATAATCTATCTTTTAATCTCATTCATGATAGGCCACTGTGACGCCGTTTGATCCATGTAGCCGACCCCACTTAGTGGGAAAAAACTTAGTTGTTGTTGTTGTTGTTATTGAACTGTACACCAATTGAAAGTCTGATGGATTCAAATGCTAAACTTTTATTTGAACAGGGGGGCCCTTTATCTAATCCTAGTAGATACAAGAGACTTGTGGGAAAATTGTAAGCTAATTTCTACCATCTCCACGCACAAGACACTGGGATGTAGTGATGTGCATTCTAAGATATACCAACGGTGCTCTTGGAAAAAGACTATTGTATGAGAATCATCAACATGTTCTAATAATTGGATATGCAGATGCAGATTGAGTAGAATTTCTTTCGATCGATGATCCATTACAGACTATTGTGTATTTGTCAAAAGAAACCTAGTATCTTGAAAAAGCAAGAAACAAGAAGTGGTGGCTAGATCTAGTTCAGAGACTGAATATCGGGCAATGGCCTTGGCTACGTGCGAGTTAGTATGAATTAGACAATTTTTGCAAGAGTTGTAATTTGAGGAACTTGATAAAATGAAACTTATTTGTGACAATCAAACTGCTTTACACATTACCTCTAATCCTGTGTTTCATGAACAGATCAAACTTATAGAAGTTAATTGCCACTTTATTAGAGAGAAGATTTTATCAGGAACCCTTACCACAAGTTTTGTCAATTCTAATGATCATTTAGTTGGTGCATATGACCTATATGTTCCAACTTGAAGGAGAGTATTAGAATTAATTAGATTATGTGTGATTAGAGTATATTGGTTATATCCCTTGATTTAAGAGATTATAGTAACCGTCTTATCCCTTGATTAAGGGGATTATAATTATATTTGTAATTATCTACTTATATGTAATTTTGCCTATAAATATTAGAGACTGATGCAGGCTTTTCATATGGACTACACTTTATAATTATTTTTTTCTCTTACTTTTCTCTGATTTAACAGTATGTTTCTAGGACATGAGTTTTGATGAGGTTTGGGTTTCTCATAGGTGACTTACTGAGCTTACTTTGAATTGCATGCATTAAAATTTCTTTATATTGCTTTCTTGCTGGGAAAAGATGGGAGGCATTGTATAACCACATGGACTTTGCTGTGCCTGGATTTGTCTCAGGAGGTAGCATGGATTGACTTGCATTTTCCCGTATCTTTAAGTTGTATTCTCAAATTTTTATTGTTTTAATATAATAATCTACTGGATTGTTTTGTTGGAATTTTATTCACTGCATTCCTTGATAATATTTTTCCTGGTGTAGAAGGATATTGGTTATATCTCTTGATTTAAGGGATTATAGTAACCGTCTTATCCTTTGATTAAGGGGATTATAATTATATTTGTAATTATCTACTTATATGTAATTTTGCCTATAAATATTAGAGACTGATGTAGGCTTTTCATATGGACTACACTTTATAATTATTTTTTTCTCTTACTTTTCTCTGATTTAACATTATGTTTCTAGGACATGAGTTTTGATGAGGCTTGGGTTTCTCATAGGTGACTTACTGAGCTTACTTTGAATTGCATGCATTAAAATTTCTTTATATTGCTTTCTTGCTGGGAAAAGATGGGAGGCATTGTATAACCACATGGACTTTGCTGTGCCTGGATTTGTCTCAGGAGGTAGCATGGATTGACTTGCATTTTCCCGTATCTTTAAGTTGTATTCTCAAATTTTTATTGTTTTAATATAATAATCTACTGGATTGTTTTGTTGGAATTTTATTCACTACATTCCTTGATAATATTTTTCCTGGTGTAGAAGGAGATTTATGGTAAGTGTTATGAAGCACAGACACGGACACGGGACACAACACGGACATAGACACGTGACATGTAAATTTTAAAAAAACGTAGAACACGACACATTGAAGACACATGAATTAAAAAAAAAAATATATATATATATATATAGAGCCAAAAAATAATAATATTTACAACTCACTTCACAATTTAATCCCAACAAAATTATCATAAATTTATAATACAATAAACATTTATTCTTCTTCAATATATTCTTCATCATCGTTATTATTTTCATTCTCTTCGTATGTAAAAAGAACTTTCTACTTTTGAATTATACAAATATAGATTTACAACCGATAAAACTCCAATATCAACAACAAAAAGAAATAACAAAGAATACAAAAGTTATGAAATAATATGTGTATTATTATAATTTAACTTTCTCACCGTAGACAAAAGTTACCTCAGTTCTTTACCACTGTTTTTATGTAAGACATTAAGAGACAACACAAAAATTAGAAAAATTTGGCTTCCTTTTCCTCCATAGAAAAGTTTGAACCCAAAAACAAATTTTTGAATAGGTATATATACTTGCATAAAAAAAACTTCAAAGACTTGTTGAAAAAGAATATGCACGTGGCCACACGCACACAGAAAAATCTAATAAGAGAAAATAGAGGAACTTACTTTCAATGGTCAACAAAAACAAACAATAGAGATACGATGATTGAGATGTAAGCTACGATGAATGATAGGGACCCAACTTTAATGGAAGACATGTTACGATGATCGGGATATAAGCTGCAATCATCGGTGTTGGATTCAAACTTTAAATGAAAATCTAAAGGAGACGAAAGATTTATGCTTAAAATGTCCGAAATAAGTGTCGGACACGTTAAAAAAAGTGTCCGACACGAGTTTTTTTATAATAATTTTTTTTAAAAAAAGTTGGACACTAGACACGCAGCGGACACGTGTCTTAAGAGTGTTCGACGTGTGTCTCAAGAGTGTCCGAAGAGTGTCTGTAGAGTGTCCGACACGTCGACATGCCCTAAAATGAAGTGTTCGTTCTTCATAGGTGTTGGCATTATTTAGCACTGTTTTATCTATTATCTTATAAAGAAGTGCAATAGACGTGTGGTTTTATGTCTCTGTGAATTACAGAATTACAAAACTATATTTGTGTGTCAAAGTGGGAAACATAAGATTACTGTTGAGTTTAAATTTAATTTTCTACTATCATTAAAATGTCATAGTCTTAATTTAGCTAAAAAAACTTTCACAGTAAGCTTGCAAATGTGCTGAAGTTATTTAGGTTGAAACATGATAATAACCATGCCTTCACACTCACCCTCCTTTATATAATGTTACTTTGGTTTTGGCATCCTTGCAGGTTCAGTGAAATCTTTGATGGCGTTGTGTTGGCTTATGATGTCAACTTTCTTGATAAATGTGCAAAAATTCTTTCTGGGGTTCATCCTTATTTTGTTGTTAGACTAAAGGCAAAGTTGTTACTTTTTTATCCGAAGCCAAATATGCTTTTAGGTAGTCCACTCATTGTGACTCATGAGTCATGACTGTTAATATTTTCTGGTTACATGCTTTTATCAGTCTAGAGAATTAATGAATGAAATTAATTTTTTTCAAATTCTCCTGTTTTATTTTATTTTTGCCAGGGTTTAATTACACCCAAAGTCCTTTTTCAGGCCCCCATTTTTTCCTTGCTGATTTTGTTATTGATTGTTGCTTTCAGAAGGGAAGGTAGTCAAGCTTACACAGGAATCTATTCATGTCATTGTGCTTGGCTTTTCTTCTGCAATTATAGCTGACAAAGACATTAGGGAAGAGTTCATATACAAAACTGTGAGTACATCACCATGATGTTCAATGGTACCTATCCTCTTCATAGTTACGATTGTGATTTTAGTAATTATTATTAATGTAGTCCACATATGTGCTTTGCATGGTTATTATAGAAACATGGGCAAAGATGTGTATGCAAGCAGATCCCACAAGCGGCATGTGATAAAGGTTGGAACCATGATACGCTTTTTAGTCAAGAGGTGACAGTTTTATATTACTTCAAGCAAGACTACTTGTGTTCAATGCATTTTTATGTTGCATTATAGTCCATTTCAATAGAGGCCTATGTTTGCGTCTTTGTCTACACTACAGAAAATGTGGGTTTTGCTAACAGCCTTTGGCTGAAATAAGTGGAATTAATTTTCTAAGTTTTGAAATATTAGAGATTTGTGTTAAGCCTTCCTGATTGCTTTTTAGGGACTCTTTGCTTTGGCACCCTGATCATAGCATTATAATTGTCACTGTAACTTAAAAGCTATAAATGGATTTTGATGTGCCAGAATTAAGTGATTGCCATCATGCCCAAGTTGTGCAAAAGCAATTCTTCATCACATGTTGATGTTAATGCACTGACATTTGTGTTTGCAAATTGATTCACTCTTTTTTTTTTTCTACTTTCTGTAAACTTTATAGGTAAATACATTCTTGTTTTCTTATTGGTGTTGCTAATTTATTATATCTAGAAGTAGAATGGAAAACATTTTAAATTATTTTTGTTAGATTTATCATTTATTCATTCTCTAGGTTGGTCTATCAAATATTTCTCAGAAACTTGATATCTTACATCGCCCATACATTTTCAAATTATATCATGGATGTCACCGTTCAGAAGATACTTTACAGTGAAAATACTACCACATTGAGCATGGCCTTGTTTAAGTTTATTGATCCGTTACATCTACTGCTATTGCATGTTTACAACATGATCTGCTATTAGTAGTTATATTCGTTCTCTAGCTTCTGGAATTACAATTACTAGATCATACTTATGCTTTTTTATATTTCAAGTGTGTCAAAGGTTCTTCAGTTAGCAAATCACCATATAATTCACATCAATGATTCATCTTTGCAGCTTTGATGAGGAAATACTTCATGTTTTTGCCTCCCTGATTCAAGATCATACGAGCAGCATTCATTGGTTAGATAAGAACTTGGAAGATGTTTCCCAAAGTGATAGGTGTTCTTTTTTAATATATTTTCAGGCTGTAAGAATACTTTCTTGACTTTTTAAGGTATAGGAGACATTTTTGTGCATAACTGTATTCAAAATCTTTACAGGAGTGCCAAGAAGAAGATAGAAAGTGAGGGAGAATCACTAATCCTAGAGCAAGATACTACAGTTGGTGAACCAATTTTCTTGGACAATGTCCAAAAAATGAAAAAGCCAAAGAAACAAAGAACCAAAGGAGAATCTTGAAGTTGAAAGTAGCACTAGAATTTTGTTATGTAATTTGTGTTCTCAGGTAACTTCTCTACTTTCAGAAAGCTACAAGATTATGTGTTGAATGTCTAGAAATTTGTTGATGATTGTGATGATTACATCTTGTGTTGTCTGTTAAGTTTTTTACAATACACATTTTGGGTACATATATGCCTGAAATTCAGAAGCAGCAACATTTCAAGAAAGCAGTTGTGTTTATGTCAGACTTATGTCAGACTCCATTACCAAGAAGGATTCTTGTTTTATTATGATTTTAAGTTTCAGAATGAACTCCTATTAAACATGTTTAAACAAATGGTACATGTACCCTAAACATATTTTCATCATCCAGAGTTTTCTTTTTTTAATATGCATACAAATATCTATAACGTTTATTTCTTAGCATCTTATGTTTTGAACTTATCTATATCAATGTGTTCATTTTGTGTCTCATGTCCTGTATCTGAGTCCCTGTCTCATGGGGTGAAATCTCTTATGCGTCACCATTTTTTTTGGTTAATTTTTAGACATTGAGTTATGGCTTTTAATAAAAAAATTTATAGTTCTTTTTGGGTGGACTTTGTTGCTTGAGATCCCATTACAAGGTTGCCTCTTTCTGATTGATTTGTTAATTTTATAACCTTGTGCTATCTCACTCCATGACTTCTTGATTGCTGTAGTAAGTCAGTAGTAATTTCTGTTCATCTATGAAGTACAGATATGAACATGGATACTTGACACGCTATGCTACAAAAATCGTAGGACAGGACACAGTGTGTGTGTGTATATATATATATGGTTTACAATATGTTGGCATATGTGTCCTACTCAAATCCTAGTTTCCAAACTATCTATTCAATGAGCCCCTTCCAGATAAAACACGATGGGCATCCAGGTACCTTGCACTATTGTTTTCCAAGAAAACCTACTAAATTAAAAGACGTATCATTCATTTACAATCTCAAAAACTCATCAAGACGGGTTTCTAGCCTCTCACTCTATTCACTTTTTTTTTTTGGCTTTTTCTTCTCTTCTTTTTCCTATCAGCCGTGTCTAAGCTGAAAATATAAATGTTTTAACTTTAACGCATACTGCTAGTTGGTTGAGGTAGTGTCGGTGTCTGACACACTAACACCTGAAAATAGGTGTGACCCATGCTTCATATTTTCTAAAATAAAAAAAAATGTTGAGTATTTCCTTCTGGCAAGAAATTTCCATTAAAATATTGATGTAAAGCCATTGAAATCCATTAAGCTTTAATAGGAAGCCATTAAATGTGATTTTAACTTTACCTAAACATCTTTATCATGATTGGATATAGTAATGGTGACAAAAAAAAAAAAATCAAAGCTCGGTAGAATGGAAAGTATTTCAATCTCTTTTATCCCCAAATAGGTAACTATCTCAGGAGGGTAAGTAAACTTGTCTCTCTCTTATTGATAAAATAAATATAGAATTTGATTTTTCTTCCTCTCAAGTGTTCTTCAATTGTCACTATACCAAGAGAAATGTAGATTATTAGTTGTATATCACTTTCTGATTTAATTTTCTGCATCATAATTAGACTTTTAGTTGGTAAAGATGAGTTAAGAGTCAAAATACTGCAAAATGAAGGTGCCAAGTCTCAGTTTTCATTCTATGATCTGGTATTCTAGTTAAAGTTGTGGGTGGACAAACGCTATGCAACTAATCCTCCATATTAAGGTTGGATCCTGCAATCGAATGACTATGATTGATTGGTGATTTGACAGAATTTGGTCTATCTTGTATGTTTTAGCTATTTGACTTGGCCTGATTTCTTTCAATTCGTGTTTAAACTTTGGAGTTTGTGTAGTTCAGTTATTTTCATTATGTTTCTCTGATAACTGCTGTTGCTTAAATGTTTCTGCACTTAATATTGGAAGACATATGGAGGAGTAGACTGATTAAGTGGAGGAATAGACTGACAATTGAAAATTGAGATGCAATGGATTGCTGTTCTGCTTATGCCTGATCAAGGACCAGGAGATTCATTCAACGAATAGGGGTGTACATAGGTTCGGTTCGGTTCGGTTTTGGACCTCAACTAAACCGAACTGAACATAAAAAAAAAAAAATTTAGACCTATTCGGTTCGGTTGGTTCGGTTTTAAAAATAAATAAAAAATTTTGTCAAATTTTTTTAATTTTTGGCCCATTTGAATTTTTTTGGGCCTATTTTTTTTAAAATTTTTGGGCTTATTTCAAATTTTTTGGGCCCATTTCAAAAAATTTGAAAAAAATTATGTAAAATATTTTTAAAATATAATAAAAAATAAATTTAATAATATAAATTAAATATAATAATTTGGTTCAGTTCGATTTTTTTAAAAAAAATCGAACTAAACCGATTTTAATCGGTTTGGTTCGGTTTTTGATTGATTCGGTTCGGGTTTTTTGATTTGGTTTGGTCCGGTTTGGTTTTTGTTCACCCTATCAACAAAGGTGCAAAATGCTTAAGTGGCTCCTGCTGCATGCCAGGACATCTCAATGACACCTATATCTTAAAGGAGGAAAAATTCTTAAGTGAATCAAAAATAAGGAGGTAATTATGTCTATATTGGTGGAGGAATCTCTATTAATGCTTGATAATACAACAAATAAGAATGTTGTTCACATAAAGAGAAAAATAAGCACAATAAATGATGAAATATAACAACAACAACTAAGGTACTGTTTGGTTGGTGTTAAAGAAAAAAATGAAAAAAGAAATTGAGAATGGAATGCTGTAAAAAAAAATTATGTTTGGTACGCAATAGAAAGTAATGTAATCTCTATTGCTTTCTTACGTTTGGTACGCTTTAAATAACGTAAGAATGAAATAGAAAGCTGACAAAAAGACAAAAATACTCTTAAAATGTAAAAATAATAAAATAATATTATTTGACTTTAAAAAATTATTTGAAAATAATATAAATACAAAAATAATTAATAATATTTTTTTTATTAAAAATATTAATAAAATTGAGAAATAGTTTAAATATTATTTTTTATTTTATTTATCAATAATACGAAGCTATTTTTTTATTCTTTTTAATTTTTAAACACTTTGAGGATTGTATTTTTGATTATTTATTATTTGTGAATCTCTTTGTAGATAACACTTCGACGAACCACAAAAAATTCTTTGCAATTTTTTTTAATTTATTTATTATTTTTTTAAAAAAAAAATTTGTTGTTTGTCTAATGAAAAATATTTTGATTTTTTAAAAATAAATAAATTTTTATTATACATGATAACACAAAAAAGGTATTCTAATTTTTAAATCCTTTTGTATGAATTTTAAATTAATATTATTCATATAAAAAAATAGGTATAGTAGATAATTTGCTGATTTAATATAATATAACTTACCATATCTATTTTAACACGAGAAAATAACATAACTTACAAACAATTTTTCTCCTCGTTTATAAACAACACCAAAATAACTAAAAACAAAAGTTGAACAACTAGTAAACAACAAAAACAACTAAGCACAAAAATAAAATAATTAACAAGTACATATAACAAATATCATTAGTGGATTATAGCGCGAATCCACTCTGCTTTCTCTTCGTCTGGTACAGATAAAAATCCAACCAATAAGCGATCATTTTGTGATATAGTAATATGAGACATACGACGCTCTTGTCTCATCAAGTCTCCAACTTTTTCCAGCTCCGAATAGAGACGCACTCTTCTTGTATTCATCTCAACATCAACAGACATCCTCTCCACACTTCTAACAACTTTGTCTGTTGCTAATTGAAGGCCATCATATAAAGATCGGCCCACATCTCGAAATACTTGAATAAAAAGGTCCTCATGGCGTCTGTGCCTCCTCCTTGAGCTTGAACTGGTCTCACTTACAGTGTTGCTAGGGGTTTCAGAATATGCCATCTCTGCTAAAGGATCCTGGAACATGTCTGTGTCTTCCAAGCCTTCAAGTCCGGTACCCTCATTTTCAACAGCCATCTCCTCAATGACATCACATGCAGATTGGGCATCCTTACCAGTTGTACGATCTTTTCCCCAAACGATGCATAAATCCTCAAAGTGATGGAAATGCTTGTTTCTAAAAGATGCAGCCTTCTTGTGTGTCTGAAGAAAATAAAAAAACATAAACCAAAACAGTTAACAGTCTTAAAATCTTAAAATAGAAATATACTAGAATAAAATACAAATATATAATATATGATATAGCATAACTTTAATAACATTATTTACCTGGATATATGTATTCCATAATACTTTATCTGTCATGACACAATTTGTATCATTATTATATTCAAATCCATTGGTATTTGTACCATATACCACGTTAAATACGGTACTCCAGTTGATTTTCTGTGTTTTTAACTTTGATTATATATGAGGTATTTCTTTGAAATTTCAGCTAGGACATCTCTTTTGTAACATGCTTTTCAAGACTTGTAAATACACTATGAGAGATTTCATTGGCCTTGAGCCACACCTCTTACACGAATCACATGACACAAATATAAATGTGTTCAAGAAGTGTCCAGATTTTTTTTTGTTTTTTATTTTATTTAGACGTGCATGATGCTCGATTTGGACAAATATTTGACATGATTTGGATACAATTACCTAAAAGAAAAAATATAAAATGAGCTATTAGAGACTACATAATGATGAATAATAATGTCTTACAAATTAAACCAATCATTATATTGATAAAGGAAGTGACTCGTGGGTTCACTATGGTCGAATTAGTAGCAAGTATATAATATATTTTTTTAATTTGTCATTTTATAAAGTATAATATATTAAAATTTAAATATATAAAATTAATTAAATAAGTCATTTAAGATAAAAAAAAAATCAAATATTATATAATAATTATTTAAAATTTTGTTAATAACTCTATTACAAATAAAAAAAATTCATACTTAATAGATAATATAGTCATTACAATTCCATTTTTAATTACAAAAAAAAAATTAAACTATATATATAAGTATCATTAGCAGTAAAAAAAGAAGAAGAAGTTATATTAACATTGTTGAGTTAAAGGTTTTTCCAAAAATAATCAAAATGACGTAATTTTAATAACAAAAAAGAAGAAGAAAGTAAACCACTCAACTCACTCCGGTTTGTTAGTTTTTGACCAATTTTTATTATTTTTGATTGATTCATAGATTCTTTGATCAGTTTTTTGACTAAATGGTTTAAAGGATTATACCGAATTGTTTTCTCCATCAATTAATCAATTTTTTAGTTCAGCCGATCTAGTCTAATTTTAATAATACTGATGAATTAAGACAAGTTTTTAAGATTTTTTTTACATAAATAATATTATTTAATACATTTTTATTTAATAATTGAGATATATATATATATTCATCTTTAACGGAATTCTCTCTTTCGTCGATTATTCAAATTATTATTCCTTAAACGTGTGTGTGTGTGTGTGTATATATATATATATATATATATATATATATATATATATATATATATATATATATATATATATATATATATATTCACTCTTGACGACAATTCGATATAATTTATAAACATAAAATGAGGCTAATTAATCTGTATGGAATTCTCTCTCGTCGATTATTTAAATTACTAGTCCTTAAACGTGAAGACTCCGGCCCATGGTGGGGGGTTCAATGCCTTTTCAGACACAGAAAGTTTTCGAGAGACAAAAAAATAAACACAAAGCAAGAGTTTGATTGCAAAAATTTGAGAATATTTTATGTATATTCATTTCAAAACTGATTATAGCTTAACTTGTAACACAATTTTTTTTTTAGTACACACTTTGAAGAAACACTAATTAATTTCCCTAATCGTAGCTTTAAGCAAAAGCTCAGGCAAAAGCTGCTTCTTTAAAAGAGGTCATCCATACGGGGGGTGGTGGGGAAATTTCTCCACAACTGCACAGATTCCCGTTTCAACTACCGTTCAGAAAAGTACTTGATTTCTAAATTTCTTGGTCTCTAGATTTAGTGTTACTTGGGTTGCCTTAACTGTATACTTGTTTTAAGATATATCCAAGGTAAAAATGGATAAATAAATAAAATTATGATTAAAATAATTTTTTAAAATTCAATGAAGATTTAATTGAGTGCAAATTAGTTTGCCAAAATTGATGCCTCTTTTAATATTTCAAGTAGAATAAGTCCAACGTTTTAAGCAAATGAGTGCATATGTATTATGTAATATGGGCTTCAATTTAAAATGTTAATTTTGTTATTTTATTTTTTTAATTGAAGATATTGCGTAAGAAGGAAGAGGGAAAAATCGAACCTACGGAACTTTAACATTTATATATCATAGAAGTACCACTTTTTATTTCATTTATTTATATTTGGTATTAGCCCAAGTATTATACGTTGGCTTATACCACTCAAATTCAAACATAAAAAATGTTAAATATTATTGAAGTAACATTGTTGAAGAAACCTAGCAACTTCTTAAATATCCAATATCACAAGGAGTTTTAAACTATTATTATTGCCTCGGTGTTTCACAGTTTGTGGACCAGAAAAACCCATTATTAGGTGATATCAGGATATTATTGGTCATTTCACGTAAAGGGAGGACCCACTTGAGAAATTGTCTACAATTTTGGGTCCATGGTACAGAAAAATTCGAGGTTCAATACTAGTTGATTGATTTATAACAGGGGCGCGATGGTTGGTAAGTTCTATGATGTTTCCCCAATTGCCATATCGTATTATAAAGGCATAGAATTTTAAACAAAAGTTAGAATTTCGCACATGAAAAAAAAACTCTGTCTAAATTCTTATTTCTCCATATACGCCATGGAAGACACGTAACATTTTGTTGTATTTTAATTTTTTTAGAAAAACCTAACTTGTCAAAGAAATATAATGAGTCAGATGTTTTGATTTTTTATTATGTAAATTGTCTTTGTATTTGATAATTTATGTTGAAATTATTGAACTTGGATTGTCAAGATTGATGTTGATCGACGCTTTTTTTTTCAAATTTTAATATTGAATTTTCTTTTCAAAATTAAACAAATTTTAATTTTTAAATATTATATAATTGTAATAATATTTTTAATTTAAATATAAAAATATAATTGTCATGACCTCTGATTAAAAAATTCATAACCGATACAATGATTGACATGATAATGAGAGTAGTCTTATCTGGAAAGTAATAAAACTTAGCAGGCACGATTTTTAAAGTTCACTTGTTTTAAAATCTATAAAACATCAAACATTTATAAAATCTGTGTCTACAAAAATCATAAACGTGTAAATAATATGTGTTGAAAATATATTTTTTTACATAAAAAAAAATTAGATATTAAATCCAGTTACTTATAAAATATATGCATAAACTTGCTTGAAAAAAGTCCACTATTTACATAAAACAGTTTCAAATATCAAAAATCATATTTAAATGTGTATAAAAACATTATTATTGTTATTATACAAAATCATTTATAAAAAGAATAACATAATAAATATATAACAAAAACAAATTTTTTGTCTATAGTGATAGAACATACTTTAAAATACAACAATATACACATATGAATAATAAATTAAGCTCAATGGGATAAGTTGAACTCACTAAAACTGACTTATTTATCATAGTAAATACTATGGGTTCAATCTAAGGTTATCTATATATATATATATATATATATATATATATATATATATATAAAGAATAAATCTTGTAACTCCAATAAATAAATAATATATGCTATAAGAAAACATGATAAATAATATATACAAATTATTCACAAAATCACGTGATATGTATGTGTGTGTTTTCGCGCGCGGGCGTGTATATATATATATATATATATAAGATAAAATCAATTAATTAGTCGCATAAAGACATTTAAAAATACTTCAAGCAAATGTTAAATATTTACCTTCTTGTCAAATCATATAAAAAAATCTTATAAAAAAAGTAACAATCGTCAAATAATATTTCCACACAAACCATAATTTCAAAGAAAATAACTAGATTAGACTACACAATCTTATCAAAAAGTTTACTCAACTTTATATTCCAAAAAGTTCTCTTTTAACAAGAAAATAAAAATCAAGTATAATTCCATAACAATATTTTATAACTGTCTTATATTCAAGCGTTTAAAATTCATACTCTCCTGTAGCAAATAATTAATTTGGGAAAAATCATATTATCACTTACGTTTAGAATGGTTCTTATCCCCAACAATAGAGGAACATATTCAAAATACTTTCATCTGGCTCAAAATACTATTTAATAGAAGAATATTAGCTTAGGAAAGATACTATAATAAAAAACTATTATGTATAATCTAGAAAAACATAATTATCAAATCCAATTGTTTATAAATTCAAAAGAAAATAGTGATAACCAAAAAAATTATAAGTTTATTTAAAAAAACCCAGTAAAGATCAATAGTATTTTTGGTAAAATTACAAATTAAGAAAAGAGTTACATTAAAAATAAATATTTAAGCCTTGGTGAGATGTAGACATATAAAGTTTATGTTGAAAGTCATATAGAATTTGTAATAAAAATAACATAAAATCTTCCATAATAAATATAAGAAAAGGTACTAGGATTTTAAATAAAAACATAAGTTCAAAATTTTGTAAATTTAGGAGGCTTTGTTAATATGAATAAGATGAGGTAAAATAAATTATTTCACAACAATCCAATAGAAACAAGAGTTCCCTACTAAAATTTTGAAACCAAGAAAAGAACTCCAATGAAGAAAATATATAGGATTATTGATAAAACATTTAGCATTTAAAATTTACAACATAGGATTACCAGAACTTTGAGTAAAAATCTAAGTATTAAAGATTGGTAAAATTTATTTGCTTAAATGCAATAATTAAACTAACAAGCCTTCTAAGATAATTATTAGTTCCATATTTTCTTACATATTAAATCAATTAGCTTTTTAGGTTTCATATGAATAAAACATTTTTTGTCCAAGTCAGAATTGGTCATTTCAAAAACTGCACTAAGTTCTTAAAAAAATATTTTCACAAAAACTTGTAATACCAATGGAATAACTATATACGGAAATATAAACTCGTCGGAAACATACATAACCTTGTACTTCATATCTACTATACTATCACATATCCAAAATACCCTTATTTACATCAAATACATTTAAATTGTCAATCAAAACTTTCATACTACACGAACTTAGAAAGAAATTGCAATAAACAATTTATAACAATAAATTGTTATAACAAGGGGGATTAGAGTCCTTATTGCTATAACAATAAAATAGTATAAAATCGAATAAAATAAATTATTTCTCTGTAGAAATTGATTGGAAGGATTATATATCAGAACCAAAATTAAGTCCCAAACATTCAGTAAGAGAGGGTAATCACAGTAAAAATTTTCTTTCAATAATAATAGAAGACATTCTATCACTCTTTTAACAAATCTTATGTGTTATCTCACACACAAGGTTAGCGATATCCCTACCACCTGGGGTTGCAAAGTGCACTCAACTGGGGTTGCAAAGTGCACTTAGACTAGCATTTTCTAATATTAATTAACAGTGGTTTTGACAAGTGTCTTTATAACAATTTTTTTATTATTATTATACAATATAGAGTTAACATACACGTCATTAATCAAAACGTACGTACAACATATCAAACACATAAATATCTACATCTTATTTATTCTGGTTGACCAATTTCGGAGATACAGGTGCGGATGGTTGCACCTTCACCGGAATCTGAGCCAACTCAACCACAAACATTTTTATTTGTTTATGAGATCTGCCCATTATAGAGTAACTCGATCCAACATGCACTAAAAGCCAGAGTCATAGAAAAATCTGCATAACTAATTTTCTGAACATGATATGGAAATATAGTGAGAATTAAATCCCAGTAAGTTCAACAATAAATCATCATCAATATAGCTCATCACGTCATGTTTATCTATATAAACTACAGCAAATATTTTTAGTCACATGAATGCACTTTATCTATGCACATGAAAATCGTACAGTAATGACATGTATGACAGGATTAACTATTTTCATAATATCATATGATGACTATCAATTTATTCTCATATTAAGTTATCCCGATCAGGGTGAGTATTTTCTACTCTCCGGTATAGACTTTTCTTGCTCCATCCAACATGGCACACTTTCTCTTTCTTTTCTCATTAACATAATCATAACCGTTGGTAGGGCGTCTCCTACTGTTGCACCACACGAATCGCCATGTGACCGTGCTTATTTCTTTTCTTTTCACATTAGTAGCCAAAAATATGATTTCAATAACAAGTATATTCATTATACTCACATACCATAATGTTTCATCAAAATATTTTCATGTCAAAATTACACACTTAGGATGGTAAAAAATTCATGCAATGGCAATGGCTATGGCATATATTAGTCATTTATTATTTTCATTTACAAGATTATTCTTTTTTTTTAAACATTATATTTATCTCTTCATTTTCTTTATGCATGGCCTTTAGTCACTTTTCTCCTACTTATATCATTTTCAACCCATGTTCTCACAAATTTAATACTGTCACGGCTCTAAATGATAGAACACATGATCGGCACGACATAAGGGTTTCCCCCTAGCCGCAAGCTTAACGCATAGCATATACAAATATCCAGCACACAATCCAGAGTATATAATAAATATAACTGGCCACATATGACACATCCAATATCAGAAAATACTGTATATATATATATATATATATATCTCATGAATCCAACATCCGTGATTCTACTTGGCCCATGGCCTCATACTATTCATGTGATTCAACTTGGCCCAAGGCCTCATAATACCAACATTGTTGTAAAATATAAAACCATTTTTCAAACAACACATCAAAATACGCAAGAAGCGAGGATCCTGCCTGTATGTTCATGGAGATACACTAGACATAAACTAAACTAAACAGACAATACAAAAGAGCCTTGCCCAAACTAGGGCTCACCAACACTATCTTCAGCCTCCTACGAAGCTGTAGCTGGATCAAAGTCTCTTTGACTATCTGTGGGGAGGAAACAGAAGAGGGGTGAGATTACCACATCTCAGTGAATGGGTAAATCATACTATAACTGAAACAGGGCAAATCAAGCACGAGTGTTTCGCAATGGATTTAACAATTGAAATCCAAGTATAAAGATAATAATAGAAACATTAAGCATTTAACCATAATTTATTGAAAGAAAAGCTAAACAGTTCAAATGTATGTTCAAAAGATAAATCAGGATTTAAATCAGTAACTGTAAAGCAAATCAATTATGCATGGTAAGTAATAAATGAAGTTATTTATGCAATAACAATGATGAATGAGATATTTTAAAAATATTTAATCTTTAAGAAAAATGCACTAGTTTATTGGAGGTCTTTCCTGACAAATCTATCATCTCCCCCAAGCACACAGCAAGGGTAGGGTAATCACTGTAGGCGTAGACATAAGTCCACCCTAAATTTCTCCAAGCACATAGCAATGGGTGTAGCAATCACTGTAGGCGTAGACATAAATCCACCCTAAATCCCTGTGTCTTAGGCAGTCAGTATCCTAGGCCGAAGCCTTAACATGATCATTGTGCACCAGGGCTAGCACTACTTGCGGCTAGCTAACAATGATCTAAAAGGATTTCTCCAATAGAAACATTTGAAATATGCTATTCAAAGAGTTTAAAGTAAAACATTTCAATAACTTTACAATAAAGCTATAATTCTCCATCTAGCTCTTTTCATGCATAAAATTCCGTTCTAAAATATATCTCATCCATGAATTCCCATGGAGACCTTTATCATCATAAAATTTCCCTTTTAAACATATATCGTTCGTAGACGTCACATAGATGCTCATCATGCACCAAATCATTTCATGGCTAACTTAGTTTATTTCTATGACTAAGTTTGCATTTCTATAAATCTAGCTCAAATAGAGAATTACCAGTCTAGATGCTTGCCCTGCATACCTAGGGTTCAACTAGGATTAAAATTTATAATTTCTAACATGGTTGGAACATATTGGTTTTCAAAGCGGTAAAACAATTTAACATACATTCCAACTAGTTAAAATCATACGAGAAAGTTATAAATCAAATTTCTAAAACATGCGCTATAGTATGAAAAACCCACTCACCTTACTAGGAGTCCAACAACGAGAATTTCACCTCGTGATGGTTCAACAACCTATAAAACATAGACATAACATGAGAATTGGAAAACTCTAAACGTCACTATTCATGTCGGAAAATACTATTCACTCGTCGAAAACACTATTCACGCCGAAACTTAAAAACCCTATATTCTAGCATAGAAACTAATTCTAAAACTATCTATGGAAAGAAGTTCGGTAAAACGAAGTCTAAAACGCGATTAGACAGAGTTTTACCTTTGGAGGTACTATTCATGCGATTTTTCGGCGACCTTCTAGCGACTTTCCAGCAAAATTGATTGGTGGGATTTGTAGCTCTTCTTCCCACGAGTCCAACGGTACCTTGCTTGCTCAAATCGGACGTCCGGATGATGAGATATCTTAGAGAGAAGGTAGAGAAAATTCTAGAGAGAGAGAATTAGGGTTCAGATGAAGGAGAAATAAAGGAAAAAGGGAGGGGGACCGCAAAAAAAAGCTATCTGACGAATTTCACCGCGGCGAGAATGCTGCAGGGGAAGCTGAAAAAAACAGTCAGAAGCACGGCCTGGCCGTGTCCTGGAGCACGGCCGTGCTTCGGGTGTACAGTGTATCAAGTTTTTGGCCGAATTTGACAAAATGTCCAACATGGAAGTTGTAGCCCTTTCTCGTAGCTTTCTTTAGCCACTAGAATCACCTAATTTGGAGTTTATATGAAGGAGTTATGCATAAAATAGTGAGCAGAGGTCCAGACCACACTGTGCTTCGGCGTTTGCCTATTATCACTATAATATTCACAGAATTAGCAAAAGTGCCCAACATCAAAGTTGTAGATATATGTCTTATCTTTCATTAGAAATTGGAATCACTTAATGTGGATTTCATATGAGAGATTTATACTTATATGAGTGAAGATAGGTCAGAAGAAAAAATCAGAAACGCTCTAAAATTTTACGTAGTTCTCAAGTTTCTTTGTTTCAAATGATTTGTACTTAACCTTCAAAGGTTTTATTAGTTGTGGGTTATTACATTCTCCCCTCCTTATAAAAAATTCGGTCCCCGAATTTTACAAAAACTAACAACATGTAAACACAAAACTAATCTTGGAACAGCTGTGAATACTTCTTTCTCATGACGTCCTCTACATCCCACATAGCGTCCTCTTTGGAATGATTCTGCCAGATCACCTTTACTGTAGGGATATCTTTAGACCTCAACTTTTTCACCTGTCTATCAACAATGACCACGGGTTTCTCTTCGTAGGCCAACTTGTCATCCAAAAGGATTTCTTGCGGTTGAATCACATGAGATGGGTCAGGTAGATACTTCCTTAAGACATGGAAGACTTGATGCACTTCACTCAATCCAGGTGGTAGGGCTAGGCGGTATGCCACCGCTCCTACCCTATCCATAACTTCAAAGGGTCTAATATACTTCGGGCTTAACTTCCCTTTCTTACCAAACCGCATGATTCCCTTCATGGGTGAAACTCTGAGGAACACGTGATCGCCTAGAGAAAACTCCAAGTCCCGACGCCTATAGTCCACATAAGCCTTCTGACGACTTTGTGCAGTTAAAAGCCGTTCCCTTATCAGTTTGACCTTCTCTATGGCAACTTGCACCAAGTCTGGCCCTAGCAGCTTGGCTTCTCCAACTTCAAAACATCCAACGGGAGATCGGCATCTTCTTCCATAAAGAGCTTCAAAAGGTGCCATCTGAATACTAGCTTGATAACTGTTGTTGTATGCAAACTCAACTTTAAGGATTATATTTTTTTAAATATTTAAAAATTATCTATTAAAATTTATTTCCTTAATTAAATATTTATGTATCTTTATTAATAAAAGAAACGAAATTAAAGATATTACACTCTTCCTCAAAAATCAATATACGAAAAACACTTCCTTAATTTAAATAAAACCAAAATGAAATCCAAACCATTAAATATTTATCGTTCAGAATCATATCGTTATCCATGACAATAGCATAATGGCCACACCAAGTGCCAAGCTAAAAAAACATAACTCATTTGATCAAAATCCTAAACAATCTTTTTTCCCAAAGTATACATATATACCAATAAACAATTTGTTTTCCCAAAGAATACATATATACCAATAAAATCATATCTCAAAACTTAATGTAATAAATTTCTCATTTCAGAAATGTAATTTGGATATCTAAATAGAAGAAATAATAAGTCATATTATGTGCAAAATAATTTCGACCAGCTACCATTAATATATCAATTCATATAAAAATCCTAAATTTTCAAAAATAACATACTTTCAAAATTTCACTAAAAAGTCCCTTAACATAAATCAAAACAAAAAATATGTCAAAATTCATAATTCAAAGAAATCACCAACAATATATATATATATATATATATATATATATATATATATATATATATATATATATATATATATATATATATATATTATAGCTTAAAAATGAAAATGATATTGAAAACATGCTATAGTATATGTTATCTATTTAAAGGGTTATATGTTCCGAATTAGTTGAAGTTTATGCTAACTTTCGAGGCCAAAACAAACAAAATGAACTTTAGAACCGAGCTTAGGATGTTTGAAAATATAAAAAATAATAGAAGTTCAGTTTTTGATCACATGATGGAAGTATTGTTTATGTCGATTAAAAGTACCATTCACACAAGACAAAAAGGTGGCGTATAGCCGTGAAACTTTAAACTTTGAATCTTAAGGTTTTGGCTATTTTTGAGACTATGTACAATATTATTTTTTTTCATTTAGAGGTGCCTAAGAATGCTTATTCGTATCTTACCTTCTTAGGAATTACTCTTAAAATTTTCTGGTAACTTTCTGGTAGTTTTTTTATGAAATCAATTGGTCCAAATTGTAGTACTTTTTGCCACAAATCTAGCGATACCAACAGTGGTCATTTCAACCAGCGTTATGGTGTTGGGTGTTTTGGAAACTTGATCCTACTTGCTTTGCTTCTAGCATTGCGGTATTGAGATCCTAGCAACAATAACTCATAATCTTAGCATCGTGATCGTGGCTTTCAAGTGTTGTAATGGTGGATGTGTGGCATCACGACGTTGGCTTGTTTGCAAAGAAAAACTTGTTGCAGCCTCCAAAACACATTGTAACTTCCATGTAGCTTATAACTTATGTTTATTCTTTTATAGAAACCTTAAATACACTCTTAAGCCATTAATTTTATTAATAAAAAATAAATTAAAATAAACTGCATATATGTATAAAAGCAAACATATCTTTATTTAAAGCAAGCATAATCACTTGCTTAAAAACATAGTTGTTTACTAAAAAACATGATTGATTAAAATAAACTTAATCTTTAAAGAAAAATATGATTGTTTATAATAAAACATAGCTGTTTAAAACCGATGGGTGTTACAATAATAGTGATAACTTGATTAACTTAATAGAAAAATAAATAATAATAATAAATTCTTATATTTGAGTCACAATCATAAGAAACCTACATATAGTGACTCCTAGTGCCACATCTTGGCCTTTTAATCCCTCGCCAAATATTTCATCTTTGCATCAAGTGTTCTTTCTATGATGGATCAACCTTGGTTGCATCCACGCCATGATACCATGTTGGAACATCAGTCTTTACTACAAGATCTACACTAGAAGGCTAAAATGAAAGAGTTAGACAATATGGCATCATGTGTGTAATAAGGTCAATGATAGTCTCTTACTAACGTCCATACACATATTACCTTTAAGATGTTCATCCTTGTTTATATATGGTGTGCCATATTTTGTATTGAACATCAAAAAATTAGTAGAGTGGAATATGAGCTCTTCACCCATTAGTGTATAATAAGAACACGACGTTACCTTGATCAAATCTAGTAGGTCTACTTCAAAATAAGACAATGAAGTAGTTGGATCATCATATTTAGTCTTCTCTAGTTCACCAGTAATAGGTGGTTGAACATGTCTATTTCTCCTAAAAATCTAGTAGGTCTACTTTTTTGCCACCTTGTTGCTTAGGGGATAAATAGTTTAGGTATATCTTATTTAAGCCATGGTTAACCTAAGATCAAGTATATTCTTTGTTTACTCCGAGTAGCAAATAAATCTTTACAAATCTAGTTGATATTGTCCACAAATGTAGATCAAAGTGCAAATTCAACCATTTTGTGTATTCTTTTGTGACCTTTAGCTTGAAATGAAGTAATGAAGTATTAACAATACATTTATCAATATTTGAAAATAATAGTGCTGACAATAATTATTTAAGATTTGACCAACGATGATATCCATTGTTTAGTGCATATCAGTCCCATCTCATGTATGCTGAATCAAATTCTAAGCATTCTTAAAAAGGAGAGAAATTAAATGATTCTATTGCATCGATATGTTTTTTCCATATTTTGATTTACACAACGGCTCTAAGCCAATCTTTCTCAATCTTTCTATTCAACTACATACTGTGCATAGAGTTAAGATCGATTAGTGTGCTTAATTTTGGCTACCATAACCAAACTGGCGTAGGACTTGATTTGGCTTATGCCATTCAACAAAGTGAAAACAAATGAGTGGAATATGAGCTCTTCACACATTGCTCCCATCGTGGGAATATTAGGGGATGCTCCTCCCTCACATCATTATTTGTGTAAGATAGCCAAATAATTTAGCAATAAATTTTTTTAATATAAATGAATTTGGAGATGGAACTCTTCTATTATCTATAATGCAAGATGACATGCATGTGCACATTAATGAATTCTTTGTTGGTTGGTTGTCCATCTTTGCAAAATATTAGTAATAAAATCTGTCAGGTAATTAATAATAAATTAAAATCTTAAGGACATAAGCAATAACTTTGGTACCTATGACCCAATTGTGGATGAAAGCTTGTTTAGGGATTAGGTTGCCTTATCCTCCCTAAAGCTAGGGTAGCGAATATATCTTATGCCCATATTGTAGCAAGGCCAAACTAGCACCTATCTTTTTCTTCGAGAAATCAATGGCCAAACTAGAAAAAAATTTTGAAAACGTAGCATATATCATTTAAATAATTTGAATAACACAATATATAAATTTTTAGTATTTATTTGATCCTTTCATAACCAATTTTAAGCACAATTAAGTGCTTCCAAGCGTTTAAAAGAGAAATATAAAGACATAAAAACACATGCTTAGAACAGTTAAAAGAAATAGCAATAAAGTGGATCCCTAAGATTTAGCCTTAATGAAAGGCTTGAAACAATATAGAAAACAACAATTGATAAAAATGATTCATAATTTAAACCTTACTTGATGGCTTAATCTATGGTTTCCAAATAATTTCCCATATCACCATTGACTATAACACTCCTAATGTTTTGATTCCATTCTTCATTAATCTCCCTAGGTTGAAAAAAAACTTGACCTCTAAGTTTTGAAGTGTGGAAGCTAGAAAAAATTTCAACATGAAGTAATATATATGACAATAGAAAGTTATTGGAAACCAAACAACAAAAGCAAATATGGACTCTCCAATGCATATTACTTTAGTTGGTATGAAAGTGAACTATTTTTTTAACTTGTCATTTTTCAAAACAAAATTATCTTCAGTTTGTCTATTTACAAGACAAATGTTTTCATTTCTCACATTCTAACGTTGGTTCCAAATTCTCTTTAGAATCTTCGTGTTCTTCACTTACTAATTTTGTTGCCTAATCATAGGATGCAAGAAAGATGTCATGTAACAAAGTCAATGTAATAAAAGAAATAAAATGAAAATATGACCTAAATAGAAAGGAAAATTCCTTACCTCTAACTCAGTCATGTTTGTCCCTAGGTTAACACAAAAAATTAGAATGGAATATCACAATTGACACTTTCTAAAATAAAGAAGTTAAATGAATAGTTAAATTGTGGATAAATTCACATACTTTAACCATATAAATTAGAAAGTATATATAGGTTAAATTCAGGTTAAGTCATTACCATATAAACATATATAGGAATTAGGAAGTATCTCAACTATTAAACAAGGCAACCAACACCCAAAAGGGGGAGAATTGGGTGTTTTAATAAAACATTGGTAATTTTTAAAATCAATTCTAAAACCTCTATGATAAAAGATATATTGATAGAAGATTGAGAAACCCAACAATTCAAGCATCATAGAATACTTGGTGCATAATCTAAAAAGATTTATATAACGATAACAAAGTATTTACCATAAATATATTGTATTTCATACAAATAACCACAAAACAAGTACTGAGAACGTAATAACTTGACATGTAAAGAGTTAAGGAAAGAGAAAGACATCCAAGATTTATCCTAATTCAACTTCAACCACCAAAGTCTACATCTACTTCCAAAGTTGTAACTTGAAATTTTTCACTATATCAATAAGTTTGTAAATAGGCACTTGTTAGCCACTACAAATTCTCAACTTAAAGAGTTGGTATCTAGAGTTTCACTCCCCTTACAAGGATTTTTCCATTTTCAAACTTCCAGGGACCCTTCCCTTGAACTTTTCAATCAACAAAGTTGAGATAGAAGGTTTGGAAGAAATATAAACTCTCACAAAGAGTGAATATACAATTAAAGAAACACCTAAGAAGGATATAGAATCAAATAAACTTAAGAATCATTCACATAAGTTATAGAGCTATTATTTCTTACTTAGAACCTTAATAGACCCTTGTATTTCTCACAAAGAGTGAATATAAACTCCCCTTACAAAGATTTTCCCATTCTCAAACTTCAAGGGATTCTTCCATTGAACTTCTTAATCAATAAAGATGAGGTAGAAAGTTTGGAAGAAATATAAACTCTCACAAAGAGTGAATATACAATTGAAGAGACACCTAAGAAGAATCAAATGAACTTAAAAATCATTCGCATAAGTTATAGAGTTGTTATTTCTTACTTAGAACCTCAATAGACCCTTTAATTTATAAACTTTTGGCTAATATAGCCATTGAGGATCATTTTAGAGTTGATTAGAGACGAAACTAGCTGTTAGAGTGCTATCTTTTTAATACCAGGAAAAGTGGTAGTCAATTGGTACATCGTAGCAATCAACTGAGATGGTTTAATGGCTCTATTTTTAAATTTTAATACTAGACAATTGACTTCTGCAATATGGCAGATGACTGGCTTGATTCTCATAGCTAAAGTCGATTATCCTGTTAACTAGTACCATTATTCTATCGATAACTAACTATACTTAATTTTAAATGGTCATATCTTTCTCATTTTAAGTTCATTTTAGACATATAACCTATCCATACAAAGCTTGTTATGTCTTATTTTTAATGCAATAGTTTTCACTCCAAATGATTTGTGTTTTGTAAGATATAGATAGAATAGTGACCAAAGGTCAAAAATAGAGTTTAGTTAAAAACTATATTTTACTACTTTACAATGCCTATTTACTGCATCTTCTATTTAACTCCATTTTGGGTGAATGAGCTATCATTAAAAGATTTATGAGTCTAGTTTCCAATGTTGTAAGTTTTAGTTCAAAATAATTTTTATTTTGTAAGATATATATAAAAAGTGACCATAGGTCAAAATATAGTTTAGTTAAAATTCATATCTTACTATCTTACTTTGCTTATTTATTGCATCTTCTCTTTAACTTTATTTTGAGCGAATGAAATATCATTAAAAATATATTGGATTCTATTTTTCAATGCAGCAAGTTTCAATCTAAAACTCTTTGTAATGTAGGAGATATGGATAAAAGGGTTATTAAAGGTCAAAAACAAATTTTAGTAAAAATCCATATCTCACTATATTTTTATTCATATCATATTTAAATATGTTCCAAGATAGATTTTTGAGTTCAAGAGTTTCTAAATCCTTTCACACATGATTCTAAATCTAGGATACCTAAGGATTGCTTTACCTTGAAGTTTTGAGGTTTCTTGACTTGAAAAGTTTCCTTCATGTGCTTTATTGATATAACCAAGCTTTTATATCTGCAATTCTTGGAGCATATTTCTTTGAGTAAAATACAATATTGATATTCTATATTTCTTTATTTCAATGCTAACTCTTCATGCTTTGAACCATCCTACAAAAATATATTTAACTTGCAAACAAAGTAATTAGTCCAAAGAATAATATGCATGATTCACTGATATTCTATCATGTAAACAATTTTTTCATGCATATGAAAGGCATCAAATTATATATCCAATATATAAGTAAGATATATAACATTTTACAAGACTTAGTGGATATATATTACAAACAAGTATATTTCATAGTCAGTACATAAAGCATGATTAATTATAAGATATTACTTGTTAATGATTGTAATCATTCATAGCACATACTAATCAAATAAGCATATATGCTTTCAGCATATTTTTCATCATCAAAACTCATAACATAGAACTTTATGTCTAACATTAACCAATATATGAACTTGACTAGAAATGATAAAGATTGTTTTACTTTGAAATTTAGAGTAGAACTACTACTTCAAGTGGAGATAAAATAGGCCATCATCCATTTGCATCATATGCAAATCATACCACAAACAATATGGATAAGTTACAATGTGACAATATGAAGTGAAAACTAGTTGAATCTAAAGTAAGATGGTACTTAAGACTCTTCCACCTTTAATTGGCCTTTTCTCTTAACTTAAGTTTTAGCAATTGGTTCTTTCATTGAGAGTTTTTAAAAAACAGAAGAGGCTTTAACCTCCATAAACTATCATCACATTGCTGAAGCCTCATATACAATTTTTTGGGTATAGTAATGAGAATTAAAGCTCAATTTATCTAGTTAGAGTTACAATACTATAAGTATTGCTAGATACATATAATGAAATGATGCTTCATGTAGATGAGATCTTACTATACACACAAATAATATTGATAAACATTATACTTTAAATAAACAAATCTCATGCCAAGGAAGGCATGATATCTCAGTGAAGCTAATTAAAACACAAACAAACTTTGGCCTATGAAGATTTAGTCTTTTCAATTTTTGAAACAATGTTCAGTGCCCTACAAACAAATATAATTCTTGAGAAAATTACACAAAATTCTATTTGTTTCAACTCTTATGCTTATTATATGCAACAAAGCAAACTTGGTAAAATTTGATCACAAAATGGAGGACATAAAATAGGGAAAAATATCTCAATCAATTTCAAATGTTAAGAGATATTAAGAAATACCAAGAAAGGTAGCTAGCAAAGGTAATTATTAATGGAAATCATCTATGGCTTGTACAAATTGTTTGACTTCATAAATCTCTCTAGTTAATGCAAGAGATATATTAGGTAAATTAATGAAAAATAGATAAGTCCAACCACTTAATAATCCTTATAAATTCATTAAAGTCCATAAACTCATCCCCATTTCTGTTCACCCCTTCACCGTTTTCTTATAAATAGATCATAAGGGTAATGTCAAACAGAGGTAGCTAATAGTTAGAGACCATAATGCAAAGCAAACTCAAACCATAAGAATTATGAGAAGTAGAGAATACCAACTTATAGATTCAATCAGCAACCAACCATGAGTCTACAACCAAATTTGGAAGGTTGTAACTTTGCATAGAGTTTGTAGCAGCTTTAATTACTCAACAGCCTTAATAAATCAAGCCTTGAGTTTGATATAGGGTTTAGAAAAAGAGGAAGGAGGCTAAGTGAAGGCCTAAGGGGGGTCGAGAGAAGAGGAATGAAAATAAGGAGGGATATTGAAATGCATCATATATAGTTTTAGGATCTATAAAATGTAAACAAGTGTAGTTATATATTATGTAGCACCGAATATAGTCTTAGGATATATAACATATAAAAAGTGTAGTAATATATTGTGTAGCTATCACTTTGGTCCAATTCAATTGAAATTTTTTTCTCAACCCATAATCAAACCGAACAGATCGGTTTCTTATATGATAAAAACAATTAGAATTGCTCATTATTGGTTTTTTTTAAGTTTTGGATTGGTTTGATTTGGTCATTTTTATTCAATTTTGTACATGCATACTAATTGTCCATATTAAGTTAGTGACTTGCATAAGATTATTAAATTTTTAAATATATTATTATGACACTAAATGTAGTAAATATTAAAGTTCTCATTTTATTTGCATTGGTATATTTAAGATACTTGTGCGAGTAATATTACTTTTAGCTTTAACTCCTCCAAAATTTAGAATGACTTAAAAAATAAACGAATTTTTGCATGTTATTGAATAGCTAACCATATATTAAATAGTTATTTGCATAAGTTTCTTTATTTTTTAATTTAATATAGGACAGTGGGTTTACTCAATATTCAAGTCTAGCTATAAAATATAATTTTTTCCTTTAATTTTGCTTGAAATTCTATTTTCATCTCTTTATTTTTTTATTCTTTCTTGTTATTTATCTTTAAGATGTTATCACTATTTTTTGTGATTTGATTATGTGAAAATCATTACTAAAATATCCTAAATGCGTAGATGACATATGAACTTATTCTATTATTGATTTTCGTAAATTTAGGTGTGAGAAATTGTTGATGATATCTAAAAGATGAAAGAAAAAGTCGGAACAAATATTTATTAATGAAATAAAAGTAAAAGTCTATGCAAAATTTAGGGTTTAAAAGTACATATAACCTTAAAGTTATATTCTATTTAGAGATGTTAAACTAAGTTTAACTCATCCAGATAGTCCAACCTAGTATTGCAAGTTCATCCAACTTCAAAGTTTTATATTTTTAATTTAGTTTTCTAAAAATTATTCTATTTTAAAAATATTCTCCATATATTTAATATATTTATTTTGTTAATAAAATTAAAAATTTATTTAAACTACCTCATGATCTAACTTATACAAGTTTTTAGTTTGGTTAAATTAATTAATTTATAAGATATCTGTTAATAAAATTATATAACGGTATTTCAAAAATTAGGGTGCGTTCGAATTGTGAAAATATTTTTTATTTTTATTTTTATATTTTGAAAACAGTTTTTATTTTTTTACTTTTCATATATTTTAAAATACATTTAATTTATATTTTCATTTTTATTATTTTCTTTTTATATAATTATGTTTTTATTTTATTTTTATTTTTATTATTTTTTAATTATATAAATAATAAAATATTATGTATATAATTTAAAATATTTAAAAAATACTACCGTTACAGTTTGTTATAGTGTTAAAAATGTTAAAAATATTTTTTTTAACGTTTTTAAAATTTTTAAAAATTTAAAAAGTATTTTTAAAAAATGAAAAAAAAAATAAAAAAATTAACCAAATATATTTTTATGACTGTTTTTAATTTTTAATGAAAATAAAAATTAAAAATACTTAAACTAAATAGGCCCTAAATAATTTTTTAAACACTAAATTAAAAAAAATTGAAAGAAAAAATTTAAAAACGTATATCTTTGGAAAGCTAAATCAACTGCTTACTCAAAGGTCAATCTTCTTCTAAACTTGTCCAGTCAAAATATCTAATATGAAAAATATCCAAAATGTAGGTCTAGTAGTACCCAACGTAATAGTGTTATAACTTTTCTTTCTTTTTTTATTTACACAAATGGCACTAGTTTTATCTATTCTCTCTCTTGTTTTGTTTTATATTTTCACACTAGGTTAGAAGTATTTTTCACTTTTATTCATTATTAAATTCTCATTTTTATCTATTTTAAGAGCCTATTTTAATTACATGTATATTTGAAAAAAATAAATTAGGATCTATTTGTTTTTAATTTTTAAAAATTATTTTCTAATTTTAAAATAAAAAAATTTATTTGGTAACTATGTTTTGTTATTATTTCAAAAATAAATTTTAAAAATAAATTATTTTTAAAATAAAAAAACAAAAAGAAATTTTTTTTATTTTTATAATAAAAAAAACAAAAAATAATATATTTTTAAAATAATTTATCAAAATAATTTTTTTTATTCTGTAAAATAATTTTTAAAAATAATTTTTAAAAACAAAATTAACCAAGCTCTTAGTTTTCTGTGCTCTATTCCTAGATTTTTTTTTTTTTCCTTCTCTTGTTTTTCTGCAAAAGCGAGTCAGGTAGTCAAGAGCTGCTTCCACTGGTCAAAAGAAAAAAAAAGGTCATGAGCGGCTGAAGTCTTCGCGTTTCAGCAGTCCAAGTCGTCCCTGAGCTTGGAAAAAATGGCCCTTGCTTGTTTGACCCGTTGAACATCTTTTCTGCTCTCTTTCTTCCCAGTTCACATAGCTTTTCTTTCACACTGGCATCTACATACTTTAAAGGTGACTTATCTTCTTCCTCTCTATGATTGCTGTTGTGAGCCCGCTGATTTGATTATTCAAACCTTATGTAGACTTCCTATTCTACAATTTACCCAGCTTTGCCTTTCCTTCTGGGCAGAGCGATGCTTCCACGTTATTTCGAGAGCTCTGCAAGCTTCTTCGTTTTTCCAGATCTGGGTTGTCCAATAATTCAGGTGGGTATTTCAATACTTAAACCAAATTCATGTAATTTTTATCTGGGTTCCTTGAGTTTTTGCTTGTATCTATCAATATTTAAGTCAACTTGACTGGGTTTCTCAGGGTTTGCTATTTTCTTTTGCATCCGTTTGTAGGAGAGTACTAGAGTGTGAATTTTACTTTGAAAAATAATTGGTTTATTTTCCCTGGTGCGATTTATTAGCTGCTCGCTTTAGTTTCTGTTCAGTGCTGAATCGAGTTTCTGTTCTTTATTTTCTTGTCAATGTGTCTCAGGTTGTGCTCTTAGCAGGACTGTAGTTTGGATTCTATATTTTATGCTGTGACTTTCATCAGATACCAATTGAAGTGAGGGATCTGGATTATTTCTTGTTGGCTTGTGTTTGAGATCGTGATGAAGATGGTTCTGAGTAGCCGAATTTTCAGTGCTCATATTATTATTAATTTTTGGCTGCTGCTTAGTCGTAGCGTGACCTACGGGACTGAAACTGATATCTACTGCTTGAAAACTATAAGAGATTCACTTGAAGACCCTTATAGTTATTTGAAGTCTTCCTGGAATTTTAACAACAAAACAGAAGGATTTATCTGTAGGTTTACGGGGGTTGAATGTTGGCACCCTGATGAAAACAGAGTCTTAAATCTCAAGTTGTCAAATATGGGACTCAAGGGCCAGTTTCCTCGTGGCATTCAAAATTGCTCAAGCTTAACAGGATTAGATCTTTCAATTAACAAACTTTCTGGAGCTATTCCAGCAGATTTCTCTGTTCTTCTTAAATTTGTGACAACTCTTGATCTATCTTCAAATGATTTTTCTGGGGAGATCCCTTTGGGCCTTGCAAATTGTACTTACCTTAATTCCCTCAAACTTGACCAGAATCGGCTCACCGGTCAAATTCCTGCTGAATTTGGCCTGCTCTCGCGGCTTAAGATATTTACTGTCACCAACAATCTTTTGACGGGGCCAGTTCCAAACCTTGGAAAAATTACAGCAGATAGTTATGCAAATAATTCAGGACTGTGTGGTGGCCCCTTGGCGCCTTGCCAGGGCAAGCCTTCTAAGAGCAATGCTGCAGTTATAGCTGGATGATGACCTATTTTATCTCCACTTGAAGTAGTAGTTCTACTCTAAATTTCAAAGTAAAACAATCTTTATCATTTCTAGTCAAGTTCATATATTGGTTAATGTTAGACATAAAGTTCTATGTTATGAGTTTTGATGATGACAAATATGCTGAAAGCATATATGCTTATTTGATTAGTATGTGCTATGAATGATTACAATCATTAACAAATAATATCTTATAATTAATCATACTTTATGTACTCACTATGAAATATACTTGTTTGTAATATATATCTACTAAGTCTTGTAAAATGTTATATATCTTACTTATATATTGGATATATAATTTGATGCCTTTCATATGCATGAAAAAATTGTTTACATGATAGAATATCAGTGAATCATGCATATTATTCTTTGGACTAATTACTTTGTTTGCAAGTTAAATATATTTTTGTAGGATGGTTCAAAGCATGAAGAGTTAGCATTGAAATAAAGAAATATAGAATATCAATATTGTATTTTACTCAAAGAAATATGCTCCAAGAATTGCAGATATAAAAGTTTGGTCATATCAATAAAGCACATGAAGAAAACTTTTCAAGTCAAGAAACCTCAAAACTTCAAGGTAAAGCAATCCTTAGGTATCCTAGATTTAGAATCATGTGTGAAAGGATTTAGAAACTCTTGAACTCAAAAATCTATCTTGAAACATATTTAAATATGATATGAATAAAAATATAGTGAGATATGGATTTTTACTAAAATTGGTTTTTGACCTTTAATAACCCTTTTATCCATATCTCCTACATTACAAAGAGTTTTAGATTGAAACTTGCTGCATTGAAAAATAGAATCCAATATATTTTTAATGATATTTCATTCGCTCAAAATAAAGTTAAAGAGAAGATGCAATAAATAGGCAAAGTAAGATAGTAAGAAATGAATTTTAACTAAACTATATTTTGACCTATGGTCACTTTTTATATATATCTTACAAAATAAAAATTATTTTGAACTAAAACTTACAACATTGGAAACTAGACTCATAAATCTTTTAATGATAGCTCATTCACCCAAAATGGAGTTAAATAGAAGATGCAGTAAATAGGCATTGTAAAGTAGTAAAATATAGTTTTTAACTAAACTCTATTTTTGATCTTTGGTCACTATTCTATCTATATCTTACAAAACACAAATCATTTGGAGTGAAAACTATTGCATTAAAAATAAGACATAACAAGCTTTGTATGGATAGGTTATATGTCTAAAATGAACTTAAAATGAGAAAGATATGACCATTTAAAATTAAGTATAGTTAGTTATCGATAGAATAATGGTACTAGTTAACAGGATAATCGACTTTAGCTATGAGAATCAAGCCAGTCATCTGCCATATTGCAGAAGTCAATTGTCTAGTATTAAAATTTAAAAATAGAGCCATTAAACCATCTCAGTTGATTGCTACGATGTACCAATTGACTACCACTTTTCCTGGTATTAAAAAGATAGCACTCTAACAGCTAGTTTCGTCTCTAATCAACTCTAAAATGATCCTCAATGGCTATATTAGCCAAAAGTTTATAAATTAAAGGGTCTATTGAGGTTCTAAGTAAGAAATAACAACTCTATAACTTATGCGAATGATTTTTAAGTTCATTTGATTCTTCTTAGGTGTCTCTTCAATTGTATATTCACTCTTTGTGAGAGTTTATATTTCTTCCAAACTTTCTACCTCATCTTTATTGATTAAGAAGTTCAATGGAAGAATCCCTTGAAGTTTGAGAATGAAAAAATCTTTGTAAGGGGAGTTTATATTCACTCTTTGTGAGAAATACAAGGGTCTATTAAGGTTCTAAGTAAGAAATAATAGCTCTATAACTTATGTGAATGATTCTTAAGTTTATTTGATTCTATATCCTTCTTAGGTGTTTCTTTAATTGTATATTCACTCTTTGTGAGAGTTTATATTTCTTCCAAACCTTCTATCTCAACTTTGTTGATTGAAAAGTTCAAGGGAAGGGTCCCTGGAAGTTTGAAAATGGAAAAATCCTTGTAAGGGGAGTGAAACTCTCGATACCAACTCTTTAAGTTGAGAATTTGTAGTGTCTAACAAGTGCCTATTTACAAACTTATTGATATAGTGAAAATTTTCAAGTTACAACTTTGGAAGTAGATGTAGACTTTGGTGGTTGAAGTTGAATTAGGATAAATCTTGGATGTCTTTCTCTTTCCTTAACTCTTTACATGTCAAGTTATTACGTTCTCAGTACTTGTTTTGTGGTTATTTGTATGAAATACAATATATTTATGGTAAATACTTTGTTATCGTTATATAAATCTTTTTAGATTATGCACCAAGTATTCTATGATGCTTGAAT
The DNA here is from genome assembly GCA_037074535.1 of Gleditsia sinensis. NCBI lineage: Eukaryota > Viridiplantae > Streptophyta > Magnoliopsida > Fabales > Fabaceae > Gleditsia > Gleditsia sinensis. The sequence goes on from CM073469.1 coordinate 49,214,295, forward strand.
TGTTGGGTTTCTCAATCTTCTATCAATATATCTTTTATCATAGAGGTTTTAGAATTGATTTTAAAAATTACCAATGTTTTATTAAAACACCCAATTCTCCCCCTTTTGGGTGTTGGTTGCCTTGTTTAATAGTTGAGATACTTCCTAATTCCTATATATGTTTATATGGTAATGACTTAACCTGAATTTAACCTATATATACTTTCTAATTTATATGGTTAAATTATGTGAATTTATCCACAATTTAACTATTCATTTAACTTCTTTATTTTAGAAAGTGTCACTTGTGATATTCCATTCTAATTTTTTGTGTTAACCTAGGGACAAACATGACTGAGTTAGAGGTAAGGAATTTTCCTTTCTATTTAGGTCATATTTTCATTTTATTTCTTTTATTACATTGACTTTGTTACATGACATCTTTCTTGCATCCTATGATTAGGCAAAAAATTAGTAAGTGAAGAACACGAAGATTCTAAAGAGAATTTGGAACCAACGTTAGAATGTGAGAAATGAAAACATTTGTCTTGTAAATAGACAAACTGAAGATAATTTTGTTTTGAAAAATGAAAAGTTAAAAAAATAGTTCACTTTCATACCAACTAAAGTAATATGCATTGGAAAGTCCATATTTGCTTTTGTTGTTTGGTTTCCAATAACTTTCTATTGTCATATATATTACTTCATGTTGAAATTTTCTCTAGCTTCCACACTTCAAAACTTAGAGGTCAAGTTTTTTTCAACCTAGGGAGATTAATGAAGAATGGAATCAAAACATTAGGAGTGTTATAGTCAATGGTGATATGGGAAATTATTTGGAAACCATAGATTAAGCCATCAAGTAAGGTTTAAATTATGAATCATTTTTATCAATTGTTGTTTTCTATATTGTTTCAAGCCTTTCATTAAGGCTAAATCTTAGGGATCCACTTTATTGCTATTTCTTTTAACTGTTCTAAGCATGTATTTTTATGTCTTTAGATTTCTCTTTTAAACGCTTGGAAGCACTTAATTGTGCTTAAAGTTGGTTATGAAAGGATCAAATAAATACTAAAAATTTATATATTGTGTTATTCAAATTATTTAAATGATATATGCTACGTTTTCAAATTTTTTTTTCTAGTTTGGCCATTGATTTCTCGAAGAAAAAGATAGGTGCTAGTTTGGCCTTGCTACAATATGGGCATAAGATATATTCGCTACCCTAGCTTTAGGGAGGATAAGGCAACCTAATCCCTAAACAAGCTTTCATCCACAATTGGGTCATAGGTACCAAAGTTATTGCTTATGTCCTTAAGATTTTAATTTATTATTAATTACCTGACAGATTTTATTATTAATATTTTGCAAAGATGGACAACCAACCAACAAAGAATTCATTAATGTGCACATGCATGTCATCTTGCATTATAGATAATAGAAGAGTTCCATCTCCAAATTCATTTATATTAAAAAAATTTATTGCTAAATTATTTGGCTATCTTACACAAATAATGATGTGAGGGAGGAGCATCCTCTAATATTCCCACGATGGGAGCAATGTGTGAAGAGCTCATATTCCACTCATTTGTTTTCACTTTGTTGAATGGCATAAGCCAAATCAAGTCCTACGCCAGTTTGGTTATGGTAGCCAAAATTAAGCACACTAATCGATCTTAACCCTATGCACAGTATGTAGTTGAATAGAAAGATTGAGAAAAATTGGCTTAGAGCCGTTGTGTAAATCAAAATATGGAAAAACATATCGATGCAATAGAATCATTTAATTTCTCTCTTTTTTAAGAATGCTTAGAATTTGATTCAGCATACATGAGATGTGACTGATATGCACTAAACGATGGATATCATCGTTGGTCAAATCTTAAATAATTATTGTCAGCACTATTATTTTCAAATATTGATAAATGTATTGTTAATACTTCATTACTTCATTTCAAGCTAAAGGTCACAAAAGAATACACAAAATGGTTGAATTTGCACTTTGATCTACATTTGTGGACAATATCAACTAGATTTGTAAAGATTTATTTGCTACTCGGAGTAAACAAAGAATATACTTGATCTTAGGTTAACCATGGCTTAAATAAGATATACCTAAACTATTTATCCCCTAAGCAACAAGGTGGCAAAAAAGTAGACCTACTAGATTTTTAGGAGAAATAGACATGTTCAACCACCTATTACTGGTGAACTAGAGAAGACTAAATATGATGATCCAACTACTTCATTGTCTTATTTTGAAGTAGACCTACTAGATTTGATCAAGGTAACGTCGTGTTCTTATTATACACTAATGGGTGAAGAGCTCATATTCCACTCTACTAATTTTTTGATGTTCAATACAAAATATGGCACACCATATATAAACAAGGATGAACATCTTAAAGGTAATATGTGTATGGACGTTAGTAAGAGACTATCATTGACCTTATTACACACATGACGCCATATTGTCTAACTCTTTCATTTTAGCCTTCTAGTGTAGATCTTGTAGTAAAGACTGATGTTCCAACATGATATCATGGCGTGGATGCAACCAAGGTTGATCCATCATAGAAAGAACACTTGATGCAAAGATGAAATATTTGGCGAGGGATTAAAAGGCCAAGATGTGGCACTAGGAGTCACTATATGTAGGTTTCTTATGATTGTGACTCAAATATAAGAATTTATTATTATTATTTATTTTTCTATTAAGTTAATCAAGTTATCACTATTATTGTAACACCCATCGGTTTTAAACGGCTATGTTTTATTATAAACAATCATATTTTGCTTTAAAGATTAAGTTTATTTTAATCAATCATGTTTTTTAGTAAACAACTATGTTTTTAAGCAAGTGATTATGCTTGCTTTAAATAAAGATATGTTTGTTTTTATACATATATGCAGTTTATTTTAATTTATTTTTTATTAATAAAATTAATGGCTTAAGAGTGTATTTAAGGTTTCTATAAAAGAATAAACATAAGTTATAAGCTACATGGAAGTTACAATGTGTTTTGGAGGCTGCAACAAGTTTTTCTTTGCAAACAAGCCAACGTCGTGATGCCACACATCCACCATTGCAACACTAGAAAGCCACGATCACGATGCTAAGATTATGAGTTATTGTTGCTAGGATCTCAATACCGCAATGCTAGAAGCAAAGCAAGTAGGATCAAGTTTCCAAAACACCCAACACCATAACGCCGGTTGAAATGACCAAAATGCCCCTTAATCTTTTTATGTTTTAACCGCATAGAGGTTTTGGGTATTCTCACCATCAACTGGGTCGTACTTCCATATCTAAGGCACCTACCACTGATATAGGATAGAGTGGTAATAGCTTTGACTAAACCCCCTACATATGTTAACTCTTCCTCCACCTTTTGCACTGAAGGAATCACGTGAAGGGTGATAGCAATGCATATGTAATGTAACTTTTTGGTTGACTAATGATGTTTTTGTACATGTAAATAGTAACCACCGTGAATGTAATTTAGGTACCCTTTTGCTTTTTATACCACAAATAGTATGTAGGGTTACTGTTGTATATTTGGAAAGTCTGGCCCAAAATGGCAAATTGATGTATATAAATAGACAGAAATTAATGAAACACCTTAAAATTTTGTTTTATATCTGGTGTAGAATTGATATTTTTCATTACTCAGTTCTCTGTGATTAAATTGATAAGTCAATCAGGCATTAAAGGATAGGAAACGTAAAAGACAAGTAATGACTTCAGGGTGAGTTAAATTATTAAAAAAAAAAAAAAAAACTGAGGTCATTGCATGATTCTCTGAAGAGGGCCCCTTGTCAATTGCTAGAGCGATCTTTAAAGGATTTTAGGACTCAATGTAGGAACGCATAATAAAGTTGTCCTATTGATGAGCCAATCAACAAGTGAATTTCATTCTGTCATTGTCTTCCTCCAAGTTAATCCATGAAAATGAACCCCCATCTCTACGCAGCTCAAACTAGGTCTCTAGTGACTTCCACAAGTGGAAGAGAATCAATGGTTTCATCCAGAGTCTTGCTTCAATTGAGTCTTACAGTGCTAGACACAAAATTGCCATTCGGGAGTGTCAAACCTCAGCTTCCGCAACTGTCTTTGGTTATTATTGTATATGATGATGGAGAAGAAGCATTTACCATAGTAGGGGGAAGATTGATGTAAATGGAGAGGGAAAAAAATGATGAAACCTCAGCTTCCGGAGTGTCATTCGGGAGTGTCAAACCTCAGCTTCTGCAACTGTGTCTTTGGTTATTATTGTATATGATGATGGAGAAGAAGCATTTACCATAGCAGGGGGAAGATTGATGTAAATGGAGAGGGACAGAAATGATGAAATCTACAGAAAAAGATATCAAGTGAGAATTAGGTTGGAATTGGAAAAATTAAATTGGGGTATCGAATCTATTAATTATTATATAAAAGATAATAATCAGCAATATTTTAAAAGTAATATAATAACGTTAAACTAAAACATTAGGTATATAAATTTATATAATTAATAAACACTATTATAAATTTGCCGTAGTTTTAAAATAAATTAAACACATTATTTTCAACAAAAATACTAAAATATATAATGACGTACGGGAAATTGAATATGTATGAGCACTCATTTTTTTATGTAATACTTTTTGTTTATTTAAGAAATATTTAAACCATGTGTTCCTAGTATTTGCTCATCATGCAATGATAAATATTTCTTAATATAACATTATTTTTAAAGTATAACATTATTTTCATTTGACGATCATTCACATATGTTTATATGATAAAATATATAGAGTAAAATAACAATTCAGTTTTTAAATTTATACTTTCACTTAATTCTAATCTTTCAATTTTTTTAATATATGAATTAATTTCTACAAATAATAAAATCGTTGCATATTAATCTTTTTGAAAACTAATACGCAACATACTTAATATTTTCAGTTACAAACACTATAGTTGACATACAATGAATTGATAATTTTAAAAAATAATATGTGCACTCAAGAAAATTTAGAGAGTAAAAATGAATTTATAAATTCAGAGATCAAATTTTAAGTTTGTGCTAAAATATAAATGTTAATTTATTAGAAATTTATTTGTTATGAAATTTGAAGAAATATTAGTACATTGCCGGAAGTAATTTATTAGAATCAATATTAGTATAACTATTAAATATTTTACATGAAGAATATTTTAGTCAACGATTAAAGAATGCTCTAACTCGCTCACTTAAAAATTGTGCTTTAAAAATGATTTAACTCAATTTATTAATAAATTTGTAATATTACCCAATTTATTTTATTCTATCATAGGAATATTAGCATGAAATTGACATCATTTTTAATCTTTTTTGTATCACAATTAAGAATATTCATGAACTTTACTTGGGCTAAGTCCTCTTCTCAAATAATCTTTGAAATAATGCATTCAGAATTTTAATCTTACAATGCTCCTCCACAAGAATTAAACACAAATTGAGTTATTTTAATTCTATAATGTATTATCATATATTTATTTTTTATTATTTTAATTTAATTTTCCATCCTTGTATCTTATATATCTAAAAAAATTATAGTATCTTATAGCTATATCTGTATAAAGTACAATAATCTAATCCTGTGCAACATAAATTTTGTTAAACCCATCTTGGGAGGTCCTTTGTAGAAGTTAATGTGATACAATATTGAGTTAAATTTACTTCTATTTATTTACTACGCTATACAGAATCACACACTTAAACCATAGACCAGCTTATAGGCAGATTTGCCTACAAAGTTGCCAAGATGAGTCCATTCCTAGCAAATAATATACCTTGGGCTTAAATTGATGACAATCTGCAGTCGGGAACCCTAGTAGAGCTCCTACTCTTTCTCGCGGCGCACCAGAGACTGCTTTCCTTGGGGAGGTTGCTGCCAATGGCAGCTTGGCAGCTTCCTTCCCCCCTTTTGTCTCTCTTTTTTTTTTTTTCTTTTAATAGGGAAGTTCTCTTCTTTCATTTGGGAATTTTCTTTTTTTTATTAGAGAAGTATTTTTCCTTCTTTTAGGGAAGTTTGTTTGTCTTTGTTGAGAGAAATTTTCTCTCCTTCATAGAGATTATTCAGTACTCACCAATTTTTGAAAATTTACATTTTTTGCTTCAGATCTACAACATTTTAAGGTTAGAAGAATTTTTAATACCATGAGTCATTATCTTCAGAGAAGATTGAAGGGTGTGTTGCATTTCCATAAAAGACTCGAATTTTCTTCGCTTTGTTTCTAAAATGAATTGTAGTAGGGTAAAATTTGTATTTTTCTATGATGTTGGTAGTAAAAGTTAGGAGGTGTATTGCCTTATAATCTGAATTTTTCTATCTTTTAGAAGTACAAGCTGATCTGTAATTTTTATTTTATTGTGCATTGCTAAAGGTTTCTGTAAGTTTAAATTTATACATGTTTTATGAATATTATGATCTTTGATCTTGTCCAAAAAAAAAGAATAGCCACTTTTTTTTATGGTAATTAAAAAATAATATTTTAAAACTCTTTTAAATCATTCTCAAATTATAAAAGGTTCAGTGTTGAACCAAACGTTTAAAGGAAAAATACAGCAAGTTTCACACAAAAAAATTTCCCAATTTTTTCACAGATTTAATTATTTGAAGAGAATGCAATTATTTAAATTTGTGCTTGAAAAAAATTTTAAAAAATAGTTGATAAATAAATAAAGATTTATCTACAATTGTAATTCTTCTATTTTAATTAATGATTCAATTTGTTTCTTTTATTTTAAAACACACCACTTTTAACAACTCATATTTTCTAAAAAATTAGTTACAATAAAAAAAATGTGATAATTAAATAATTTATGTTAGATTTTTAACAACCACATTTGTCTATAATTACAAATAATAAGTAAATTTATATTCAACAATTAAAAATATTTTATAATATTAGATGTTTGATTTCACACAAAAAATATTTATGTGAGAATAATTTTAATATTTTAAATAAAATTAATTATATATCAAAATAATGTGAAAAATTTCGTGTCACTTAAAAAGATGTTATATATATATATATATATATATATATATATATATATATATATATATTGATTGTAATATTTAAAAAAAATAAAAGTGCAATTATCTAAATAAAATGTTGAGTTTGTGAAGTGTTTGTTAATGTGTATCTGTACAAGTCATTACTCAAACTCGAGCATTCGAAGGTGCTTGGCCACATTAACATGATTCAAAAGTCAATTCCTGAATAAATTTTTATAATTTTTAATGTGAAATTAGGACCTCTGACCCACCCACTTTATCCACTTGCCCCTCTTGGACTAACTGTTTGCTGCCGATTTATTTATTTGTTTATTTTGGCTGCCGATTTTTATCATTAATGCGGGCAATCTTCCGCCATCCCACACAAATCACAATGATGATGGATTCCAACCCCCAACAAAATTGGCTAAAATAAAAGTTGAAATTTGTTTTAAAGATAGTACGTCTTTTTCTTTTTCAACAGATAGTACGTTTTTAATATTGAATGAAACTTTTCTACAGATAAAATTTATTAATTTTTAATAATTTAAATCAATTAAAGTATTCATGTGCATGTGTCGGTGAACTTTTGACCTCATTCTCCAGAAGTGTATATTAATTTTTTAGCAAATTATATTCACTAAAATTTTTAAATTGTATATTTATATTTTTTTAATTTTAATTTATATAAAAAATTTCTTTTTCATTCATTAATAAAATTTATACATTATTCATTTTTTCTTTTAAAAATTTACAAGTAGTTTAGTTCAATAAATTAACACTTATAGACACTTAAAATAAAAGAATTTATTGTGACTTTTTTAAAATTTGAGATATTTGTATGTTATATAAATTTCAAGATTTTTAAATTTCAAATTAAAACTATTAATTTTTTTAAAATTTCATAGACATGAATATAATTTATTTACTAAATATTGTAAGAATTTATTTTATTCAAGCAATCGATTTATGTAACAAATTGCTAATGTTTGTATAGGACTGTTTTTCCTTACTCACAACATTTCCCAAAAAAAAAAAATTTATATATACTTATTGAACTTTAAAATAGATACGACTCATAAATTTTCAACTACAAAAAAAAAATCTTATAATTGCCACCATTTTATATGTTATTAAAAAGTCTGTGACCAAGTCAAATCTTGTTATCATGGTTTTTATTTTCATGTTTTTAAACTTATAATCTTATTGAATTTTTAAAGTATTTTTATTTAACTTTGGATTTTTTTTCTATTTCAAATAAAACTCAACTTTAATTCTAGACTTAAGAAATATGAAAAAGCATTTAATTTTTTAAAATATGAAAAAAGTATTAAATTAAAAATAAAATAATACCTCTAACACTAACACGTGTTCTAATAATTGTGTCATGGTCACTAGACCATTTGAAAACTTAACGGCAGATGGATGAAAGGATACATTGAAATGCTTCTCATGGTTCCAGGATTAATTAACAGATTCGAAGGTGCATAGTAGCTAATCGCAATAACTTTACAATTCGTGAATATGTATATTTTTCCCTTGAAACTTTATTATTTTCTATTTCTTACCTTTTGGATTCCATTGGTCTCCCTTCAACTTGGAACAAAAAATGGAGAGGAAAAGCTTTTCTACAATCTAGCATATATATATATATAAAATCAATAAAGTGACTGATTATTTAATTCAGTTACTGAAACAGGTTGAAAACCAACAAATTCAATATTGAACCAACTCACCAATTTAAAACTTCTTTGGTGGAAAAATGTGACGAATTGGAACCACAAAATTTCTCGTTACATGTTACGCAACTTTTATTGTGTAATAGTTATTAAATCTAAAAATATATAAAATTATAAATAAAATTTATATTTATATTATTTTAATACATCTTTTAAAAATTATAATAAAATTTTATATTATAATTATATTATTTAGTCAATAAAAAATGTTATATTTATTTATATATGTAAGAATCTTCAGATAATTTGATATTATGTAAAGATATCTAAAGTTGTTACTTTAATTTTTATTATTTATTTACATTTTTAATAGATAAGTGCTACACTTTCAATAAATTATATACAGAATAGTAAATATAAGTCTGATCACAGTTCAACTGTTGTTGGATCACTATATCGTGAATCATTTATATTTTTAGTTCAATGATCAATTGGATTTTTAAAAAATTTGACTTTTAATTAATTAAGAATGACTTAGCAACGAAAAATTTTACAAGTACAACAGTAAGCTAATGAGAGCCACACTACCTTGAGCAAGTGGGGTAAAAATTGCGATTAAGACTAATAAACATCTTAGCTGATTGTTTCAACATGCAAATTGGTAGACTCAGGTACAGTGTTGATGAATGGTAACCAAATTTAGCTGGTCTCCCAGTCATTAACTCATTAAGAATTCATCTTTTACGGGATACTGAATCCAAGTATCTAACCGTTCTAGGACTCGTTAATATAATGGAGAGAAACAACAATGAAGAATTGGATGAATTATGTTATAAATTTGTATACCATGGCCTTGGAACCGAGTGCCAGAGATTTTAGAAACTGCCAGTATCTTCAGAACCACTCGACAAAAACCAGGTCAAGTTTCATCTTACGCATTGTGCATCTTGCAACGAGTATAACACAGCTTTTGGGATGTTACCTGTACAGCTTACGCTAGTTCTGAGATTATACATGAATTCTTCGTCTCTTAGTAATGACGTTAATTCCCAATCAGTAATCTCAGGTGTTAAATTACAAAATGCTCCAAGGGGTGACTTCAAGGAAGTATCATTTTTATTTATTTATTTATTATTTTATTTTATTTTATTTCATTTTTAAAAAATATTTTACCAGAGACCACAAATCCACTCATTAATTGAAAAGGAAATGCTTCAACTTCCAAGTTCCCAAACACACGGATTATAAATAGGATGACTAATTGCTTGCTCTAATTTTCAGAGAAGCAATATTAGCAAGACATAAATAACAGTATCGTATATAACACATCGAAGATGAGCATTAATCGGATTAAATCATAGACTCAACCAAATTGAACAATATTTAGGTTGAAAAATTAGCACGTCACCAATTGAAATTTTAAATTACTCAAAAAATATCAAATTGTGTCAGATTACCGTCAAGTTAATTTGAAACTACTAGTATCTGCACCAGTTTCAATTTCTCTCCCACCCTAAGAAAAGATGACCATTGATCAGTTTCTCTCTCCCATCTCTCCTCTACATGCATGTGCCAGTACGTGCTTATAGTAGAAAGTGCACAAAAATATGTATGAATTCAAACATGTAAGTGTGCGTTAACTACATATGAATGTATTGCATATATAAGCGTGCAAGTAAAACATATACGCAAATGTACGGATGCATACAATGAATGCTAAAGCATTGCAGAGTGCTATGAAGAATAGCGAAGTCCACACTCCACACTTGTGTATCCACATCATATAAATATGATATAAATTTTGCCTACTACTTTCGATGCGGATTTATATGCATCCACATTCCACAGTTTTAGATTCCTACCATTCTTTCGAAAAATTTTGTGATACTGGCTATGGTGGAGAATTTACAAAATCTGAGAGGGATGCTTTGGGTTTACATATGAGGAGGATTTGCTTTATCTTTTCAACAAACACAAATCTATTGGTAACTTTAAAATTTCCTTGAGTGAATTTAAATATATAGGGTCCATATTATTTGAGCTTCAATCTTTCTCACTAGCCACACCTAACATAACCTATAGTTTCCCTCCTTAAGACAACCAAGTCTTGATTTTTATCCTTCTCTTACAAGTGGTTGACCCTTAAATATTTGTGGAACAACTGAAGGACCAGATATGAATGTCATGTATGGCGATAATTTATTTATAAAATTATTCAAAAATGAAAGTATGCATTTTGCTAGTCTTATAGCATTGTACTCTCTAAAACTGGTATATGTATGTTAGTAACAATTTTTGGGATGCTACTCTTTAAAACTGGTATAAATATATACAAATTAAATTCTTTCATTTCCAAACATTGCCATATGAATGGAGCCATGCTTTAATGGCAAAAAGTGCCCAAGACTGCATGTCGGTGCATACTCTACATGCCCAGCCATACACGTATATGGATTGTGGAAGATTCATATAATAAAACCTTAAATGTATACTTTTGTCTCCTATGTCAATACATATAATGTAAAATGACAAGGAGAAACCAGAATAATTGAAGGGGATAATTAGCCCCCCAACAGTTTGATGTCATTTTGCCACCTGCAGTTCAGTCTATTAGCACTTTTAAAACCACAGGAGGGTAAATTTAATAATAAAACTAACTAGCAACTTAAATCATCGATTTCATAAACTACAAGGAAAAAGATCCTCAAATGTAAAATGGAGACTTGTGCTATACACATCATCATACAAGGGGGAGAATAAGGAAATCCAAACAAGTTAAGCACTAAAGCAAAGTAACTCACCTTTATATACTAGGCATTCATTACCGATGATATATGAAGTATGGACATACTTATTTTTAGGCATGTAGGCATGTTAGACACCAACATTGCCAGGACAGATTGCTGACACATGTACAAATGTGTCAACAAACCAATTTTTTTTCCATTAAGTGGGATCTATTAAGAGGAATCGGCTACATAGATCAAACGATGTCAAATGTGTCAAAATTATAAAAAAAATTCTGCTTTGACACGCAAACACAGGTCTCCACCAAGGCTTGGACACAGAGTCGGACATGGCTTAGACATAGCTGGCCTAAAAGAAAAGAAAAAGCAACGAGAAAAACAAAAAGAATGACATACTAGAAAACATATAGGATATGACAATTGTGTTTTTCTTTGAAAGTAGATCACTAAATGAAAAGTTTAAAAAATTAAAATTTGAATATGACACATGCCAAGATATTTGTAAAACAACCACATAATAGAACTCAGTGATAGAGGAGAGAATGATCCTTTGACCCCTGTAGCCTCCTTTATTTATAATAATGAAAATAATAGAGTTTGACTATAACACTAACTCTTAGAGATAAACTAGAAACAATATGATAAAGATTAACATCAATAGGACTTCTAACTTACTAACAATTCTCTCTACCAATAATTTATATATATATATATATATATATATATATATATATATATATATATATGCCTTGTCACATTCATGTTCTAGATTTTTTTGAAGCTTGGTGTGTTAAATCTGTTCGTATCCATATCATGCTGCATGACTGTGCATCATAGCTAATGATATTATATTGAATGTTTCGATATTAAAACTGCATGGCTGGATCTAGAACACCAAAGATATATATAACACTAAAATTTATTTAGGATTACAAAGCAAGAGATAATTACCCATTAAAATTGCTTTAATTAGCTCCTATATACCTCGCATGCCTTTTAATCATTTCCTTCTCGAGCTACAATAAGTTCCTCTAAATTATCAGCATCACCAATATCTGTAGGTACCAATATCTCATCCTCAGTTGTGAAATTGTATCTACCCCCAATGGCTCTTAGAAGCTGGCATACTTCAAACAAAGTGGGCCTCTCCTTTGGAGTTGGTAGAACACAGGTGCATGCAACCTTAAGAAATTGGAAAAGCTCACTATCAGCACCCTTCCCTACTAATGATTCATCAATGGCATCCTGGAGTTGACAGCTGCTTGAGAGATGTGTAATCCATTCTACCAAATTTCCTTTGAAAGTTTCTGGAGCTTTAGCCACATAGGTTGGTCTTTCACCTGTCACCAACTCAAGAAGCACGGTCCCAAAGCTATAAACATCCCCCTTAGGCGTAGCCACCAATGTTCTTGTATACTCAGGAGCAACATAACCTAAATCCCCAAACTCCCCATTTACAAACGTACTCAAATGTGTATCAATTGGATTCATCAGTCTAGCAAGGCCAAAATCAGAAATTTTGGGCTCAAAATCTGCATCCAACAGGATGCACTTAGAGCTTATGTTTCGGTGGATAATACGGGGATTGCAACTATGATGAAGCCATGCTAAACCTTTGGCTGCCCCAATTGCAATTTTAAGCCTTAAGGGCCACTCCATGGTGCTCTGACCATCAGCAGGATGTAGGAGATCATGAAGAGTGCCATTTGGCATATTTTTATATACCAAAAGCCTCTCCTTCTTGGCCACGCAAAAACCTAAAAGAGGAACCAAGTTACGATGTCTGACAGTCCCCAGTGTAGCCATCTCTGACAGAAATTCTTTCTCCGAGTGTTGAGATTGCTGCAATCTCTTAACCATGAGTGACGTGCCATCATCAAGGATAGCTTTGTACACAGTTCCTGTTCTTCCTGACCCAATAATATGGCCTTTACTGAAGTTTCTAGTAGCCTTCATTAGATCACTCAATTTCATTTTTGAGATTGACTTCTCAAACATTGAAACCTGATCCAATTCAATATAGGTTTACATATTGTCCCATTCAAAAGTATGTAACTCATATAAACTAAGATTTTGTTTCTTTTACAACCAGTAATCTGGTGTAGAAGTTAAGAAAAGATATTTTTCCCAGTTAATGGTAACAATGATTTTAAGAAGATATATCATTTGTTACTTAAAGATATTGATAGGCCTTAACCTAACCATGTCAAGGATCATTTTATCCTAAAAGCTTAAGCTCTTAGGTGAAGGCCTGGGATAGGTTTTATTACAGTTTCAATAGAAAATATTTTCTACAAAGACTTTTAATTGAAAATGCTTTATAAAGAACTGTTTGCTATTGAAATTATTTTTCAGTCATGTAATTTTCTTTAATACAAATGGAGCCGAGAAAAAAAATGAATAGCTATTCGGAGTATAAACATATATTTTGTGAGCAATGAATCAATAAATCTAACCTTTATTCCTTTAGTTCCTTTTAGACTTCTTGCCCATTTGTTTCCTTCGGGGTCCTCTTCCTTCTTCACATGAACTCGGCGCACAAAGAAGAACAATCCAATACCCAATCCTAATGCAGCAACAGCCACCCCACCAACAGCTGCTCCAGCTATAACTGCAGCATTGCTCTTAGAAGGCTTGCCCTGGCAAGGCGCCAAGGGGCCACCACAAAGTCCTGGATTATTTGCATAACTATCTGCTGTAATTTTTCCAAGGTTTGGAACTGGCCCCGTCAAAAGATTGTTGGTGACAGTAAATATCTTAAGCCGCGAGAGCAGGCCAAATTCAGCAGGAATTTGACCGGTGAGCCGATTCTGGTCAAGTTTGAGGGAATTAAGGTAAGTACAATTTGCAAGGCCCAAAGGGATCTCCCCAGAAAAATCATTTGAAGATAGATCAAGAGTTGTCACAAATTTAAGAAGAACAGAGAAATCTGCTGGAATAGCTCCAGAAAGTTTGTTAATTGAAAGATCTAATCCTGTTAAGCTTGAGCAATTTTGAATGCCACGAGGAAACTGGCCCTTGAGTCCCATATTTGACAACTTGAGATTTAAGACTCTGTTTTCATCAGGGTGCCAACATTCAACCCCCGTAAACCTACAGATAAATCCTTCTGTTTTGTTGTTAAAATTCCAGGAAGACTTCAAATAACTATAAGGGTCTTCAAGTGAATCTCTTATAGTTTTCAAGCAGTAGATATCAGTTTCAGTCCCGTAGGTCACGCTACGACTAAGCAGCAGCCAAAAATTAATAATAATATGAGCACTGAAAATTCGGCTACTCAGAACCATCTTCATCACGATCTCAAACACAAGCCAACAAGAAATAATCCAGATCCCTCACTTCAATTGGTATCTGATGAAAGTCACAGCATAAAATATAGAATCCAAACTACAGTCCTCCTAAGAGCACAACCTGAGACACATTGACAAGAAAATAAAGAACAGAAACTCGATTCAGCACTGAACAGAAACTAAAGCGAGCAGCTAATAAATCGCACCAGGGAAAATAAACCAATTATTTTTCAAAGTAAAATTCACACTCTAGTACTCTCCTACAAACGGATGCAAAAGAAAATAGCAAACCCTGAGAAACCCAGTCAAGTTGACTTAAATATTGATAGATACAAGCAAAAACTCAAGGAACCCAGATAAAAATTACATGAATTTGGTTTAAGTATTGAAATACCCACCTGAATTATTGGACAACCCAGCTCTGGAAAAACGAAGAAGCTTGCAGAGCTCTCGAAATAACGTGGAAGCATCGCTCTGCCCAGAAGGAAAGGTAAAGCTGGGTAAATTGTAGAATAGGAAGTCTACATAAGGTTTGAATAATCAAATCAGCGGGCTCACAACAGCAATCATAGAGAGGAAGAAGATAAGTCACCTTTAAAGTATGTAGATGCCAGTGTGAAAGAAAAGCTATGTGAACTGGGAAGAAAGAGAGCAGAAAAGATGTTCAACGGGTCAAACAAGCAAGGGCCATTTTTTCCAAGCTCAGGGACGACTTGGACTGCTGAAACGCGAAGACTTCAGCAGCTCATGACCTTTTTTTTTTCTTTTTTCTTTTTTTTTTTTCTTTTGACCAGTGGAAGCAGCTCTTGACTACCTGACTCGCTTTTGCAGAAAAACAAGAGAAGGAAAAAAAAAAAAATCTAGGAATAGAGCACAGAAAACTAAGAGCTTGGTTAATTTTGTTTTTAAAAATTATTTTACAGAATAAAAAAAAAAATCTTTTGATAAACTATTTTAAAAATATATTATTTTTTGTTTTTTTATTATAAAAATAAAAACAAAAAATAAAAATAATTTCTTTTTGTTTTTTTATTTTAAAAATAATTTATTTTCGAAATAATAACAAAACATAATTACCAAATAAATTTTTTTATTTTAAAATTAAAAAATAATTTTTAAAAATTAAAAACAAATAGATCCTAATTTATTTTTTTCAAATATACATGTAATTAAAATAGGCTCTTAAAATAGATAAAAATGAGAATTTAATCATGAATAAAAGTGAAAAATACTTCTAACCTAGTGTGAAAATATAAAACAAAATAAGAGAGAGAATAGATAAAACTAGTGCCATTTGTGTAAATAAAAAAAGAAAGAAAAGTTATAACACTATCATATTGGGTACTACTAGACCCACATTTTGGATATTTTTCATATTAGATATTTTGACCGGACAAATTTAGAAGAAGATTGACCTTTGAGTAAGCAGTTGATTTAGCTTTCCAAAGATATACGTTTTTAAATTTTTTCTTTCAATTTTTTTAAATTTAGTGTTTAAAAAATTATTTAGGGCCTATTTAGTTTAAGTATTTTTAATTTTTATTTTCATTAAAAATTAAAAACAGTCATAAAAATATATTTGGTTAATTTTTTTATTTTTTTTTTCATTTTTTAAAAATACTTTTTAAATTTTTAAAAATTTTAAAAACATTAAAAAAAATATTTTTAACATTTTTAACACTATAACAAACTGTAACGGTAGTATTTTTTAAATATTTTAAATTATATACATAATATTTTATTATTTATATAATTAAAAAATAATAAAAATAAAAATAAAATAAAAACATAATTATATAAAAAGAAAATAATAAAAATGAAAATATAAATTAAATGTATTTTAAAATATATGAAAAGTAAAAAAATAAAAACTGTTTTCAAAATATAAAAATAAAAATAAAAAATATTTTCACAATTCGAACGCACCCTAATTTTTGAAATACTGTTATATAATTTTATTAACAGATATCTTATAAATTAATTAATTTAACCAAACTAAAAACTTGTATAAGTTAGATCATGAGGTAGTTTAAATAAATTTTTAATTTTATTAACAAAATAAATATATTAAATATATGGAGAATATTTTTAAAATAGAATAATTTTTAGAAAACTAAATTAAAAATATAAAACTTTGAAGTTGGATGAACTTGCAATACTAGGTTGGACTATCTGGATGAGTTAAATTTAGTTTAACATCTCTAAATAGAATATAACTTTAAGGTTATATGTACTTTTAAACCCTAAATTTTGCATAGACTTTTACTTTTATTTCATTAATAAATATTTGTTCCGACTTTTTCTTTCATCTTTTAGATATCATCAACAATTTCTCACACCTAAATTTACGAAAATCAATAATAGAATAAGTTCATATGTCATCTACGCGTTTAGGATATTTTAGTAATGATTTTCACATAATCAAATCACAAAAAATAGTGATAACATCTTAAAGATAAATAACAAGAAAGAATAAAAAAATAAAGAGATGAAAATAGAATTTCAAGCAAAATTAAAGGAAAAAATTATATTTTATAGCTAGACTTGAATATTGAGTAAACCCACTGTCCTATATTAAATTAAAAAATAAAGAAACTTATGCAAATAACTATTTAATATATGGTTAGCTATTCAATAACATGCAAAAATTCGTTTATTTTTTAAGTCATTCTAAATTTTGGAGGAGTTAAAGCTAAAAGTAATATTACTCGCACAAGTATCTTAAATATACCAATGCAAATAAAATGAGAACTTTAATATTTACTACATTTAGTGTCATAATAATATATTTAAAAATTTAATAATCTTATGCAAGTCACTAACTTAATATGGACAATTAGTATGCATGTACAAAATTGAATAAAAATGACCAAATCAAACCAATCCAAAACTTAAAAAAAAACCAATAATGAGCAATTCTAATTGTTTTTATCATATAAGAAACCAATTTGTTCAGTTTGATTATGGGTTGAGAAAAAATTTCAATTGAATTGGACCAAAGTGATAGCTACACAATATATTACTACACTTTTTATATGTTATATATCCTAAGACTATATTCGGTGCTACATAATATATAACTACACTTGTTTACATTTTATAGATCCTAAAACTATATATGATGCATTTCAATATCCCTCCTTATTTTCATTCCTCTTCTCTCGACCCCCCTTAGGCCTTCACTTAGCCTCCTTCCTCTTTTTCTAAACCCTATATCAAACTCAAGGCTTGATTTATTAAGACTGTTGAGTAATTAAAGCTGCTACAAACTCTATGCAAAGTTACAACCTTCCAAATTTGGTTGTAGACTCATGGTTGGTTGCTGATTGAATCTATAAGTTGGTATTATCTACTTCTCATAATTCTTATGGTTTGAGTTTGCTTTGCATTATGGTCTCTAACTATTAGCTACCTCTGTTTGACATTACCCTTATGATCTATTTATAAGAAAACGGTGAAGGGGTGAACAGAAATGGGGATGAGTTTATGGACTTTAATGAATTTATAAGGATTATTAAGTGGTTGGACTTATCTATTTTTCATTAATTTACCTAATATATCTCTTGCATTAACTAGAGAGATTTATGAAGTCAAACAATTTGTACAAGCCATAGATGATTTCCATTAATAATTACCTTTGCTAGCTACCTTTCTTGAAATAAAAATATATTTGCTAATAGCGCGCCAAAACATAAATTTTCATATTTCTTTTGTAATTCTTTAATCCATATAATAAATATACATATTTTCACCGGTTCTTATCTCTATTGTCAAAATTCTCTTTTTTATTCTAAATTTCCTTTAATTGAAATTTTCGTTAAATTTTACGGTTATTACAGTACTCAATTATCTGTAAAGCTTATTCAAGAACATATAAATGTGATTCAACTCCTAATTAATCCCCTATAAACCTAAAAAAAATTAACTAGTATGAACTCATCAAGCTTTTAATAGCTTCACATGGTATGTAAATATATTGTTATTTATAAACACGAATTAATCAATTTTACTATGAGATTACTATGACTAAACATGTGCTACTCAATTGACTGGTAAAAAAGTCCCCAATTTTAGTCTTCCAACTCCCTTGGTCCTTGAATTCTTTGTTTCTGCCTTGTTCTACTGCCATTTCAGTACCAACAATTTTATTAGAAATGAAATTGTGAAGGATATGTTGGAAAAATTAGCGTGCGATGTTGAGGAATTGACAAGAAATAATAGCGACTATGGGCTTATGAAAATTGTTAAGGATCGGTTAGAATCTGAGAAGTATTTGATTGTGCAGTCTGATGTGTGGCATAAGAATTATAGTGATATAATGGTAGAATGGGATATTGCTTGGAGGCGGCTCTCTCGTGCGTGGCCCAAGAACCGCGAATGTACTGTAATTGTCCCCACTAAGAAAAAGTAAGTGATTCAAGGTCCGGTAAATGAGAAGAACTTGGTTCATGTCACTACAAGAAATTTGACTTTTGGTGGCGACTTTTTTCGTCACTGAAAGTCAATAAATCGCCACTAATACTTTTTAGTGGCGACATTTCGCCACCAAAAATTCGCCGCCTTTGCGACCGTCACTAAAAGGTTTCTGTGGCGACAAAAACAAATCGCCACAAAAAATTATGTCTTCAGTGGCAACAATATTAAGCGCCACAGAAACTATAGTTTTAGTGGCGAAATAAGTCGCCACTAAAACAAAAAAATCGCCACTAAAAACTAGTAATAGTGGCGACCTTCTATAGTCATTGTTGAATTTAGGCTAATCAGTGGCGACAAAAGTCGCCACTAAAACCCCTTCAGTGACGACTTTGTGTGTCGCCACTAAAACCCCATCAGTGGCGACTTTTGTGTGTCGCCACTGAAAACCCTTTAGTGGCGACACCTTTGGTCGCCACCGAAAGCCCTTTAGTGGCGACTTTTGTCTGTCGCCACTGAAAACCCTTTAGTGACGACACCTTTGGTCGCCACCGAAAACCCTTTAGTGGCGACTTTTGTCTGTCGCCACTAAAAACTATTCAGTGACAACCTCTTTCGTTGTCATTGAAAACCTTTTAGTGGCGACCATTCTCTGTTGCCACTAAAAATTAGATTTTTATTTTTTTATTTAAAAACTTACAATTTTAAAATTGATAGTACAAAATTATTTCTATTTTTTCTATTTTATATTTACACTATATTTTGTAATAAAAATCTGATAATATGTAACAAAATCAAAAGAAACATAGAAATTAATAAAATGTTTTTCTTTAACATCTATGTACAAACATAATTTAAATACAATTTGACAATAGGCACACAATACATGCAAGTTTCATGAAAATAAAACAAGAGACTAAATCCAATACAAATTTCATATATACAATGCATTTACAAAACTAAAGATTTATACATATTTTTTCTATTCACTAAAAAAATAGCAACTTTGTAATATTATGTACAAATCACTTGCTATTGATGCTGTTGTCAAGACATGATAAGTTGAGAGATCAAATGTGTCATGAATTTTGTATAGGAACCTGTATCACAAGATAGATAGTGTAAGTAAGACACGGGACCCTAATTATGGCAATATTAAATATGAAAAAAAATATTTAGCTAGATAATGAAGGAGTTGGTACATTATTTTGATAGAATTAACAAAAAATACCACTCAGCAACCCAAAAAAATTAGTTAGCAATAATAATTATAATTATCTTGCTAATTCTGCATAATTAGCAAAAAGTTCCATCAACAAAATTTCTTACTCTAACACATCACTATCTGAAAGACAATTAAAAGGGAAAATAATCAGAGGCCACTGCTACATAAGTTGCAAATCCTAAACAAAATATGAGGGGTAGCATTATCTTGAATGTCAATTAAAGTGGTGACAAGAAGTTCTAGTCAAATATGGGCTTTTCCCTTCATTTTCTTATTTATAAAATTGCAATAAAATTAAGGTCTCTTGGTTGTAATAAAATCAGGATCACTTGGGACTACTCTTATCATACTCAATATTGTATACAATTGTGACTCTTATCAACTTTTAAGTGACATTATACTAAAAATATTGATTACATTATTTCAATAAACAAGAGGATTATTTGAATCATAAAGAGTGTGACATATTTAACTCAACATTAATTATATTTAAATATTCAGAATTAGAAGAATTTTGTAAAATAATTTAATTACGTGAATACTACGTATTGACAAACAATTAGAAACATTGATTATAGAAAAATAGTTTAAAAAAATCTTACAAATATACGATATAAGTGAAACAAATAATCAATTATGTAGCACGAAGGCGTGGAGTAAAACTCCTTAGTCTTTAAAAAATATATTTTTCAATTTTAGATTTCATATTATAATTTAATCTCTTCGTAAGTATACTAGCTAGATACTTAATAAATATCAAATACGTTAAATATTATCTATACTATATGAATATAAAATTTTGAAAACAAAAGTTATTCTAGATATAGTTATTGATAGTTGATTGCTTATCATGTCATTTTATTTTCTATTGATGTCTTATCTGGGCTTCATAAAGCTAAGTGATAATTAAATGCATGTTATCTTATAATCTTCACCTTAAATATGAAAGTATCAAAAGGAGGCAAATAACAATTACCAAGACTAGATAAGATTGCGCGTGGTGGTGGAACAGAACTAGCTCGCATTTCTTTTCGTACTCTCAAGTACCTCACCAAGTTGTCTGCTACTCTTTGATATTCCTGAGGAAGTTGAGTTCAACTTCAATACCTCCCTTCATTAGGAGCAAGTAATGCCAAAATTGATATTTAACTTGAGGGAAAGCTCAACCTCTGGTTGCAGGGGTGGATCTCCTTGTTAATTATATGTTGGGGATAAGCATTTGTGATTCTGGAAATTGATAGTGATGACACGCTCTGCCTCTGCTCTTCTGCAAACAAAATATTTCTTAATAATTATAATTTTCATTTTGGAGCCAATCAAGAGAAAAAAAAAATTATGGCCAACAAAATGAACTCCAAATAGTTTTTCACGAACAGTCCAAATTACCTTCAAAGTATAGAGACTCGATAAACTTGAAAAACACCTTCAAAGAACAAATTATATTATTTGGTGGGGAAGAAAAATGTGTTTAGAGTCTCTGGACATTTCAAATTAAATTTAGTGATTCACCTGCCTGTTCATGAACTGGAAAAGATGGTTTATACCCAAATTTCAACCTCAATCAAATAGGACCGATAACCTATTCTTAGCCAAACAAAAACTGGTAACCTACTATAACTATAAGACCTCTTTCAACCAATTAAATATCAAACATAAGCTCATATAAGATGAACTTGGCAACAAAATTCAGGGACTATTCAAAAATTTTGAGTTCATTCCTTACCTCGAAGCCATTGAAATAAAAAACAATAAACTCGTAAGGTAAAATAAACATGACTCTTAATTTACAAATTTGTTATAGATATTGAATATCATATAAATATATTTAAGTTACTCATCCTTGAACTAAAGAAACACATAATAAGAGCAATATAACCAATAAAATGGAATGCGGGATACAGCAGGAGGCAAATTACTTTTAGTAATTAAAATTATCCTTGCAAATTACTTTGCACAGAATGCTACAAACCAATAACCCTAAAGAAATTTTTTGCTTGTTCCCGAGAAGAAAGGAGAGTAGTAAATAGCTAAAAACATAGGAATTGGAAAAAACAGAGAGTATACCTTATACCTCTGCTACTTCCTCCCCAGTTGCAATAGCTCACAATCAGCTTCTGCAGTTGCCAAACCCCTCTTAAAGCCATCTGATTGATTCTAAAAGAAAAAGGGTTTAAGAGAAATTTCAACGGTGAAAATAGAAAGACATTGTGTAGCGAGGTACTAGAACAGAATTGAAAACCTGGGAAGCTAAGAAGTGAGTGAGCTAAGGACAAATCTGAAGATACTGAATGACATCGAAGAACAAGAGGCCAATTGTTTCATTGAATGACTATACAGAATGCAGGGGTAGGGGTGGCAACGGGGCAGGGCGGGGTGGGAGACACCCTCCCCACTCCCAGTCCCCGCTCCTGAACAAAGTACAATAAAAGTATATAAAATCAGATTTTGAAATCTTCAATTAGAAAGCATATTATATGATATCCTGCATTACAGTGATAATATTTTGGTGCAGTAAACACCACGCCAAACAATTAAAATATCGATAACAATGAACAAGAATTTAAGGCCTTGACAGGTAAGGCACAAGATGAGGAAAACTTAAGCAAGTTAAAGAAATGAATATTGTTTAACTATGAATTATGAACTATCAAACTTATTTTCAACATAAAAGTGATCAAATCATTTTACATTGATTATGAACTATAGTTATAACATGTTTCTTTCCATTTTCATCCTCTCTTACAGCACTAATCCATTCATATCTGATAAACTAAAATAAATACAAGACGGTGACAAAAACAAATGCTTGGAAGACTTAACACAAACACATACACCAAAGCTGCAAATGCATGGAGCCAGCATTAGCTGCTAAGTTATACAGTTAAACCTAAAGTTCCATTAAACTCCTATAATCGATCAAGCCCAAATTCCCACCAAGTGTTCAAAATCATCAGCTCAAAATTTAGAAACCACAAAGAAACTAGAGCAACAAATGAAAAAGCACCCCAAATCAATGCTGAACCAAAATATATTTGGAACGCATAGTCTCGAAAAGATGACTTCAAGCAGCGATTTCCTTCTGCAAAGCACACAGAACTAGCTGAAATCAATTCTCATCCCCTCCCCCTCGGTCCAACCCAAAAAAAAAACGAGCATATATACTCGAACAGGATGTAACAGAAGTTCCAAAAAACGAGCATGATGATGCTATCTAGCTTAGGCTCTTTGTATTCTCACTAGCGTCGACCCAGGAAGACAGAGGGGATGCTATCTAGCGTCGACCCAGGAAGACAGAGGGGATGGGATGGGTGAGTTATTCAGCCAGGAGGGGATGGGATGGGTTGCGATGAGGAGGGGATGGGAACGTTGGAGTTCATCTTCTTCCTCATGGATTTGCTGCCATACAACACCCAACCCATTTGCTATCTAACGGTGACTACTTCATCAAGGCTTGTTGGGGCTAGGTTTCGGAAGGATGAAACCAGCTGGTAAAGAATGAAATGGATGAGCGAAAATTTCAGCGGGAGAGAATTTTCAGCGCTCTTACTTGCGCGCCCAAGGAGAAATAAGGGTGAAATGGTATTTTAGTTTTTGAATAACCAGATTTTTATTGGGGTAAAATAAATTTTTTATTGGATAATTAAGGGTAAAATAAAAATTTTATATTTTAGAATATATTTTATGAAATTTGAATTCAAAACTTAAGATTTAAGGAACACCTCTATTTCTTAAGAAGAAATGCATTTGTTTTTTAAAAAGTTTTACTTACATTTTAAAACTATAAAATTTATATCCATCATATTAATAAAATATATTTATTCATTAATTCTGAAAATGTGTAAAATTGAAATTAAATATAAAAAATTTAAATATTATATATTATTTTTAAAATATTCTTATTAATTCAAATTCTCATTAATATAGATTTAAATAGGAATAATGTAAGACAGAGTATTAATTAACATTAAATTCAAAAATATAAAATAAATCCTTAAAAATAAGACAAAATAAAAAATGGCATGAAACTTACATTTTAAAAAATTTTCTTGGGCTTGAAACATCCTTAACCAATCATAATTGCTATATTGTAGAGCTCTGAATGAGTTTCAAAATTATGGTAATAAGTCCTGTAATTTCACCAAACTAGTAGTTATGCCTATTTTACTAAATATCACGTTTTGTGTCAATGGCCTATTTTGCTAATAAAATAAAAAGGATGAACTGAATTAAAAATTAGAGCTAACAAAGTTGTGGTAACAAATACATCACTAAGTGGATATATGAATGATGGATAGTGATGGGTATTTTACTCTTTTTGTTTTCTATTTCATTGCATCTTTTCTCTTTTAATCAATTTTTTAAGTTAAAGTCATTTCTTATATAAGAGAGAATTTTTATTTCGTAAGAATCAAGTTTGCAGTCAAATTTATTAACAAAACACAATAAATCAATAAAATAGAATCTAGATTCTCATTCCATAAGCTTATTTTTACAAATCAAACAAGCTAACAATAATTTAATTATTATTTCAAAAAATAGAGATATAATTAGAGATGAAAAATTTATTTTTAAATTTCATCTCTAATAATA
This sequence comes from Gleditsia sinensis, assembly GCA_037074535.1. NCBI lineage: Eukaryota > Viridiplantae > Streptophyta > Magnoliopsida > Fabales > Fabaceae > Gleditsia > Gleditsia sinensis. Next base: position 49,239,250 of record CM073469.1, read on the forward strand.
ATTTAAATATTATTTCGAGAAGTATAATATAATTAGAGATAAAAAATTTAGATATGAAATTTGTTCTTCTCTAAATTCCATCTCTGACAATAATTTAAATATTATTTTAAAAATTTGAGATGAAAAATTTATAGATAAAATTTTTCGTCTTTAAATTTCATCTCTACCAATAATTTAGATAATGTTTCAAAAATTATAGACAAAAAATTTATATATGTAACACATTATGTTCCTTCTTTACATTTTTTATATGTTGTACCTTCATGTATTTATACATTTATACGTAACATTAATTCATTTTTTGGGCTAAGTGTGGAGGAATGAGAAATTTTTGGACCCCCAAATTTTTTATTTAATATATAGAACAAGATTTTTAATTGTTACATAATAATAGGGTAATATATATACATAAATAAAGTCATAGTTACTTATTATAGTGCTTTAGTGGAGAAAAAGTTAGTTTAGGCACAATTATCAAATATCCACCTCACCATCGTGAAAACTTCAAGGAGCTACCCTACATTATATACTATGACTTTGAGTTTTATATAGTCATTTTTTACCCCAAAAAAATTAGAAATCATAGTTGAAATTTTAGAATAACCAACAATAGTTTCTATTAAGACTGTGCTAATGGCATCATATATTAGAATTTTTAATAAAAATATTACAAGAAAAAATTGTCATCTTTTCATGACAATTGATATCTTGTATTTAATACATGAACTATTTTAAATTTTTGTAATTATTAAAGAAAAAAAAGAAAATCTATTCTTAAAATATATGAATGGAGAACCAGAATATAGGTTTTGCATATTTCATATATATATTTAACTTTATTTTTTAAAAATTACCTTTATCAATTTAAACTTTTAAGAATTAATTAAATCTAAAAATGTATTCAAATTTATTTTATTTATAAATATTTAACAATTTTTTTATAATTAAAGCAAAGCTAAAGTTTAGTTAAAATTTCATTTTAATTAGTTACAAAAATTTATTGAATTTCTATTAATATAGTTAATGCACAATTATTTATACAAGGAAAATAATTTTTTAAGTAATATGTTTAAAAATTAAACTTCAAAAAAATTAAATTCAAAATAAATTTTTAATAGATTAAAATAATGAAATGATATTTTAACTTTAAAGTTTTAAATTTTGAAAACTTTTAATGATTAAGTAAAATTGAAACAAACCCTTTGTTATTAAAATAAATTAAAATAACAAAAAAAAAGATAGAATGTGACAACAATGTGCATTTCACATATTTTCTTACGTAGTATAAATAAGAATTTATATAGTTGAAATAAAGATATAATTATATTAAATTTTTCTCTATATTAATTAAACAAATTTTCAAAAAAAATTTTAACACTCTCAACAAAACAATCTTTTAAAAAATATAATTTTTTTATATAATTTATATAAAAACTTTAAATTTTATGCATATATTAAAAATAAATTAAAGATGAATTTTTAAAAAAAAAAAATTAATTTTACCTTTCAGTGGCGATTTAATTTAAATCGCCACTAAAACTTTTTCAGTGGCCACATATTATGTTGCCACCGAAAGTGCACATTTCAGTGGCAACACCAAAAAATTGCCACAAAAAAGATTGTGAATCACTTTTTACACCCATCTTTAGTGGCGACATTATTAAAGTTGCCACTCAAGATGTGATTTTCAGTGGCAACATGTTTAAGTCACCACGGAAAGTATAACTTTCAGTGGTGACCCTAAATGTCGCCGCTCAAAATGATTTTTAGTGACAAATTTAAAAGTCGCCACTGAAAATGTTTAAGTAATATGTTTAAAAATTAAACTTCAAAAAAATTAAATTCAAAATAAATTTTTAATAGATTAAAATAATGAAATGATATTTTAACTTTAAAGTTTTAAATTTTGAAAATTTTTGATGATTAAGTAAAATTGAAACAAACCCTTTGTTATTAAAATAAATTAAAATAACAAAAAAAAAGATAGAACGTGACAACAATGTGCATTTCACATATTTTCTTACGTAGTATAAATAAGAATTTATATAGTTGAAATAAAGATATAATTATATTAAATTTTTCTCTATATTAATTAAACAAATTTTCAAAAAAAATTTTAACACTCTCAACAAAACAATCTTTTAAAAAATATAATTTTTTATATAATTTATATAAAAACTTTAAATTTTATGCATATATTAAAAATAAATTAAAGATGAATTTTTTTTTTAAATAATTAATTTTACCTTTCAGTGGCGATTTAATTTAAATCGCCACTAAAACCTTTTCGGTGGTCACATATTATGTCGCCACCGAAAGTTTACCTTTCAGTGACGATTTAGTATAAATCGCCACTAAAACCTTTTCAGTGGCGACAAATAGTCGCCACTGAAGCCAAGATTCAGTGGCGACGTCAAATGTCGCCACCGAAAGTGCACCTTTCAGTGGCAACACCGAAAAATTGCCACAAAAAAGATTGTGAATCACTTTTTACACCCATCTTTAGTGGCGACATTGTTAAAGTCGCCACCAAAGATGTGATTTTCGGTGGCGACATGTTTAAGTCGCCACGGAAAGCATAACTTTCAGTGGCGACCCTAAATGTCGCCACTGAAAATTATTTTTAGTGACGAATTTAAAAGTCGCCACTGAAAAGTCGCCACGAAAAATTAAATTCCTTATAGTGTGTGAAGCTTCTAGAGTTGGGAACTAATGAAAGAGTTGAAGTTGCAATTGATGGTCAATACAAGAAACACAATAGATTTACAAACAAGAAGTGGCTTTCTTGAAGGCAGATAATAATTTCTTATACGGCTGAGTTTGTCCAAATTTAATGAAATAGTATCACAGTAACTAGTAACTAAAAGAGAAGAAAAACAATACACAAACATCAGTTCTCTAAACAGAAGAGAGAACTAATACACAAACCCCAAGCACTATTAAAAAAAAAAATTTCTTCCATATCAATAGTGTGGTTGAGATGTCCATGCTACCTAATTTAAAAGGCCGGCCTTTCAAAATTAACAAATTTCAATTTGTAAACCTTCACAATCGGTACTAAATTCAGTTTCAGCTTTTTTGCATACTTTATGGCCCAGAATTCTCTTTCAACTCAGATTTTGATTCAATCTCTTCTGACATGAAATCAGAGCTATATTTTCTTTTCATATACTGAAAGGAACAAGCCTTAACATGAGAACTTATATTCTACGCTATGCGGGAAATCACTTCAGTTAACTCGGCTTATCCGTCACATAGTCGATCCAATGTTGGAGCAAATGGGATGCTCAATAAGTAAGTGATGATGGCATTTAAAAGGTAAAATCCGCGAGATACATATCATGTTATCAACACGCTTATTTAACAAGGATTAAAATTGTAGCTTAGGGACTAGCCTAGTCTTCTTCCTCATCGTCAGGTTCATTGTCAGTTTCAGTTTCACACAGCAATTTGCAATGCAATCATCTAACCAATGCAATGACCAGCAAACATTAAGCCAACACCCAAAGCTTCATACATTTGATTACAACAGAAAACGACACAAATCGAAGTGAATCACACGCCTGACGACACAGTCAGGGAGATTTGGCTGTGGGTGGACGCTGATGACACGGTCAGCGAAATTTGGCTATGGGTGGTTGCAAACGAGAGAAGTTTTGGCTATGGGTGGCCGTGGTCGAGAGGGAAGGGAGTTTTTGCCACTGACGTCGCCGATGCCACGGATAAGCGAGGTTTCTTTATCTCTCGCGATGGTCAAGCGAGGAGGATGTCGATGGGGTGTTCTCTCTCTCTCTCTCTCGATGAGGCTGTGGGTTTAGTGGTAAAAATTGGTGGGACATTAGTCACTCCAACTTTTAATCTGGACTCTTAAAATGGTGCTCTCATAAGATATGCTTCCAAATAGTGAGAGCACTACCTTAGTGGATGATATGAGTAAATTACTTTTAAAGAAAAACGCATTCAATATTATCCTATATGTCTTAGTAGTGTTCTCATAAGATATGCTCTCTAATTTACACCTAGCATATCCTATAAAAACACTATCTCAGGTGGGATCCGGATCTTCTATAATGGGAGAGGAGCACAGCACTCCAGTTGTCTAATTGTGTTTTATGACCAGGCGACTGGTCCAAAGATCAGTCACCTGGTCTCCTTCAGCTGTGGGGCACAGCGATCCATTTTCATCTCAGGTGAGAGGATGGATATATTAATACAATTGTATTATTTGTTTATTAATTTTTTTTTTCACCTCAATGGTGCTTAAATAGTGTCGAATGCATATCTCAGCTGAAAAAGCAAAACTTTTTATTCAACACATCTTAGACACATTTATACACATGTCATCATTATGTAATTGACGTCATACTTTGAAGCAAGTGTGTCCTAGTTTTATAAATATTAAACATTTTATAGTTAAGAATCATTTGGTATATAATAAAAAAAATTTATTTTTAGTAATTATATTTCTCAAAAAATATATTTTTTGACAATGTACAAATTAATTTTAAATATTTATTTTAAAAAAATTTTATTATCATATTTAATTGTAATAAAAGTTTACTAAAATTTTTAGTATTTTTAAAAAAATATTTTTATTTATATTAAGATAAGAGAAAAAAATAAATACAAAAATGACAGAAAAAAGATGAGAGAAAAAATAAGAGAAAGGAATGAAAAAAAATAAGAGAGAGAAACAAAAAAATATATAAAAGAGATAGATGAGAGAGACTAATGAGAGAGAAGAATGAAAGTAAAAGTAAAAAAATTGATAATATTATTCTCTTTTTACGTTTAAAATAAAATTCATGACATAAAAAATTTGAATTCCTTCTCCTCTGTATGAAAATGTTTTGGTGACAATCTTTATAAAAAATTATTTTTAAGAATCTATATTTTTTAATAATTTTGTTTTAAAATTTATAAATTAAAAATGATTATTTAACTTTTTTAAATTTAATTTTTCAAAAATCTAAATTTTTTTTTAAGGAAAAGTCACAAAGGATGTAATGCATCCGAAAGTAAAAATTAGTCCACATGGTTTTCATGTATTTTCAACCTAGTGTATATAGTCATCTCACAACCAATTAATAATCTCATTGTAAAAACATAGGTTGACCTTCCATGATTTCAAGAATTATTTCTATCTTTTTTTTTTCTTTTACTTACTTTTAAACTTAGTCTCTTTGGCTTTTATGAGCAAATTACATATAATAATAATAATAATAATAATAATAATAATAATAATAATAATAATAACAACAACAACAATAACAACAATAACAACAACAATAATAATAACAACAATAACAACAACAACAACAATAATAATAATAATAATAATAATAATAATAATAATAATAATAATAATAATAATAACAACAACAACAATAACAACAATAACAACAACAACAACAACAATAATAATAATAATAACAACAATAACAACAATAATAACAATAATAACAACAACAACAACAATAATAATAATAATAATAATAATAATAATAATAATAATAAGAACAACAATAACAACAATAATAATAACAACAATAACAGCAACAATAATAACAACAACAACAATAATAATAATAATAATAATAACAATAACAACAATAATAATAATAATAATAATAACAATAACAACAATAACAACAATAACAATAATAATAATAACAATAACAATAACAACAATAACAACAATAAAATCTATCAAAGTTCTACCAACAAAGTTAATATAAAGATGCTTTTGAAATAGAGATAATCTTTGAAAGACTAAATTAAGAAATTAACTTTTAATAAACTCAATTGAGAAAATATGTATTTTTTAAGGATTAAATTAACAATTCAATCTAAAATTTAACAAAAAATTAATTGTGATCTCTTTAAGTTTAAAAGTAGATACACTTGAAAAATTTTATATAACTTGAAAAATATGTAGCAATGATATTATTCAATGTATTATAGAACTTTTATATTTTAAAAAGTGATATATAAATTTTAGGCTATTTTCATTTTTTTTAGTATTATCGCAATTAATATCCATATACTTTAATTACAATACAAGAAAAAATGAAAAGTGAAACTCTATCATTTGATTTTATAAAAGACAGTATAAAAAACTAAAATTAAAGTCAAATTATTGTTATGGTTCTTTATCTTATTTATACACTTCGTTTTAATCCTTTAATTAAAATAATTTTTTTTAGAATCTTTTAACTTTTAAAATAATGTTGATTAAATCATTTTTTTTCTTGTTAAGCCCTTTCTTTTAATGTTGATGGGGTGATTATGTGACTTTCTTTATTAACCTTTTATATTAACTTTATTTTATGTCTACAGGACATTTGAATTATCAATTTTTTTTTTCACAATATCAAAATTCTAAATTTTAAATCCTAAATTTTTAAAACATAACCTTAAAACCTTAAATCTTAAATCCCCGAAACTAAAGCTCAAACCCAAAACACAAAGTCCTAAATTACAAAATCTAATCCCCAAGCACTTCTTTTAACCATAAACCTCAAAACCCCAAATTTCATAAATCAAAACTTAAAATTTCATACTTCAAATTCAAAATCCCAAAACTCAAATCCAAACCCCAAAAACCCTAAACTTCAAACCTCAAAATACAAACCTTAAAATTTGAAAAATCCCAAATCATAAACCAAAAAACTCCAAAACTTCAAACTATAAACTTCTAACGCAAAAATCTCAAAGCCTTAATCTTTAAATGCTAAACCTCAAACCCAAAACTCTAAAGTTCAAACCCTAATATCCAAATTGTTAACCCCAAAATTTTAAAACTTCAAACCTTAAATCTTAAACCCTAAATCACCAAAACTCAAAAACCTAAAACCTCAAACACCAAACACCAAAGCCAAACACCTCAAATACTAAACCTCAAAACTCCAAGACTCTTGACAACAATTTTTTTTTAAAAAAAGAAAAACATAAATTTCAAAACATAAACCTTGAACTTTAAACCTCAAATGCTAAAGTTTGAAGCCTTAGGCCCCTAATTATAAAAAAAAACATAAACCTTAAACCCAAAATCTCAAATTTTAAAGCTTAAAACTGCTAACCCTAAAATCAAAAACCCCAAATCTTAAGCATCAAATCTTAAAACCTTACATTACAAACTCTAAAACTCAAAATTCTAACCAAAAGCCCCAAGCCCCAAGTTTTGAAACCTTAAACCTAAAAAACTAAACATCAAAACCTCAAAATCCTAAACATCTAATCCTATATCTCAAATGCTAAACCTCAAAAACCTAACCCCTAACCCTAAATTAAAAAAATCAAAATCTTAAACTCTAAAATTAAAACATAAGCCTCAAATTTAAAAACTCCAAACACTAAACCCTAAAATCACATACCCTTAATTCCAAAACTCAAGCCACTAAAACTCTAAATCTCAGTCCCTTAAACCCTAAAGTTTAAATGCTAGGCCTCAAAATCCCAAATCCCTAACTCCATTATAAAAAAAAACTCAAACCTTAGACCCAAAACCCAAATTTCAAACCTTAAAATCCTAACCCTAAACTGCAATATCCTAAAACCAAAACTTTGAAGCTCCAAACCCTTAACTCTTAAATGTTAAACCCAAACTCTAAAATATATATTAAAAAAACTCAAATACTATACCACAAAACTCATACCTCATACTTCAAATCTCAAAATCTTAAACTCACAACACTGAAGCTTTAAAATATCAAATCTTAAACCCCAAACTTCAAACGTTAAGATCCTTAATCCCTATCCCTAAAGTAAAAAATCTCTAAACCTTAAGTTGTAAATTTTAAATCTTAAAATTTAAATCTCAAAATCTTAAATCTTTAAAAATATACAAAATTAAACAAAATCGCCCGAATTAAAAAGAATGATTCAAAAATTGAAAAAATTAATTTTATAAGATTTAAATCAATTTTTTTAATATAAAAATGAATGGTTTAATTAAGTTTTCTGTTAAAAAAAAGTTTTAACTAAATTAAATTGAATCGGTCATCTTTTATTTTAATATATTTTATTTTAATATTATATTTATATTTAATTACTTTTTTCTTCCACTCACACACGGATTATAACTTGGTACTAAGGAATCAGCAAGATCTTCCATATCTTTCCTTATTTAATTAAAAATTGTGACCTTTAGTGCTCTACATCTACCAGCCTTGAGCTTACCTACTACTATAGTCAAATAACTTAAAAAAACAAAGTGAAATATCCTCAAACATATAATGGGGGTGCAGGAATATTAAATTTTTTTAGACATAAATCATCTTTGAAAATTGAAAAGATGTGTCATGCTGCAAATTGTTGTCCAACACTGAGAGACAGCTTCTCAGCTTCTGTTTTACGGTGCGCATTGTAACAGCTCCATTTATGTAACAATTTTTTTTATTTAACATCATGAAGTTATTACATCATCTTAACTCACAATAACATTTATTTAATTATACAATACTAAGTTTACACTCACATCATTAATACAAACATTTGTACAAGACATACATGTACATATAAGGCCTAATCATTCACATAGACTATTTTCGGGGCCACTGGTGCGGGTGGCGGCACCTCCACCGGAATCTCAGTCACTTCAACAACTGATATGTCCGCAATAATAGGTATTTGCCCAAGATAGGGCACCTCGATCATACGTACGGCAATAACAAGTCTCATTGAAAACAACTGCATAGCTAATTTTCTGAACATGATATGAAAATATAGTGAGAATTAAATCCCAGTATGTTCAACAATAATTCATCATCAATATAGTTCATCATGTCATGTTCAGCTGTATAAACTACAGAAAATATCTTTAGGTCACATGAATGCACTTTATCATGCACATGAAAATTGTACAGTTATGACATGTATGGCATGAATAACTATTTTTCGAATTTCATATGATGGCTATCAATTTATTCTTCCTTCCAGCTACCCCGGTCAGGGTGAGTATTCTCTACTTTTCGGTACGGGCTTATCTCGCTCCGTCCGACATTGCACACTTTCTCTTTCTTTTCTCATGAACATAATCATAACCGTTGGTAGGGCGTCCCCTACTGGTGCACCACATGGATTGCCATGTGACCGTGCTCATTTCTTTTCTTTTCATATTAATAGCCGAAAATATGATTCCAATAACAAGTATGTTCATTATATTCTCATGCCATAATTTATCAAAATATAATCATTCTCAAAATTCATTGATAAACTGAAATTATGCCATGAATATAATCATTTTCTAATTTTTACTTTATAAAATATGTCCATGTCAAAATTCCACACTAATACCTCGATAACTGGATAGTAATTGTAGTCTGTAAACAGCGCACCAAGAAAGTTCCCAGGAAAGAGAGGTGGGTCACTAATGGACACTCTTAAGTACCAAGTCTTTCCTTGTCAGAGCTTTCCTTAGACATGCACTTTTCACAAATCACAATTTTTTTTTCCAGTAACTAGAATAATTCTTTTCTGATGTGGAAATACTGCAACCACGGAGCATACTAAGATTTTTCAAATAAAACCGGCACTTTCAAAACTTCTTGGAAATTTTATATGAGTACTAGGGTAAATTCCATGTTAAAAATTACACACTTAAAATGGTAGTAAGTTCATACAATGGCAATAGCTAGGGCATACACTAGGCATTTATTATTTTCATTTATAAAATTCATCTTCTTTCTTGAATATTATTTTCATCTTTTCATTTTCTTTATGTCTATGCATTTAGTCATTTTATTTTTACTTATATCATTTCCAACACATGTTTTTACAAATTTTAAAGAGCATTTTTCCTCAAATTGATTTTTACTATTACCCTATAGTTTAAAAAATTCATCTAGGGTAGAAAAAATATTGAAAATAGGTTTTACTAACTTTTAACACAGTCTTTGTTTACAAATCAGAGCATAACTCTCTCATTTTAACTCCGATTAAGATGATCTTAGTGTCTATGAAAATTTAAAACAATTATCTAAAACTATTATGTTAATCATATCAACAAAATAGTAAGATATCGTGGTGTTATTACTCCTTTAAATTTAGTATTATTTCTTCTCGTGTAGGTTCTGACCTTTACTGACTAATTAGACCATATCTCCCAAATTTGAACTCCAAATTGAGTTATTCCAGTTGGTAAAAATCCATGAGCCATATATCTATAATTGTTATGTTGGCACGCTATTTTAATTCCCTACAGAATATTCTCAAAAATTCAAAAACTAAAGCTTTAATAACATACTCTTCCCTGAATAAACATTTTCTAACCTCTGCGCACTAATCGGATCATATCTACCTCATATGAACTCCAAATTGTATAATTCCAGTGGCTAAATTTTCATGAGACATAGATCTATAACTTTTATGTTAACCATTTATTTTAATTCCTTACCGATTTTTCTCAAAATCTTAAAAACAGAAACTAAAAGTTTTATCGCCCATAGTCATACCTATGCAGAACTATCTAAACCAGCCTAAGTATTCAAACATACATCACATGCATGATCAATATGTAACATGATGAAGCAACATTCATGACCAATAATCAAAGTGCTAAGATCAAAATCCCATATAAATATTACAAATTTCAAAATTTTTTTTCAAAAAGAAATATTGTTAAACTTACCTAAAAATCTCCCTAGCTCACTTAGTAAATTGGTTTTCTTGTTTGCTCTTGAAAGAAGTAGCAAGACTCCTCCCTTCCCTTAGTTTTTCTAACAGCTTAGGTAAGAGAAGGAGGGTGAGTTTTTGATCCTCAAAGATAAAGAAGAAAAAATGGATTCAAGTGGGGATTAAGGTAACTTACCTTGAGTATTTAGCCTTCTAAACTTCTCCTTCTTTTTCCTTTCTTTCTTCTCATCTCTTTTTCTCCTTTCCTCACTCTACCTTGCTTCTATTTCTCTCTCTTCCTCACTTGGACAAAATTAAGATGTTATGGGGTGGGTTTTGCTTATATAGACCACCAAATAATTCACCTTTCATGATCATGGATCTACCTTATCACAATTAAGATACACTTTGTTGAATTTTTGAAAAACAAACAACTTATGTTATTGTCTTCCTCTTCCTTAATCAAGATATGCATAGGAAAAGGAGATTTGCAATTTGAAATTTATGATGATATGTTCTTAAGATAAGGGACAAGGTCCCTTTGATTTAGGGACTCATTTCCATTTTCTTTTGTCTTAAACAAGTATGATAGGTTTGCCTTTTTAGGTGGCAAATTTCTAGCCCTTGAATTTCCATTATTTGGTTGATATTTTTTGTGTGGGATAGGAATGTTTTGTCCTAATGCCAAGTATTATCATACCACTTGCTAAAATTATGAGTGTAGGATATAGATGTTTTTGTCCTAAAGCCTTGTATTATCATGCCACTTGGCAAAATTATGAATGTAGAATCATACCACTTACTAAATTTTTGTCTTAATGCCATGTAACCTAATCTTTATTATTATTACATTATAATATCCTCACCTAATTTATTTTATTTTATTTTTTCTCTTGGGTTTGGGCTTATTCCTACCCATTTTATTTGCTTTGAATACACTTTTACCTTTCTTGGAGGGCTTGAACACATTATCATAATTTTTTTGGGCTATTGGTCCAATTTCTATATCCTAATCCAAGTCTATGTTTTATTTCTTGTTTAGGTTATCCAATGGGTTTGCTAGAAACTTATGTGAAGTGGAAAAATTATATATGACGTGTCTATAGGTAAAAGCCCAATGTATGGGTGAAGATATTAAACTTAATAATTCTAGTTCTTGAATTAGGAAAAATTACCCTAATCCAATGTTCTTGAAATTTTAAGACCTTTACTTGTTTCTAAAAATTTATCTTCCTTATCCAAGAATTTTACATCTCTTTAACATGTTATTTCTAATTTTTTTTCCTATTAGGTTTTTTCTATTTATTTGTTTTCTTAATGTTAGAAATATTTTTTATGCATATACATAAGGTGAAGAATTTCTAAGGATTATATTTTCCTTAAATATCTAAAATATTGTCTAATAAATTTTATTTTATTAATGTACTTTTAACGAAATTAAGGATGTTACACGCATCTCTTTTCGTAATCGCCAAAAAGGCATTGAAGCTGTAAATTAATCAAGAGCCTGTCTTATCTCTTGATCTTCGCATCTCAACTAATCCCCTTCACTTCTCGAGACTCACAAAACTCCCCCTTCACCACTCAAAACTCACAAAATTGACAGACCACAGAAAGGTTTTTGGGCTAAGACTTGTTATTTCTCCGGCTCCTTCACAAAACGTTCATGTAGAGCCTTGAAGATTATGACAAGTTGCTACCCGAAACCACCAGAAGCGGTCATTTGTGCCATCAATGAGCAAAGCTAAAAGAGGGATAGAGAGAAAAAGATCCATTGACATCCAGTCCAAAGATGTCGATGGTGGAGTCTATAGGAAAGGAAATAGCAAAGATGGAGTCGAACGGCCACAGGAATGAAACAGATGATGGTAAATTTTTTTTTATTCAACAAAATCGATTTTGAGAGAGGCTCCACGAAGCTCTGCACCCCTAATTTAAAAAAAAAACGATCAACCGAACTAAAACTAATTTTTTGTGGGCTCACCTTGATTCAGTTTTATATATCTCAATCGAATTAAACAGGTCCAATTTTTTAAAAATAATTTATAGTCAGTTCAGTTTAGTCGAATTTTTAGGACCAAATTGAATCGATAGACAGTCTATAAATTTTAAATTTAAAAATTTAAATTCTAAACTTTAAAATTTAAAATTCAATCATATAATATATTTTTTATTAAATCAAAGTTTTAGAATTTTAGAATTTTGAATTTTGTGACTTAAAATTTTGGTGTTTAAATTTTAAGGTTGAGTTTTTAAATTTTGGGCTTCGAATTTTGAATCTATAACTTAAGAATTTGAGATTTGGAGATTAGAGTTTGGATTTTTAAGATTTTATAATTTGAAATTTAAAATTTAGGATTTATGAATTTTAAGTTTGAAATTTTCAGATTAGAGATTATAGATTTGGAATATGGAGTCTTTTGATTTTGGAGGTATGCGATTGAGGTTCAGGTTCTGAGTTTTGGGTTTCAGTAATTTAAGTTTGTGGTTTAGAAAATATAATTTAAGGTTTGAAATTTTGATGTTTGCGACAAGATTTGGGGTTTGGGTTATTTTTAAGTTAGGAATTTAAGGGTTAAAAATTTGAGTTATAAGATTTGAGGTTTAAGGTTCTAGAGTTTAGGAATTAAGGGTTTGGTCTTTGTAATTTTTGAAGTTTGGGAATAGGATTTATTATTGTAAATTTAGAGTTTGGTGTTTAGAGATTTGAGATTTATAGTTCATGATTTAAGATTTTTGGATTTTGAGGTTAGGAGTTTTGAGTTTAAAAATTAAAATTTAAAGTTTTAAGTATAAATTTTAGGGTTTAAGAATGGTAGGTTTAAGATTTAAGATTTAAAACTCTGAGATTTAGGATTTGGGGGACGAAGTTTTGATATTTAAAGTTTAAGAATTAAAGATATTGGAGTTTTAAATCAATCATGAATTTGAATATTGAAATTTAGGGTTTAAAATTGAGGATATTAAGGTTAAAAGTTTAGGATTTAGAGTTAAGAATTTGAGATTTATAGTTTAAGATTTAGAGTTTTGAGATTTGAAATTTTAAAATTTATGATTTATAATTTGGAGTTTTAGAGTTTGTAATTTAAAATTTAGAGTTTTGAGATTTCTAATTTGTTGATTTTAGAGTTTGTAGTTTATGTTTTGAGGCTTTTGGGTTTGATGTTTTGAAATTTTGAGTCAGGGATTTAAGATTTTGTATTTTTTGTTTAGAGTTTAGATTTTAAGTTTTTGGAATTTAAGATTTAATGATTAGGTCTTTAAGTTTTGAAAATTTTAGATTTTAGAGTTAGGGGATATATTTTGGAATTTATAGTTTAGTATTTTAGAATTTTAGAGTTTCGTGATTAAATTTTTGAATTTAAAATTTTTGTGTTAAGATATTAAAGTTTGAAATTTTAAAATTTTAAAATTTAAGTTTTATGGCCTAGAATTAACTTGTTATAAATAAAGGAAAGAGAAAGATAAGATTTTTTACAAGAAACAAATTTCATAGAATACAATAATTTACTATTAAATAAAATAGAAAGCTAAAGTAAAAATAATTCAAATAATTCATTTGAACTTTGGCACTGACAAATAACATCTTGTGGTTTTAATTTGGTAATTAACTTATTGTTCAACATTTAACAATAACCTCGATTTCATTGATTCAGAAGTGAAAATAAGTAAACATTTGAGTCTTGTTTGAATAGCAGAACTTATAATTTATTAAAACTTATCTATTAATATAAGTATTTTTATGTTTAAAAAACAGTAAATAAATTTGAATAAGTAACTTATCAATTTTCAATAATCTAATTTTAACTTATTTATAAGTTAATTTTTTAAACTTATTGAAATTTTTTTTTATAAAAGTTCAAATTCATATGATCAACAAATTATTTTATATTTTTATAAGTTAAAATTTTATTAAAATTATACTATTTATCTCTCTCCTTCTATTAAAATTATATTTAAATATTTTAAAAAATACTTTTTTAAATATATATCTAAACGTTAAATAATTTAATTTAAAAAAAAATTTTATAAATAATTTTTACATAAAATTTTATTCTATAAATACTTAAATAAATTATATATCTAAACTAAATCTTAGTAGAACTTAAATCTATTAAGTGTACATCTACGTGATATTTCCTTTATATTTTTTTATTTATTTTGGGAATTGTATTTTAGTTAAGGTATACAAATTAGTAGCATTTTGAAGAGAATAAACTATTTATCAAATGTTAGAAGCTTTCGCAAATTTATTGCAACAATTGAAACCGCAAAGGATTATTTGCCAGAAGCTGGCTAAATTGAGTTATTTACATTTTTGCCTAAAATAAACAAAAAAGTTGATTAAACTTACACACCTTCGTTACTGTGCAAGTATTCTATGGTTCTGTTCAAGTCTCCTTGCCAACATTTCTTGATAAATGTTACATAAACTGTTTTCAACAATGGTGTACTTTGATTCCCATGAGAAAATGTCTTCATGCGTGGAATTCCACTCACCCTCACTATCTGTAATTCAGGCCATGAGAATTCACAACTATGCTGACAGAAACTTTCTAGGTTGGGAAGATGCTTGAGTATAAGACATTTTACCATAGGAAATTTGATCTCTCGGGGTGATCCTTCTTCACCCACAAATAATACTTCTTCCAAACGGTTACATCCATACAACTTTAGCAATTCGAGATTTTGCAGATACTTAGCTGTTGAAAGTGAGAATAATTTTTTGAGTTCATCGCAATCAATGATCTGAAGTGATGCCAGATTTTTGAAGACTGGAACTTGAGGTTCCTTGTTCCAAACATGTGTCAAACTTGGTAGCTTATTCAAGACTAATACACTTATCTGAGGGAGCATTTCTGTGGCACTGATATCTGATATGTCATTTTCGAGGTCAAATACCTCCTTCAATAGTTTACATCCCTCCACAGTCATATTTTTCAGCTTGTTAAATCTCATGACCGTGCTAAATGGGAGGACATTCAGCAAATCATGGCTCGCATCCACAATCATCTCTTCCAGTTTGCAGAATGATTTTGAAGGAAGATTGTCGTTCCATAGTTTTTCAACACCATAATGACTGCTCAGATGTAATTCCTTCAATCTCTCCAACGATTCCTGCAAAAAACAAATGGCAATCAAAGTATATCTATGAACTACAGGTCAAGCTGCGTTAGTGAGCAATTGGCTGTAAGCTACTTGACATGATCATGAAACAATTAAAATCATAATTATCGGAAGTTAACTTCAGACTGCAGTCACATAGGAACAAGTCTGCAGGCTTTCATACTAGAGAGCATAACAAATATTATGTGGGTCACACGATAAGATCAAATGCAGTCACACGATAGTTTGATATAATGCTTCTCTCATGATCATTGCCAAGATAAAGAAATCCATGCAAGTGCATATGATTCCTATCCCATGTAGCATTAAGTATGTATAAGAAGTGCAACAAAATAAAAAATATTAATAAAAGAATAAGATCATTTGATTACAATATGTCTGCTTCTAAATAACTCATTCTAATGGTTACCCTCAAAATGATCCTAAGCCATCATAAACACATCCATTCTACTGAATCACGTTACACAAAAGCATCAAGTATTGCCAGCTTGTGTACAAGCACAAATCACCACAAAATAGGGAACTTTGCTGATGTATGCTTGTAAAATGTAATAATACTTACAGGGTTAAAGAAGTAATTGTTTGAAGAAGCTGCAAGGTGTTTCCTATCATTGAACCCGGAGACAAAATTCTTTAATGCAGGACAGTTTAATACTTTCAATCTTTCCAAAGATGGAAATTCAAAGGTCCGTGGGTAGAAAGTTGAAAGCATTGGCAGATTTTCAAGAGCAATAGACTTCAAATCAGAAAGCAGAATTTCACTAGTCCTATCTTCTTTTGTCACAAATATTTCCTCCAAAATACTACAATTAGAAATTCCTATTTCCTCCAACTTAAGGGAACCAGCTACAAAGGGTAAAAATAGATTCTTGAGAGAGCTACAGTCTTTCACGCTCAGGAATTTTAGCTGTGGGAGCATAAATAATTCTTCCAATGAGTTACAATCGCTTACAGTGAGTTTCTCCAAATTCTGGAATACTGGTAACATGTTAGAGGGGATGACATATCTCAATTGGCCACAATTACCCAACTCCAGTTCACTCAGCATGGTGAAAGACCTCTCATCCATTGCAGAGGGTTCTTTTGCACTTGCAAAACCACTGGTGAAAGCGATCATTTGAGGACAATCATTTATCCTCAATCTTCTCAGAGATGGGAATACTAAACCACAATTCCCTCTGTGAAACTTGATTAACTTTGAGAGGCCCCTGAGCTCCAAATCTCCTAGCAGCGGAAACTCAATTGCCTCTTTTTTTGTCTCTAGCCCTTGAGCTTCCATGGCAACAACTTCTTCTACATTCTCACATGAAAGTAACCTTAATACTTGCAGTTTCTGGAGTTTTTTGGCTGCAAAAACAGAGATCAGATTTTTCAAAGATCCGCATTTCTGGATTTCTATGTTTTCCAGATGACCAAGGCCAAAATGTCCAGCCAGGTTCTTATTCCATATGCAAGTTAACTGAGGTAGATCCAGTAATATCATTTTTTTTAGACGCGGTAGATATTTACCATTTCCTTTCCCATCAGGCTCAGTAACAAGATCATCATTAATGCTGAACACATGTTTTAATGTTTTGCACTCTTTGATAGTAAGACATTCAAGTTTCTCTGATCTCTCCAGCAAAATTGACAGAAATTCATTCAACCTTTCATTGCAATTTTTTACCTGAAACTGTACTAGATTGGTGAAATGCGAAGGTTTTAGCTTCATGGCCAATGTCTTACTCAATTCCTCCGTATCATTAATATCAAACACTGTAATACTTGAGAACTTATCCTGTAAAAGTTTACCTGTCTTCGTTAATAATCTATACATATGCTATAATATTATCATAAATATACTTAAACTAGGTTTCATAACATGTCATATGCTAGTGATACTACATATAATATATTTCTACTTCATTTTAAAATATTAGTATTTTACCCAGATACTTATGTTTCTTTTATGGTAGTATATACATTCTAAGAAAATTCGAAGAGAAACAAAATACAAGATTTGATGTGAATTGATGTATGATATATGTTTGCAGATTAACAGAGAGAACAAAACTGCATTGACGGTGATCATTTATCACAACTAAAATCTTTGACAGCCATTTTTTTTTTGGGCACATCCTATATGCCTCACCCAACACTTACACAATTAATGTTGATGAAACATTGCATAAAAAAAGTTATACATGTAGGAGATTCATTTCTTATAAAAGAAACCAAATATAAGTTCATTCATAAAAATTCAATTTTAACTATAAACTAACAGGGCAGGCAACATCTTTGTGAATGAGTGTCTGTAAGAGACAGAGAGAATACTGACTGATAATTCAAAATAGTGGGCAATCTTCTTCTCATTATCAGCTTCCTCTTGGCCTTGGAGTTCCACAACCACTGACTTTAACTGCGAGATATCTACATGTCCCAAACCAAAGTTCTTTACATTGGGACAGTTCTTCAATGTTACATCCTCCAAGGTTGGCCATTTAACAACAAGTTCATCTGAGCCAAAACTGACAAGGCTAGGTAAATTTTCAAAAATTAGAGTCCTGGCTTCAGGGAAGACTATCTTTGTAGCTGCTGCTTCTTCCTCTGTACAACAATTTGTTCCACCAAATTACAAAAGATCTAGAGAAATGGATTCTGAAAATAATTACTTTTTAAGACTTTCATTCCACATTCATAACTTAATTTTAACATATTCAAAAACTGAATGCTTACTTGAGGATCCCTGCATATCTCTATCAAATTATATAACTTGACTGACGTAAGTTCTACTTGTCCAAGGCTGCAAGACAACGTAGCCATTGAATTAACAGCATCACCATTAGACATGCACAGGAGAAAGTTAATAATTAGAAAATATTTCGTATATATTCTGATCAGAAAATTCAAGCGTAACTTGTAAATTAAATTGCCAAAATTAAGCCAATATTGCACCACAAGAATACACAAGTCATTATATCCAATATTGTACGTCAAGTAATCTGAAATCTTCCAAACCATCTTAAAATTCCTGAAACTTCAGGGGGGAAGTCCAGGTTATTAAGTCATAGTTCATGAAATTTAGAGAAGAAAACATTAGAACTCAATAAGTAACTATTAATAGAGAGGGGGCAACACAAAACCCTCTACTGAATTAAAAAAATATCCCCAATGTATTTCTTCAATTTTTAGAACTGCAGAAATAATTTTTACAAAAATAAAAAGGCAAAATCGAAATTTTTTCCAAATTTCTCTCTAGGGAGCCCTCATCCCTGAAGTTAAAACTGTAATAAGCATGGATTTTGTTTTTGGTGAACAAAATGTCCATATATGAATATAAGGTAAATCTACCTTTCTAGTGATGAAAATACCTAATTAATATATCCATAATTACGATATTTCCGTTTAATTCAACTAACACTTCTCTAAGCTTCCAGTGTGTTTGTTACGTGCAACTTCAAAGTACTGTTAAATTTGGAAAGTAAAAGCCATATTCAGTTACGCAGCGAAGTTTTTTTTTTTTCTTTTTTTCTTTTTTTCTTTTTCAATTACCAGCAAAGAAGGAAAATAACAACTTTCAAACTCGACGGATCTGCAACAAAACTCAGCAAAGTAGTAGAGATGATTTATATCGAGGGAAAGGGGAGAAAAGCAAAATGAAACGCACCTGAAGAGATGAGAGCGCTGCCGATTCAAGGACAACAACAATGGCTATATATTGACTCCTTGGATACCTAAACGACTTGTCAAACATACTCAATTAGCGTTTTCTCAATTCTGTCCTCAATTTTTTTGTTAATTTTATAAATTATTTATTTAGATACAAGTTTCCATATCATAAAAAACTTACCTCCGAAAAAAATACCAAATTCTTGGTAAAAATAAAATTATGAAAAATAAGGCAATCAAACTAAAATACCAAATTCTATTTATTTTTATTGAAAATAAAAAAATATATAATTAAACATGTGTTTTGCTCTTGAAGCTTCGTCTTATATTCTCATACCCTGTTCGCTAACAGTAAGAAGCTATTGCTCCTTTTTTTTTTCTTTTTTCATAGTAGCTCTGAACTGATTTCACCGAATGGAGCCAAACTATAATATCAATATTCTGATTTGATTTGGTTCTTTCAATATTAACTAAACTGATAAATTTCAAATTAAAATTTTTTCTTTTAATCAATTCGATTGATTGGTCTGGTCCATTAAAACTTACCAAACCAAATCATTGTACACCCTCGTTGGTGTCATTTTTATAATTAAAAGAGAGTTTAGAATATTAAATTTAAAAGTTTAATAATATTTATAATTATTTATATCAATTTGATAGAGGATCAATATTGATTGAGCTCACCGATGTTTAGCCCAACTCGGCTTTAAAAGGAGCTTGCAAAATGTTAGCCTTTGTCTAGCCCTTTGAGAGCCATGGACTAAGCTAAATCAGCATACATTTACCTCTCTTGGATAAGTCGTGTTGTTTTTATTTTTATTAAAAATTTAAAATTAATATAAAAATATATATTTATTATTTATTATTTATTATTTTTTAAAAATATTTTTTAAATTTTTAAAAATTTTAAAATATTAAAAAAATATTTTTTAAATTTTTAGTATCAGAACACGTTGTAACAGTAATATTTTTATAATTATTTTAATATATATATATATATATATATATATATATATATATATATATATATATATATATATATATATATATATATATAAAGTGAAAATATAATTATATAATTAAAAAATAATAAAAATATAAATATAAATTAAATATATTTGTAAAAATATAAAAATAAAAATTATTTTCGAAAATCAAATGAACTCTAATATTTTTATTTTATTTTATTGAATATATATAGAACTGGGAATAGTATTTCTTTCAGCTTCTCTATTCTATCGTCTGTCTCCAGCTTTCATTATTTGTTTTTGTGAAATTTAATTTGCACTTGATCCATATTTCTCCTTTACACCGAAATTAAATGCAAACCTAATGGTATTAATCTTTATTGGGTTTTGACATTCCCTACTCCTTTTTTTTTTTTATGATGATAGTAGCTTCACTCATACTATGCTTATTGAAGTTGTTAGGAATGGTTAACAAAAAATGTGTTCTTTTGATTTATTTTTTTTATTGACAGTAGCTTTAGTCATACTATGCTTATTTAAGTTGTTAGGAATGCTTAAAAGTAAGGAATATATTCTTGTGATTTTTGGATATATAACTAAAAGTTTATCTGTATTGATTACATATGGGTATCTGAATTTATAGGATGACTGCATCGATAAATAAAAATACTCGTAAAAAGTTGATATAGAGTTTATTAGAAAACTCAATGTCTTTGTATTTTTTTTTTCAAAATATTCTTAATTAACTAATTGATGATATTTAATTATATTTGGATTAATTTTAATATAAGCATGCTTATATTAAAATAATATACCGTAGACTTGACTTTCTGAGTGTAATTTGATTTGAAAATAACTTTGCAACATAAACATATTGTTTTGATAATAAAAACTTTCAGATATTGTACCCAGACTTGGCTTTCACGGTGGCCAGTGAATAAGACATCGTTTTGGATTTTTCCTGCAATAATTACATGTCCATTATTGTTCTTTTCTTCTTCTCCACTTGGCCTCTTCTCCCTCCCTTATTCAAATTGTGAATTTCAATTTTTTTCACATGCCTTTTTACTGCCACATGCGGCTGTCGTTCTCTCAACTTTTCCACATGGTATGGAACAATTTATTTAATATAAGGAAGGAAAAAAAAATTAATCGAGTCAATTGAAATGTCAAGAAGTAGATAACCACATTAAATTCTAGGGTATTCATTTTTGAAGAATTGAATAAATGCTTATATTAAATTCCTTGCAGTGAGAGCCTGGAACTCTGGATACTAATTTCGGCTTCTTAAACGTTGAAGCCCAATTCTTTTCGAGGTTCTGTGAAACCAAAGCGAGAGACAGAAAGATCAAATTAAGCACACGGGGAGGACATGGTTTCGCCCATTCCAAAGGCCGTGCAGAAGATATGGGAAAAGTGGAACATTCGGGGTGTCATCCTATTGAGTCTATCACTCCAAACCATTCTCATTCTGTTTGCTCCTGTGAGAAAACGCACCCGCAAAAGCTTGGCAGTGTGGTCCATCTGGTTAGCTTACCTCCTCGCTGACTGGGCTGCAAGTTTCTGCATTGGACTCATCTTCAAGATCCCAGAAGACACATCCGCTAGTAAAACCACTAAAATGACTCTGAACCTTATGGCATTTTGGGCTCCATTTCTTCTGCTACACTTGGGTGGCCCTGACACCATCACTGCTTTCTCTCTTGAGGATAACGAGCTCTGGCTCAGGCACCTGTTAGGCCTCATTTTCCAGGCTCTTGCAGCTGTTTATGTTTTTCTTCTAACTGTCCCTGGTAACACCCTTTAGATCCCAACGCTCCTTGTGTTTCTTGCAGGTATGATCAAGTATGTGGAAAGGACTCGTGCTTTATACCTTGCGAGTCTAAATACCTTCAGGAGGTCCATGGTTCGAGATCCGGATCCCGGTCCCAATTATGCAAAGCTCATGGAGGAACAATTTTCCAGACAAGAGGCTGGACTTCCTACCAAAATAGAGATTATGCCAGAGCCCGATCGGAAACCCAACGCTTCCCAAGAAAGCAGGGATAATGGTAGTGGAGAAACTGATGACCAAGGAAACAATGGAGGGGACGATCAACTACTGAAGGATATTCAATTTGCCTATGACTTGTTCGACAAATACAAAGGGCTCATCGTTGACATGATTTTCAGCTTCGGCGAGCGCAACGAGAGCCGCCAGAATTTTCTGAACAAAACAGCAAAAGAAGCTCTAAGAGTAATAGAGGTTGAACTCAATTACATCTATGAAGTTTTCTATACGAAAGTCATGGTGGTGCGCAATAAGGTGGGATACCTTTTCCGTTTTGTATCCCTTGGTTCTATGGTGGCAGCCCTTGGACTCTTCATTTCAGAAGAGAAGCATGGTTTCCACGAGTTCGATGTCAGAGTTACATACATATTGCTGTATGGGGCTTTGGCCCTTGATGCTATAGGTCTCTTGCTGCTCCTTTTCTCTGATCGGACAGTTGTTTCTTCCCTAGAAACTCAGAAACATAACAATAACAAAGCTATTAATCTCATCAAGAAGTTCAGAATTAAGGTTGTTAGACAATTCCTCATATTGAGGACACCAAGGTGGTTAGAATGTAAGAAGAGGCCTTATGCCCAATATAAGGCATTGTCTACACCATTAATGTTTCGCAGATGGTCTGAAACAATCTCAGGGTACAATCTCATAGCATATTGCCTCCGTCGGTGCTCTTTAGAGAATCCGAATTTGGATCAACGATTTAAACATGTTGATGCCATTCAATTATTTTGCTTCAAAGCAAGACAAGTTCTAAATTCTTCTTTTGATAAAGTTGTTAGTTATTTTGGTGCTAGAGAACTACTGGAAGGATGGAGATACACGAACAATCCATTCCTCGAAGAACTGTGGAAATTTATCTTCGATGAGCTCAAAACGAAATCAGCAGATGCTAAAGATGTGGAAATTTAGAACAGAGACAGTTTAAATGGAGATTTGTTGCCGTTTGTCAAAATAGATGTAGTTACTTTTGGTGAGAGCCTTATTATGTGGCACATTGCCACTCATCTCTGCTATAAAGATGATCAAGCTGATGAAAACAATGATGAGCGAATTTACAGTAGCCTTCTGTCGGATTATATGATGTACCTTCTAGTTATGCAACCCACTATGATGTCTGCTGTGGCAGGGATTGGGCAAATAAGGTTCCAAGATACATGCGAGGAGGCCAAAAAGTTTTTTAGCAAGAGAGGTTTTGAGCTAAAAGAAGAGGACACGGAAAAGGCAGCATGTAAAAAACTTCTTGGCGTGCCCACGGACATTGAGCCCAAGTTTGTTAAGGGAGATAGGAGCAAATCTTTGTTGTTTGATGCATGTAGGCTGGCCAAAAAGCTAAAATCAAAAGAAGAAAAATGGAAAATTATAAGCCAAGTATGGGTGGAAATGTTGTCTTTTGCGGCATGTAACTGCAGACCCACTGCCTTTGTGCAGCAGCTTAGTAAAGATGGAGAACTTATCTCGATTGTCTGGCTCTTAATGGTTTCATTTGGGGCTGGGGAAGCAGTTCCAAATTAAAGAAGGCCATGCAAGGGCAAAGTTAATCGTGGGAAAGTAGCTGAATCTGAACCAACACCACCACCTTTGCCCCCTTTTTTTTTATATATATAATTGTAATTCAGACCCTGCAATTTACCCAAGTTAGTCAGTAATCCGATTAACCGTGATTATATTATGGATGAATCCATGTTACGGATATAACACAAAATGTCAATGCCATCTACAACTAGTACCTGTCTACTCTGTCTTTTTCTTCCCAACTTTCTATATATTTTGTTATTGCAATCTACAAAATGTCATTGCAGGCCCCTCAGCCTGCCAATTCCATGTTAATAATTTAAAATACAGCTGTCCATACAAAAATATCCTCGCTTTGCTTTTCCTTTTTTAATATTTTCGACGACTTGCGGTCAACATATGGATGTGAACATCGGATTCTGACAAATGCTTTAATTATATTGACTCAAAGAAACTTTTGTTAAAGTTGTTCATATTTGAATTCTTTCCACATTACATGAGACTCATATTTTAAAAATTAAGATAGTATTTATTTTTTTTTATAAAAAATAAATTATTTAAAATATTGAGGCTAATCATTTTGACAAATATTTTTTAACGAATTCAAATTTTTAATATTATAAAAAAGTTTAACTATTAAATTTTAATTTATTTATAATTTAAACTATAAATTTGTAAATAAAGAAAGATACTACTAATTACGAATCTATTACCTCTATGCATGTTTAACTTATCAATTTAATTATTATAAAATTTAAATAATCTTAATAAGATATATAAAAATATTTGTCTCAAATTTAGATAATTACATGTTTTTTCAACAACAGGTAACAGTGCTATTACTATATAACATGGACAGAAGACCACTTAAAATTCAAATACTACTACCAAATTTATATAATTTGTATTGAAGGATAGCTATATTAGTAATAAGTAGACAACATAAAATAACTTCCTACCTTACACGATTCATTGCTAGTTGGCAATAATAGTCTTATCCTGTAAGTTTATACTTTAAATTTAATGTAAGAATAAGTTTATTCTTCTCAGAGTACATGTGTTTCTTCGATCATCATTAGCAAATAATGTGTACATTTTAGATTGCAAAGTAATCCCATACAAAAATGTGAACAGAATCAATTTTATCTGATCCTTTCTTATCATATATTTCATGTGGTCATAGAAGCATGAATATTCATCAGGGTTCCATCTTTAATACTAAATTTAAGGTAAGTGACGTTGAGGTACTCCTCATTTAAAATGTTCTAATAGCATTCTCTTTAAACTTGCCAAAATCAAATATTGTTCCCCTTGGCCATATTGAAGGTCATATAAATTTGAAAAAGCATATATGCACCAGAACAATGAAAAGAAGCATCAAAACAGTGCAACCAAAAAGATAAAAAAGGGTGCAGACTAATATAGATTAAAAAATCTGCAGCATTTGCTAGTACTCAATATTAAACTCTATTGCATTTAGAAAATGCACGTTTGGTTGGAGAAAAAAAGGTACAATCCCCTCGTTATCGTACATAGAAAATAAATAACAGTAACTATATGCTAATGATATATTCTCTAAATCCAGATGTCTTCAAAGCATAAACCCCTTAATTGATAACGTCAATAAATATTAAACTTACTTATCTAATAAACTAACGTCGATACATATTGCTCAACAATAAGTTCTTTTATGAAATAATTTGATTTTTAGACGTCTGTAAGATACCTATTATATATCAATGCATGTATCATTTACAGCATGTAAATGAGGAAACTAAGATATATTTTAAAGCAATCATACTCGTAAGGATGAAATCAATGAAAAAGCTGTAGTTGAACCTCAAAAGTTTTTTTTTCCTTTTTTGGGTAATAGAACCTCAGAAGTCTAAATGCAAGCAATTTGGACGAAGTATATGACTATCAAAATTATGTGAATGTTTCTCCTACTTATGTAATTGTACATATAATAATACATGATATATATATATATATATATATATATATATATATATATATATATATATATATATATATATATTCCCAGCAATTTTTGAATATATTTAAAGCACAATCCAGTACAAAATCATGTAGAGACTCATACGAGAAGTTGGAGAAAAAAACCATCTATTAATTAGCTTGAGTCTTGAAGCAGAATATACCGAGGGATCAAGCAAGTACAAAATAAAAATTCATCTAATTATATTATCACCATAAACAGCCAAAAACAGAAATTGTAGGACAACGGAATGTGTAATTATATAGGAAGACGATCAACTCTTACTTTCGTTCTTTCTATTCAGGCTATAACAATCAACTCTTTATGATTCGTTCCTCTAAACCAAGAAACAGAGTGTTTGACGAAAGCAAGGATCGTCTTGAAAATTTAATGGATGTTTGATTGTCACGAGTTGCCTCGATAAGATCGGATTCAGTTCTTTGCCCAAGAATTAAGAAAAGCTCTAACTTTAAGAGAAAACTCAATCTTTATTAATTATCAAAATCTCTTTATTACATGAACCTAAAGAACTCTTATATAGACAATCAAACCTAACCCTAGTAGGAAAGTCAGAAGGCCTTAAACTCCTAATTAGACTTCTAACATAATATGGCCCAAATAACACTAATTATCTGGCCCAACTAAACCAACAAAAAACAAAGCTATGATTAAACTACTAATTGGCCAGCATAATGAATGGGCCCAAAACACTAATAATATCTAAAACAAAACATATAATATAAAGCCCATAATACATCTTTAGTCTATGTAGATTTGGGCTAGTTGTCTTCAAGATCCAACAAGCTTTATTTGGCCTCTGAACTACCCTCTTTAGTGCCATCCTCAAGGCTGCAAAGTGTGGCTAACTTGATGTCTTGACTTAGCCCAATAACTTCCTCTTTAGCCTGCACATCCAAGATCAATCCTAGTAAAACTTCTTTGACCCGCTTTGTCCTGCTCCTAGTCATCGGACCGCCTATCCATTGCAAATGATCTTGGGAACGGTTTTGAGTAGTTTTGACAGCACATTGATCTCCATCATTCCCTCCCTCCTCGAAAGTATTCGTCCTCGAATCTAAGGCATCACCTACATCAAATAAAGACAAGTCAGCAACATTAAATGTAGCACTAATATTGCCATACTCACTAGGTAAATCAATCTTATAAGCATTGTCATTGATTCGCTCCAAGACTTGAAAAGATCCATCTCCCCTAGGATGTAACTTAGATTTTCTTTGAACTGGGAACCTTTCTTTGCGCATATGTACCCAAACTCAATCACCAGGTTCAAATACAATTTTTGTTCGGCTCTTGTTGGCTTGCGTTGCATATTATTTATTCTTCCTCTCAATGTTAGCTCAAACTTTAGCATGTAAATCCTTTACATATTCAGCCTTTTGCTTACCATCCAAGTTAACAAATTCATTAGTAGGCAAAGGTAAAATATCCAAAGGTGTCAGAGGATTAAAGCCATAAACAATTTCAAAAGGATTATAAGCAGTAGTAGAATGCACAAATCTATTGTAAGCAAACTCAACATGTGGTAAAACTCTTTCCCAATGTTTCAAATTTTTTAACATAATAGCACGTAAAAGTATAGTAAGTGTCTTATTAACTACCTCAGTTTTCTGATATGTTTGAGGGTGTACAATAAAATGAACCATTTTCCTAAACCTATCAACAATTGCATCATGCCAAGGCTGTCTAGATACGGGAAATGGAGTATAAAGACCATATGGCATAACTTTAGACTTAACTTGTTTACATGCCACGCACTTAGCACAAAACGAATTATGTCTATAAAATCCATCAATAGTACGCTTATCACGATAATTCTAAGCATATCCAAAATCAACATCATTAACATACAAGTCTCTAATATATTCAAAACCAAGCAACTTAGCATGTAAGGATGTCAATAACGCATATCTTCTAGACAATGCATAAGCTACCACATTTTGCTTCCCAGTTTTATACTTAATCACATAAGGAAATGTCTTAATAAATTTTAACCACTTAGCATGTCTCTTGTGCAACTTACCTTGGAACTTCAAGAATTTTAAACTCTCATTATCTGAATGAATAATTAATTCTCTCGACCATAGATAATGCTTCCAAGTTTGCAAAGTCCTCATCAATGCATATAACTCCTTATCATAAGTAGGATATTTCAATGCTGTGAATTCCTGTATCAAAGACACAATCATACTAGGCAAAGAAATGTTATGAGTGTTAGTAAAATAAATATCCTTATACATAAGCACAAGAATGTTCGGTTTGCACACTAAAGCACTCTTCATCTCACTTTTTAGTGCAAGAGTACTCACTCTTTTATTTTTCTCTTTCTCTAGCTCACAACTCTTTTTCTTTTTCTACTCACATGTCTCAACCTCTTTCTCTTTTCTCTCACTTTAAATTTTAGCCTTACTCTCTTTCTTTTTTTGCTCACATATCTCAACCTCTCTCTTTTTCCTCTCACTCTAAATTTTGGCCATACTCTCTTTTCTCTCTTTTTCTTTTCTTTCTCTCAACTTACACTCTTTTGTAATCCTCACTTGATCAGCAAAAGCCTCAGCTGGTTTTAGGGGTGTTAACATAAAAGTTCGATTATGCATGACCAATGTATATCGATTCTTATAGCCATCATAATTGACCCTTCTATTAAATTTCCATGGACGTCCCAACAACAAATGTCCAACATGCATTGGTACTACATCACAAAGCACCTCATCTTTGTAGTTACCAATAGAAAAAGATACCCAAACCTGATTTGTCACCCATATATCTCCATTATCATTCAACCATCTTAGCCTATATGGCTTAAGATGTTTCAATGTGGGTAGACCCAATTTATGAACCATCAAGGTACTAGCTACATTAGTGCAACTCCCACTATCAATAATCAAGTTATATACCTTGTTATTCACGTGGCATCTGGTCTGGAAGATGTTTTCACACTGTTCATCATCAATATCATCATTAGGCTGTATATTAAGAGCACATCTAATAACCAATACTTCTCTATTCACTAGCTTACTAATCTCCATATTACTACAATTCTCCATTGGTGGCGTCTCATCCTTACTAGAATGCTCACTCTTAATGCGTCCCCTTTCTTCCTCACCAAAGCCAAACTGTTTGGAAGGCTTAGGTTTGGATAGTGATTCAAAATTATCCAGCTTCATATGTATCAACTTAAACTGCTCTTGAACTGCCCTCATGTAAAGTTTAAGATCAATTTTAAGTTGATTTATTTTACTGCTCATGTTTGTCTCCCAAATCTAACATGTTTGCACTCAAATTTACTATCTTTCCTTTAAAGCTCTTAAACAAGAACCTGATCAACAAACTTATCAAAGGAAACAAGTGAATTAAGAATGATAAGAATAAAATTTCAGACAATGACAACCCTAGGAACTGAATTTGAAAAATATGAGGGATACTAATATCAGTATGTTATTTTTTCGGCTTCTTTTTTTTGAATGAACTTCAGCTCACCTCCTTTTTTTAGCAAATTTCTATTTTTTTTGCCGAATTTTTTTTTTGCAGATGAGACCAAATTCAACTAGGACTAGGAATTTGTTTTTTTTTTCGAATTTTGAATTTTTTTGAACAAGAAACCAAATTGAAATAGGAATATGACGCTCTTTTTTTTCGAAATTCAAATTTTTGGAAGAAGAAACTAAATTGACTAGGATTAAGAATTAGACTATAAATAGGAAAAGATAATTTACTAGAACTATAACTCTCTTTTTTTAAAGAACTAAAAGAACATTAACTAGAACTCTAATTTAATCTAAAAGAAAGGTAGAAGAAGAAGAAAGACTCTAGAAAACAAATAAAAAAGAAAAGAAAGGACACCATGTAACATCCTTAATTTCGTTTCTTTTATTGATAAAGGTACATAAAAAATTTAATTAAGGAAATAAAATTTATTAGACAATATTTTAGATATCTAAGGAAATATAATCCTTAGAAATTCTTCACCTTAGGTATATGCATAGAAAATGTTTCTAACATTAAGAGAACAAATAAAGAAGGAAAATCTAATAGGAAAGAAATTAGAAATAACATACTAAAGAGATGCAAAATTCTTGGATAAGGAAGATAAATTTTTAGAAACAAGTAAAGGTCTTAAAATTTCAAAGAACATTGAATTAGGGTAATTTTTCCTAATTCAAGAACTATAGTTACTAAGTTTAAAATCTTTACCCATACATTGGGCTTTTACCTATGGACACTTCATATAGAGTTTTTTCCACTTCACATAAGTTTCTAGCAAGCCCATTGGATAACCTAAACAAGAAATTAAACATAGACTTGGACTAGGATATAGTAATTTCACAAATAGCCCAAAAATTATGAAAATGTGACCAAGCCCACCAAGAAAGGAAGAATTTTATCCAAAGCAAGGAAAATGGGTAGGACAAGCCCATAATGGGTAGGAATAAGCCCAAATCCAAGAGGAAAACTAAAATAAAATAAATTAGATGATGATATAATAATAAGAATAAAGATTAGGTTACATGGCATTAAGACAAAAAATTTAGCAAGTGGTGTGATTCTACATTCATCACTTAAGCAAGTGGCATGATAATACAAGGCTTTAGGACAAAAACATCTATATCCTACACTCATAATTTTAGCAAGTGGTATGATAATACATGGTATTAGGACAAAACATTCATAGCCCACACAAATAATATCAACCAAATAATGAAGATTCAAGAACATAAGTTGTTTGTTTTCTAAAAATTCAACAAAGTGTATCCTAATTGTGATAAGGTAGACCCATGATCATGAAAGGTGAATTATTTGGTGGTCTATATAAGAAAACCCACCCTTACAACATTAAAATTTCGTCCAAGTGAGGGAGAGAAAAAAATAGAAGCAAGGTAGAGTGAGGAAAGGAGAGGAAGAAAGGAAGAAAGAGGAAGGAGAAGTCTAGAAGACTAAGTGCTCTAAGTAAGTTTAACAATATTTCTTTTTGAAGAAAACTTTTGAAACTTATAATATTTGTATGAGATTTTGATCTTAGAACTTTTATGATTGGTCATGATGTTGCTATATCATGTTACATATTGATCTTGCATGTGATGTATGTTTGAATACTTAGGTTGGTGTAGATAGTTCTGCATGGTTATGGCTATGGGTGGCAGAATTTTAAGCTTCGGTATTTTAATTTCTGGGAACAATCTATAAGGAATTAAAATAAATAGTTAACATAAGAATTAAAGATAAATGTGTCATGGATTTTTAGCCACTGGAATCATTCCATTTGGAGTCCATATGAGGTAGCTATGGTCTGATTAGTAGTCAAAGGTCAGAAAATGAATCATCAGGGAAGAATATGTTAGGATAGCTTCGGTAATTTAATTTCTGAGAATTATTGGTAGGGAATTAAAATAAATGGTTAACATAAGAATTAAAGATAAATGTTTCATGGATTTTTAGCCACTGGAATCATTCCATTTGGAGTCCATATGAGGTAGCTATGGTCTGATTAGTAGTCAAAGGTCAGAAAATGAATCATCAGGGAAGAATATGTTAGGATAGCTTCGGTAATTTAATTTCTGGGAATTATTGGTAGAGAATTAAAATAAATGGTTAACATAAGAATTAAAGATAAATGTGTCATGGATTTTTAGCCACTAGAATCATTCCATTTGGAGTCCATATGAGGTAGCTATGGTCTGATTAGTAGTCAAAGGTCAGAAAATGAATCATCAGGGAAGAATATGTTAGGATAGCTTCGGTAATTTAATTTCTGGGAATTATTGGTAGGGAATTAAAATAAATGGTTAACATAAGAATTAAATATAAATGTGTCATGGATTTTTAGCCACTGGAATCATTCCATTTGGAGTCCATATGAGGTAGCTATGGTCTGATTAGTAGTCAAAGGTCAGAAAATGAATCATCAGGGAAGAATATGTTAGGATAGCTTCGGTAATTTAATTTCTGGAAATTATTGGTAGGGAATTAAAATAAATGGTTAACATAAGAATTAAAGATATGTATGTCATGGATTTTTAGCCACTGGAATTATTCAATTTGGAGTCCATATGAGGGAGATATGAGCCGATTAGTAGACAAAGGTCAGAAAATGGGTCATCAGGGAAAAATATGTTAGGATAGCTTCGGTATTTTAATTTCTGAGAAGTATCTGTAAGGAATTAAAATAAATTATTAACATAAGAATTAAAGATAAATGTGTCATGGATTTTTAGGCACTAGAATCATTCAATTTGAAGTCCATTTGAGGTAGATATAAGCTGATTAGTAAGCAGAGGTCAGAAAATGTTTATTCAGAATATGTTATTAAAGCTTTAGTTTTTGAATTTCTGAAAAATATTCTGTAGGGAGTTAAAATCGTACGCCAAGATAACAATTATAGATATAGGGCTCATGGATTTTTACCAACTGGAATAACTCAATTTGGAGTTCAAATTTGGGAGATATGGTCTAATTAGTCAGTAAAGGTCAGAACTTACACGAGAAGAAATAATCTGTACATTTAGGGAGTAATATCACCTTGATTTCTTAATATTTCGCTACAATGTTCAACATAATAGTTTTAGATAATTGTTTTATCTTGAAATTGACACTAAGATCACCTACATCAGAGTTAAATTGAGGGAGTTATGCTCTGATTAGCAAGAGAAGGTTAGATAGGATGAAAACCTGCATCAAGAAAATAAAGAAATAAAATTAGTATTTTAAAAAGAAGATGAATCTTAACAAATGACTAGTATAGCCATAGCCATTGCCATTGCATGAACTTACTACCATTTTAAGTGTGTAATTTTTAACATGGAATTTACCCTAGTACTCATATAAATTTACAAGAAGTTTTGAAAGTGCCGGTTTTATTTGAAAAATCTTAGTATGCTCCGTGGTTGCAGTATTTTCACATCAGAAAAGAATTATTCTAGTTACTGGAAAACAAAATTGTGATTGTGAAAAGTGCATGTCTAAGGAAAGCTCTGGCAAGGAAAGACATGGTACTTAAGTGTGTCCATTAGTGACCTACCTCTCTTTCCTGGGAACTTTTCTGGTGCGCTGTTTACAGACTACAATTACTATCCAGTTACCAAGGTATTAGTATGGAATTTTGACATGGAAATGTTTTATAAAGTGATATTTTAAATGGTTATGTTCATGGCATGATTACCAATGATTTATGGTAATAGTTATATTTTGATGAACATACTTGTTATTGAAAGCATATTTTTGGCTATCATTGTGAAAAGAAAAGAAATGAGCACGGTCACATGGCAATCCGTGTGGTGCACCAGTAGGGGACGTCCTACCAACGGTTATGATCATGTTAATAAGAAAAGAAAGAGAAAGTGTGCCATGTCGAACGGAGCGAGATAAGCCCGTACCGAAAAGTAGAGAATACTCACCCTGACCGGGGTAGCTTGAAGTAAGAATAAGTGGATAGCCATCATATGAAATTCGAAAAATAGTTATTCATGCCATACATGTCATAACTGTATAATTTTCATGTGCATGATAAAGTGCATTCATGTGACTTAAAGATATTTTCTGTAGTTTATACAGCTGAACATGACGTGATGAACTATATTGATGGTAAATTAAGATTTATTGTTGAACTTACTAGGATTTAATTCTCACTATATTTCCATATCATGTTCAGAAGAATAAATATGCAGATATTCTCTATGACACTTATTATCTCTGTACGTTGGATCGAGGTGCCCTACCTTGGGCAACTTCCAGTTATTTCTGATGTAACTGTCGTAGATGTAACTGAGATTCCGGTGGACGTGCCACCCGAACCAGTGTCCCCGGAAGTAGTCGATATAGATGATTAGAACTAATATGTATCTTTGTACAAATGTTTGTAAAATAATGGTGTGTAGTTTGTAAAATAATAGTGTGTATGGAAACTCAGTATTGTATAAATTAAATAAATGTTATATTGAGTTAAGTTGTAACGAAGTAATAACTTCATGGTATTTTAAAAAAAAAAAAATTTACATAAATGGAGTTGTTACACACCAACCAAATTTCAAGGAGCCAAAGCTCTTATACCAAATGATACGTTCCTCTAAAACAAGAAACGGAGTGTTTGGCGAAAGCAAGGATCGTCTTGAAAATTCAATGGATGTTTGATTGCCACAAGTTATCTCGATAAGATCGGATTCAGTTCTTTGTCCAAGAACTAAGGGAAGCTCTCACTTTAGGAGAAAACTCAATCTTTATTAATAATCAAAATCTGTTTATTACATGAACCTAAAGAACTCTTATATAGATAATCAAACCTAACCCTAGTAAGAAAGTTAGAAGGCCTTAAACTCCTAATTAGACTTCTAATAGAATATGGCCCAAATAACACTAATTATCTGGCCTAACTAAACTAACAAAAAAATAAAACCATAATTAAACTACTAATTGGCCAGCATAATGAATGGGCCCAAAACACTAATAATATCCAAAATAAAACATATAATATAAAGCCCATAATACATCTTTAGTCTATGCAGATTTGGGCTGAGCCTCCAAACTGCCCTATTTAGTGCCATCCTCAAGGCTGCAAAGTGTGGCCCACTTGATGTCTTGACTTGACCCAATAACTTTCTCTTTAGCCTGCACATCCAAGATCAAGTCCAGTAAAGCTTCTTTGACCCGCTTTGCCCTGTTCCTAGTCATCGGACCACCTATCCCTTGCACAGGATATTGGGAACGATTTTGAGTAGTTTTGACAACACCTTGATCTCCATCACTTTAACTTGAATTGCTTGTGATACTTATAATATGACATGGCCTTTTACACTCCAAGAGACAGCGCATATAGTATTACCACAAGAGCATTCTAGTTTAACTACAATAGCATTGAACAGAGTAACGTTGAACACATTGTTCCTACACGAAGCTTGGAAGGGTAATTCAAGATTGATTAAGCAAATTAGACCATTGGCTTAGAGACCAAATAAGCTAATAAGAGTACTCATAAGGAAGTCTGGGGTTCAGCCTAAGATATGACAAGATGCACTATATCATCAAAGACTTTGGGATAGCTGAACACTAAGCATCCAAAAGGAGGCCTTTAGGGTTGAGCAACCTAATCATCCATAAGATCCCCCGGCCCATAGCACTAAAGGACCTTGACGTAGAGGCAAAACACAGTAGATTGTTGACTCAGAGCTCAAATCAGTCAACTAGAACATCCTTAAGGTCCTTAGGGGCCAAGCACCGGAGATCCAAGAGCGCTCTCAAGTATGTCTTTATTTGCCTTAGTTATGTTGTTTTTTGAGAACTTATTAATTAAAGTGACTACTAAGGGAGCATGAGCATTAAGTTAAGAACATCCATTACAACGATGTATTTGATCGTCAAAGAATCACAATACTTTTTTTTTTTACTTTGTGACTGCTTAGAGTTACAAAGTTTTTATATTTTATATTTTTTTTATTTTAGGTGGGTTGTGATAGCTAAGAGGTTACAACTTTATTTAATATACCAGGGTTTTTGTTTTTTTGATATAAAAAAATAGGATAAATATTTTAGCCCATAAGTTTTTAATAAAAATTCAATTTAATCTTTGAATTTTTTTTTATTGAAATACGTTCCTAACATTTCAAATACGTCTTCTATTAATTCTTGACACTAATTAACTATTTCTGTTATCTTAACAAAAAATGCTTACATGACACTTATACATGTGGCATTCTAATGTGTCATGTGCACCTACTCATAATTTTTTTTCTCTTCTCTCTCCTCTTCTCCTCCTCCTCCTCTTTCTTTTCACCATGCACCCACCAGCGGCCACCACGTCCACAACCATCACACACCACATCGTAGCACTACCACTACCATTACCGCTGCCACTGCCACCTACCAACCAGTTATGAGAATGGGTTCATGAATTATGGAATACACTCCTAAAATGCAGAAATTTTGTTGTCATTTTTACTTGTCAATTCTAAAAGTTCCTTTTTAAGCATATGTAAATATTTTTCTGAAATTTACTGGCCAAAGAAGGAAAACATGTCACTTAAAATTGTGTCAAAAGATAAATAAAAACAGGGGATAGAGATGGGTATATTACTAGTGATTCCACTATTAAAATGAGAGAAACAGATATATCTATCAATATGTCAACCACACGATGACTGGCTACATAAATTATTTTGATTGTTTCATATGTATATTTTATTTTTTTTTGTAAATATTAACTATTTTATGTTGATATATTGCGACACTCTGCAAGAAAGTAAAGTTTGAAAAGTTAGATAGGATAAATGTTGAAGAGAAACTAAAGAAATATAAGAAACAATGTAAAGGAGGGTTTAACTGATAAAGAGAGATATGAGAATTGTTGGAAGCAATAAATAAGAATGGTCTGAATTGATAGACATTATTGCTAAACTTAGGATGTGAATCATAAATTGGACAATGAAAACATGAGGTTAAATTCTCCATGTCACAATTGTAACATCCTAAAAAAAAATCTTTTTGTTAGATACTAAGTAAATATATACCTAAAATTTATTAAAGGGAATTACGCCATAAAAATAATTTTTTTTATTAGAAACATAATTCTTATGAAAATTTATTTAAGAAATGAAGTGAAAAGTATTGGAGCAAGGGATTAAACCATGATCACTCTAATTATAATTTTTTTTAAATCCATTAGCATCATTTAATGAGTAAGAGGGGGAAATTATGAACATCCAAACACACCTTAGGCAAAGAAGATGAGACTTGTTAGAAATTAACATAAAAGTTTAAGTTTGGCATTAAAAAAAGAGTAATCATTACATTTAAGTGAAGCCTATCCATCTATCTAAGGTGGCCACAGGAGAGCAATTCATGATGTCTTGGTCAAGGGGAAAAATAAAATAAAATAGAAGCATGTGAGGAAATGAAAAATATGGGAATTACAAGACAATCATGATATCTAGAGTCTTGGGGAGCAAGTAGGTTAAGGGGGATTTTTTTTTACTGGGAGATGATTCAGCCAAGGGAGTTAAATAGAACAGAGAGAGAAAAAAAACAAAGCTTAACAAAAATGCAAAGGAGAAAAAAAAAGAGAAAGAAGGAGAAGTTAAGTGTTTAAGGTAGAATCCTTCTCCGCCTCTTCATCCTTCTCTTCTCTTCTCATTTTTCAATTTTCTGAACTGATTTTAACTTTGATGGAATGCTAGATTGGTGTGTGAAAAATCAAAAAAACCCTGCACCAAAGTGGAAGGATAATAGAAAGAATCCAAAGAAGATAGTTTAGGAACCTTAGAGAAACTTGTATCTAGATAAGTTCAACAATATTCTCTTCTAAAAGTTTGAAAATTTTCTGCTGGAAGTTGTGTTGCTACTGGCCAAAATTTCTTGTGAGCATCCCATGAAAAATTTGATGTGTTTAGTTATGTGTATATGTATCATATTTGTTGTGCTTGCAATATTTGTTGGTTAGAGTGAGAAAAATTGCATGGAAAAGGGCTAAATTTCTGGGTGGTTTTGATTAAAAAAAATCTTTTACCATGCCTTGACAGGACGTATTGTTGGCCTTTACAGGGTTAGGACGTTTTATTGGTCCATATTGACCTAGTTGCTTATTACCTAACAAGATATATTGTTGGCATGATCAAGGACAGTTTTAGTCCTCATAAATACACATATACATATGTATACATATAAAATAATAATAATAATAACAGTCATGACATGGAATGATAAAGTTATGAGTCTTCATTTGTGCTATAATATGCAGAGGAAATATTATATAGTTAAATATTTCTTGAAATTATATGCTGCATTTTGTGTGCCCACATATATAATAATGTACACGTTAACTATGCATTCTACATATAACTGAGTAAGTTCTGTAATTTATACAGTTGAACATAGTGCGATGTGTGTGTATGCTGTATTTTGTGTGCCCACATATATGATGATGTACGTGTTAGCAATGCATTCTACCATACAACTAATTGAGTTCTATAGTTTATACAGTTGAACATAGTACGATGTGTGTGTATGCCCACATATGTGATAATGTACACGTTAGTTATGCATTCTGCATATAGCTGAGTAAGTTCTATAATTTATACAATTGAACATAATGCGATATATGTGTATGTGTGTGTGTATGCTGCATTTTTTGTGCCCACATATATGATGATGTATGTGTCAGCTATGCATTTTACCATATAGCTAATTGAGTTTTGTAATTTATACAGTTGAACATAGTACGATGTGTGTGTGTGTGTGTGTGTGGATGGATGGTTGGCATTTATTGTTAAACTTATTGGGAATCTATATTCTCACTATTTTCTCATGCTATGTTTAGATAGTGATAAATAAAATGTAGATATATGTGATGACTTTGATGTTCACCGTAGAGTGGATAGAGTTACCCTTATTAGGGTATATTCCTATTTTACAGGGTCTAACAATGCTTGATCTGATTGAGGTTTCAGTTGATGCACCTCCACCTTTCCCTATCCTTTAAGGAGGGGAAGCCACAAATGAATGATACCTTGGATAGTACGATAGTATGATACTGTACAATACAAAAAGAAAAACTAGGAATATGCTAACCTTTTTGGAATAGTAACCAGATACCTCTCGTTTTTGTGTTGTAGGTAATATCAAAGTTACTATTGCTTGCCT
Source organism: Gleditsia sinensis (assembly GCA_037074535.1). Lineage (NCBI taxonomy): Eukaryota > Viridiplantae > Streptophyta > Magnoliopsida > Fabales > Fabaceae > Gleditsia > Gleditsia sinensis. The sequence continues at coordinate 49,277,804 of CM073469.1, forward strand.
ATGTCTACTAATATAATGTATCTGTACCTAAAATAAAAAACTAGTAGCTAATACAAAGTTAAGCCAAACTACTGTTTGTGTATATACTGAATATAAATAGTGTAATTCTACGTCCAATCACGCAAAGGGAATAGAAGAAAAAAAAAGTAATGACTTCAATAAATATAAGTCAACTATGTGTGTGTGTGTGTGTGTGTGTGTGTGTGTGTGTGTATGTATGTCGTTATATTGTTGGTATTAGAGCAATTCCTGATATCTTGGTCAAGGTGAAAAATAAAATAAAATAGAAGCATCTAAGGAAATGGAAAATATGGGAATTACAAGACAATCATGATATCTAGAGTCTTGGGGAGCAAGTCGATTAAGGGGGATATTTTTTTTGCTGGGAGATGCTTCGGCCAGGGGAGTTAAATTGAATAGAGAGAAAAAAAACAAAGCTCAACAAAAACATGAAGAAGGAGGAAAAAAAAGGAAAGAGAGAAGGAAAAGTTAGGTGTTCAAGGTAGTATTCTTCTACACCTCTTCATCCTTCTCTTCTCTTCTCATTTTTCAATTTTCTAGATTGTTTTTAATTTTGATGGAATGATAGACTGGTGTGTGAAAAATTAGAAAAAACCTACACCCAAATGGAAGGAGAATAGGAAGAATCCAAAAAAGATAATTTAGGAACCTTAGAGGAACTTGTATCTAGGTAAGTTCAACAATATTCTCTTTTAAAAATTTGAAACTTTTTTGTTGAAAGTTGTGTTGCTGTTGGCCGAAATTTCTTGTGAGCATCCCATGAAAAATTTAATGCTATATGGATGTTTAGCTTTGTGTATATGTATCATATTTGTTGTGCTTGCAATATGTGTTCGTTGGAGTGAGAAAAATTGCATGGAAAAGGGCTAAATTTGATGTGATCTCAAAATGTGAAGAAGATGAACACTGGATTTTGTTTCTGGTTTAGATTGAAACAAACAAAGAAGAAAATCAAATCACTCAATTGAGAAGCCTAGGGCGTCACAATTAAGGAGATATGGATTGATTTTGCCACACTTAAGAATTAAAGGGATGTGAGTGATAAGAAATCAAAAGTTTCTCACCACTAACCTAAGTTAGATAAGAGAAGCTGTATTTTCAAGAGTTACACTTGAACAATACTGAAAAATTTGAAATGGTCATTCAATTGTGCTGATCTTGTGTGATACATTTCATATATAAAGGAGTAAGCTAATTTTAAGAGAGCTAGCTATACTACCTTGTAATTCTAAGAGCAGCACCTAGAAAATACAAGAAATAAATGTTAGATGGCAGAAAGTCTATGCTTTCTGCCATTTACAAGAAAAAGTCCTAAAAACGTACATAGATGGCAGCAAGTCAAAGAGCAGCAATAAATGCTAGCAGCACCTAGGAAATACATGAAATAAATGCTAGATGGCAAAAAATGTAACATCCCTAATTTCGTTTCTTTTATTGATAAAAGTACACAATATTTAATTAAGGAAATAAAATTTATTAGACAATATTTTAGATATCTAAAGAAATATAATCCTTAGATATTCTTCACCTTATGTATATGCATAGAAAATGTTTCTAACATTAAGAGAACAAATAAAGAGAGAAAACCTAATAGGAAAGAAATTAGAAATAACATACTAAAGAGATGCAAAATTCTTGGATAAGGAAGATAAATTTTTAGAAACAAGTAAAGGTCTTAAAATTTCAAGAACATTGGATTAGGGTAATTTTTCCTAATTCAAGAACTAGAGTTACTAAGTTTAAAATATTTACCCATACATTGGGCTTTTACCTATGGACAATTCATATAGAGTTTTTCCACTTCACATAAGTTTCTAGCAAGCCTATTGGATAACCTAAGTAAGAAATAAAATATAGACTTGGACTAGGATATAGTAATTGGATCAATAGCCCAAAAATTATGAAAATGTGACAAAACCCTCCAAGAAAGGTAGAATTTTATCCAAAGCAAAGAAAATAGGTAGGAATAAACCCATAATGGGTAGGAATAAGCCCAAATCCAAGAGGAAAAATAAAATAAAATAAATTAGGTGATGATATAATAATGTAATAATAATAAAGATTAGGTTACATGGCATTAAGACAAAAATTTAGCAAGTGGTGTGATTTTACATTCATCATTTTGGCAAGTGGCATGATAATACAAGGCTTTAGGACAAAAACATCTATATCCTACACTCATAATTTTAGCAAGTGGTATGATAATACATGGCATTAGGACAAAACATTCCTATCCCACACAAATAATATCAACCAAATAATGGAGATTCAAGAGTTAGAAATTTGCCACCTAAAAAGGCAAACCTAACATACTTGTTTAAGACAAAAGAAAATGGAAATGAATCCCTAAATCAAAGGGACATTGTCCCTTATCTTAAGAACATATCATTATAATTTTCAAAATACAAATCTCTTTTTCCTATGCATATCTTGATTAAGGAAGAGGAAGACAAGAATATAAGTTGTTTGTTTTCTAAAAATTCAACAAAGTGTATCCTAATTGTGATAAGGTAGAACCATGATCATGAAAGGTGTATTATTTAGTGGTCTATTTAAGAAAAATTCACCCCTACAACATTTTAATTTCGTCCAAGTGAGGAAGAGAGAGAAATAAAGGCAAGGTAGAGTGAGGAAATGAGAGAAAGAGAGGAGAAGAAAGGAAGGAAGAAGAATGAGAAGTTTAGAAGGCTAAGTACTCAAGGTAAGTTACCTTAATCTCCACTTGAGTCCATTTTTCTTCTTCATCCTTGAGGTTCAAAAATTCACCCTCCTTCTCTTACCTAAGCTGCTATAAAAGCTAAGGGAAGGAAGGAAGGAATCTTGCTACTTCTTTCAAGAGGAAACAAGAAAACCAATTCACTAAGTAAGTTAGGGAGATTCTTAGGTAAGTTTAACAATATTTCTTTTTGAAGAAAACTTTTGAAACTTATAATATTTATATGAAAGTTTGATCTTAGAACTTTGATGATTGGTCATGGATGTTTCTATATCATGTTACATATTAATCTTGCATGTGATGTATGTTTGAATACTTAGGTTGGTGTAGATAATTCTGCATGGGTATGGCTATGGGTGATAGAATTTTGAGTTTCGGTGTTTTAATTTCTGAGAACAATCTATAAGGAATTAAAATAAATTGTTAACCTAAGAATTAAAGATATATGTGTCACAGATTTTTAACCACTGGAATCATTCAATTTGGAGTTCATATGAGTTAGATATGTTCCGATTAGTAATCAAAGGTCAGAAAATAGTTCATCAGGGAAGAATATGTTAGGATAGCTTCTGTGTTTTAATTTCTGGGAATTATCTGTAGGGAATTAAAATAAATAGTTAATATAAAAATTAAAGATATATGTGTCACGGATTTTTAGCCACTGGAATTATTCAATTTAGAGTTCATATGAGGTAAATATGTTTCGATTAGTAAACAAAGGTCTGAAAATGGTTAATCAAGGAAAAATATGTTAGGATAGTTTCGGTGTTTTAATTTTTGGGAAAATTCTATAAGAAATTAAAATAAATGGTTAACATATGAATTATATATTTATGTGTCACGGATGTTTAGCCACTGGAATCACTTAATTTTGAATTCTTATGTGGGAGATATAGTCAGATTAGTAAGTAAATGTTAGAACCTACCTGAGAAGAAATAATATTGAATTTAAGGGAGTAATAACACCACGATTTATTACTATTTTGCTGATATGATTAACATAATAGTTTTAGTTAATTGTCTTAGCTTTCCATAGACACTAAGATCACCTCAATCAGAGTTAAAATGAGGGAATTATGCTCTGATTAGTGAGCAAAGGTTACATAATAGGCCGTGTTCTGGGTGCTTCAAGCACGGGTTAGCCGTGTTCGGGGCTATTTTTGAATACATTTGAAGTATTTTTAAAGTATGGCCGTGTCCTGAAACATGGCCAGACCATGTTGGAAGCTGGTGAAACCTATTTTTAACATTTTTCTACCCTAGATGAATCTCTTTAACTATAGGGTAATAGTAGAAATCAAATTGGAGGAAAATACTCTATAAATTTGTAAGAACATGTGTTAGAAATGATATAAATAAGAAGAAATTGACTAAAGGCCAAGCATAAAGAAAATGAAGAGATGAAATTAATATTTAAAAAAGAAGACGAATCTTATAAATGAAAAATGACTAGTATATGCCATAGCCATTGCCATTGTATGAACTTCTTACCATCTTGAGTGTGAAATTCTGACATGGAAATATTTTATAAAGTGATATTTGAAATGGTTATGTTCATGGCATGATTACTAATGATTTATGGTAATAGTTATATTTTGATGAACATACTTGTTATTGAAAGCATATTTTGGGCTATCATTGTGAAAAGAAAAGAAATGAGCACAGTCACATGGAAATCCGTGTGGTGCACCAGTAGGGGACGCCCTATCAACGGTTATGATCATGTTAATGAAAAAAGAAAGAGAAAGTGGGCTATGTCGGACGGAGCGAGAAAAACCCGTACCGGAGAGTAGAGGATACTCACCTTGACCGGGGTAGCTTAAAGTGAGAATAAGTTGATGGCCATCATATGATATTCTGAAAATAGTTAATCCTGTCATACATATCATTACTGTATGATTCTTATGTGCATAGATATAATGCATTCATGTGACCAAAGATATTTTCTGTAGTTTATACAACTGAACATGACGTGATAAGCTATATTGATGATGATTTATTGTTGAACTTACTGGGATTTAATTCTCACTATATTTTCATATCATGTTTAGAAAATTAGTTATGCAGATTTTCTATAGCTCTGGCTTTTAGTGCACGTTGGATCGAGTTATTCTATGATGGGCAGATCCTAAATAAAATGTTTATAGGCGAGTTAGCACAGATCCCGGTGAAGGTGGAACCACTCGCACCCGAATCTCCAGAATTGGTCAACCAGAATCAATAAGATGTAGATATTTATGTGTTTGAAATGTTGTACGTACGTTTTGATTAATGATGTGTATGGAAACTTTATATTGTATAATAATAAATAAATTAAAAAAAAAGTTATTACAGAAAGTCTATGCATTCTGCCATTTACAAGAAAAAGTCCTAAAAAACGTACATAGATGGCAACAAGTCTAAGAGCAGCAAAAAATGCTAGATGACTAAAATTCTAAGAGCAATAAATGCAAAGCAGCACCTAGGAAATACAAGAAATAAATGTTAGATGGCAGAAAGTCTATGCTTTCTGCCATTTACAAGAAAAAACATACATATGACTTTCATGCACATAATCACCTGCCACACAATAGTAATTATTCAAATTTATAGGAAATTAAAAAGATATTAAGATGTATAGCCTCTTGATTGCTGTTTTCTTCAAGTGTCTTCAATTTTTAGTAAGGTAACTAGGCCCATTCCAAGCCTTTTAGCTCTTGCACGAGTTAAAGGCCCAATTGAAGGTATTTTCTTGTCATCACTTGAAATGTGGTACTCTATGATCACATCATCCTCCCCTGGTTGAGAAGGATTTGTCCTCAAATCCAAGTCATCTTCATCTTGCAAATAAGGAGAAATATCTCTGACATTGAAGGTAGCTGAAACTCCATAATCAGCAGGCAACTCTATTTTGTATGCATTGTTATTTATCTTTGCTAAGACTTGAAAGGGACCATCTGCCCTGGGCATTAATTTAGACTTCCTTTTGTTTGAAAACCTCTCTTTTTGAAGATGGATCCAAACTAAATCTCCAGGGCTGAATTGTACAAACTTACTCCCTTTATTTGCAACCTTCTCATAGATTGAGGTCTTCTTCTCAATTTGCATTTTAACATTTTCGTGCAACTTCTTAATCATCTCAGCCTTCTGTTTGCCATTAAACATTCTCGAGCATCAAGTGGCAATGGTGCTAAGTCAAGTGGGGTTAATGGATTGAATCCATAAACCACTTCAAAAGGAGAATGTTTAGTAGAACTATGCACATTTTTGTTATAGGCAAATTTAACATATGCCAAACATTCATCCCAGTTCTTCAAATTTTTACTAATGACAGTTCTAAGCAAAGCAGAGAGTGTATGATTTACCACTTCTGTTTGTCCATCAGTTTATGGGTGATAGGCAGTGCTAAAAAGCAATCTTGTGCCTAATTTTCGCCATAAGGTCTTCCAAAAGTAACTAAGAAATTTTGAGTCACGGTCTGAAACAATGCTCTTTGGAATGCCATGGAGTCGAACAATCTCTTTGAAAAATAGATTGGCAATATTCACAGCATCATCTGACTTGTGGCATGGAATGAAATGTGACATTTTTGAAAATCAATCCACAACAACTATGACCGAATCCTTTCCCCTCTGAGTTCTAGGTAGTCCAAGCACAAAATCCATACTTATATCTACCCAAGGCTGATCTAGTACAGGTAAGGGCATGTAAAGACCATGGGCAGCTTCCTTGCTTTTGGCCTTTTTACACACAATACATCTCTCAATCACATGATGAACATCTCTGATCATATTAAGCCAATAAAAGTGTTCTTTCAACATCTCTAATGTCTTTGCTTCGCCAAAATGGCCAGCCAATCCTCCCCCATGTGCTTCTCGGACAAGCAATTCCTGCATGGAGCAATCTGGGATTACAAGCTTTTTCAAACGAAATAAGAACCCTTCATGCCTATAAAACCCTTTGTATGCTATTTTTTCACAAGCTAGGTAAGTTTCAGCAAGTGTAGAATCTTCAACATATTGATCTTTAATAAATTCAAAACCTAACAATTTTGCATTCAACATAGAAAACAATGCATACCTCCTAGATAAAGCATCAGCAACAACATTGGTCTCCCCTTTCTTGTATTTTAGCACATATGGAAATACTTCAAGAAATTCCACCCATTTAGCATGTCTTCGGTTCAGCTTGCTCTGCCCTTTCAAATGCTTAAGGGATTCGTGATCTGTATGGATAACAAATTCCCTTGGTAACAAATAATGCTGCCATGTTTCAAGAGCTCTAATCAGGGAGTAGAACTTCTTATCATAGGTTGAATAATTAAGACAAACCTCACTCAGCTTCTCACTAAAATATGCAATAGGACGCCTTTCTTGTAGAAGAACAACACTAATCCCCACTCCACTAGCATCACATTCAATCTCAAATGTCTTGGAGAAGTCTGGTAGTGTCAATATAGGGGCATGGCATAATTTCTCCTTAATCAGTTCAAAACTCCTCTGGGCTGCATTATTCCATCCAAACTTTTTCCCCCCTTTATACATTCTGTTAAGGGTGCTAGGATAGTGCTGAAATCTCGAACAAACCTTCTATAGAAAGATGCGAGTCCATGGAAACTCCTTACTTCAGTTATGGTTCTGGAAACAGGCCATTCTTTGATGGCTTTAATTTTCTCTTCATCAACTTCCACACCTTGTTGAGATACTATAAAGACAAGAAAATTCACATGATCTTGACAAAAGTAGCATTTCTTCAGATTTGCATAGAGTTTCTCCTTTCTTAGTACTTCCAATACTTGCCTCAAATGTTCTACATGCTCATCATAGCTTTGGCTGTAAATCAGAATATCATTGAAATATACTACGACAAATCTGCCAATGAAAGATCTAAGCACAAAATTCATTAAACGCATAAAAGTGCTAGGGGCATTAGATAGGCCAAAAGACATTACCATCCACTCATAAAGTCCATGCTTTGTTTTGAATGTTGTTTTCCACTCATCTCCTTCCTTCATTCGAATTTGGTGATAGCCACTCTTCAAATCTACTTTTGAGAACACCTTAGCACCATGTAGCTCATCAAGCATGTCATCCAATCTCGGAATTGGATAGCGGTATTTGATAGTGATCTTGTTGATAGCCCTGCTGTCTACACACATTCTCATAGAACCATCCTTTTTTGGCACTAACAATGCCGGAACAGAATATGGACTCATGGATACCCTTACACAGCCTCTTTCAATCAGCTCCTCAACTTGTCTTTTAATTTCATTTGCCTCTGTGGGATTCATTCGGTAGGCAGGTCGGTTAGGCAAAGCAGCACCTGGTACCAAATCGATTTGATGCTCAATTCCCCTTAAGGGTGGTAATCTCTTAGGCAACTCTTTAGGAAAGACATCTTTAAATTCTTCTACTAGTTTCTTCACATGTGGGGATACTTCATTTTCTAACTCTTGAAACTCCTTGAGCATTGGCAATAAAATGAAGCTACCTCTATTCAATGTTTTCTTCATCTCATTTTTAGTAGCTAAATAGCTTGCTTTCTTCTCTTCTTTTACTGTCTTCTCTTACTGTTCTTGCATTGACTTAAGTGGTGCCAACACAATCCTTTTTCCATCCTTCTCAAAGACATAGGTATTTTTGTAGTTATCATGCAGTGCTCTCCTATCGAATTGCCACGGCCTCCCTAGCAGCAAATGTCTAGCACTCATTGGGACAATGTCACATAATACCTCATCTCTGTAATTCTTCTCAATAGAGATTGGAACATTCACTTGTTTCGTGACTTTCACTTCGCCTTTGTCATTTAGCCACTGCAATTTGTATGGTTGAGGGTGGTTCATGGTAGTTAGCTTTAGTTTGTCAACTAGAGTGGTGGAAGCAACATTGGTGCAACTTCCACTGTCAATAATAACATTACAAACTTTTCCTTTAATAGTACACCTCGTATGAAAAATATTCTCTCGTTGTTCTTCCTCTGCATTTGTTTGGATACTCAAGACACGCCTAATAACCAGAATTTCACCCTCATCTGCATATTCAACACCCTCTGTCTCTTTTAGGTACTCATTCCCCTCATAGTCCTCCAAAACAACTTCATTGTCACTCTCTATCTCTCCTTGTGTTTCCTTCAAAATCATCACCCTTTTGTTAGGACATTTTGATGCAATATGACCATGCCCCAAATATTTAAAGCACTTAATATTTCTGCTTCTTCTAGGGGGATGGTTTTCTACTGCTTTCTCCATTTCCCTAAAACTCTTGGTTTTGATTGATCCTTTTTTCTCCATTTCCTTACTGTCCCCTTTGGTAAGTTTTGCCGGTGTTTAGGAAAGTGTTTGGAATGATTTCCCTCCCATAGGTTTAGTCACCCCAAGGTTCCTCCCATACACTCTTTTCTTCTGCCTTTCTACTTTGATGGCTAATTTAATTACATCTTCAACGAAAACATAATTCTGCAACTCTACTAGATTAGCAATTTCCTTGTTTAGGCCACCCAAAAATCGAGCTATGGTTTGCTCTTGTGGTTCATTCAGCTCACACCTAATCATCAAGGTTTCGTATTCCTTCACATAGTCTTCCACGTTCATACCTCCTTGCCTCAAGTTTTGAAGTTTGAAATAAAGTTCTTGCCTATAATAGTCAGGCACAAACCGTTTCCGCATTAGTCTCTTCATTAGCCTCCAACTTCTTACTTCTTCTTCACCATCTCTCCTTCGCTGATTCTTCAAATTGTCCCACCACAGATTTGCATAATCAGTGAATTCAAGGGTAGCAAGGCGACATTTGGTTATCTCAAAATACTCTTGACATTCAAAGACTTTTTCCACTTGTTGCTCCCATTCTAAATATTCTTCAGAAGAACTTGTTCCCTTAAATGGAGAAACTTTCATTTTGATGTTAATCTCCCATGCTCTAGGCTGCCTCCTATGCAAGGGTTGCTCTTCCTCCTCAAACTCAGCTTCGTCACCATTAGACCCAGCATTCTCCTCTCTTCTTGGTTGTCTTAGCTGTAGATCCATGAGTCTTGTCATCTGATTGGTGAGTTGAGCCATTTGTTCTAGGCTAAACCCTCTAAGGACTCCAGAATCACTTCCTTCTGCCATGATGATTTTTTTAGGTTGCTGGTCAAGGCGTTTGATAGGGGTAGATCACTCTCTAAGTGTTTAAACTCAGGTTTACTAACCAGAAGCTCTGATACCAATATGATGTGATCTCAAAACGTGAAGAAGATGAACACTGGATTTCGTTTCTGGTTTAGGTTGAAACAAACAAAGAAGAAAACCAAATCAGCGCCACAATTAAGGAGATATGGATTGATTTCACCACACTCAAGAATTAAAGGGATGTGAGTGATAAGAAATCAGAGGTTTCTCACCACTAACCTAAGTTAGATAACATAAGCTGTATTTTCAAGAATCACACTTGAACAATATTGAAAAATTTGAAATGGTCATTCAATTGTGCTGATCTTGTGTGATACATTTCATATATAAAGGAGTAAGTTAGTTTTAAGAGAGCTAGCTATACTACCTTGTAATTCTAAGAGCAGCACCTAGAAAATACAAGAAATAAATGTTAGATGGCAGAAAGTCTATTATTTCTGCCATTTATAAGAAAAAGTCCTAAAAATGTACATAGATGGCAGCAAGTCTAAGAGCAACAATAAATGCTAGCAACACCTAGGAAATACAAGAAATAAATGCTAGATGGCAGAAAATTTATGCATTCTGCCATTTACAAGAAAAAGTCCTAAAAAACGTACATAGATGACAGCAAGTCTAAGAGCAGCAATAAATGCTAGATGACTAAAATTTTAAGAGCAATAAATGCAAAGCAGCACCTAGGAAATATAAGAAATAAATGTTAGATGGCAGAAAGTCTATGCTTTCTGCCATTTACAAAAAAAAACGTACATATGACTTTCATGCACATAATCACCTGCCACACAATAGTAATTATTCAAATTCATAGGAAATTAAAAAGATATTAAGATGTATAGCCTCTTGATTGCTGTTTTCTTCAAGTGTCTTCAATTTTCAACAAGGTAACTAGGCTCATTCCAAGCCTTTTAGCTCTTGCACTAGTTAAAAGCCCAATTGAAAGTATTTTCTTGTCATCACTTGAAATGTGGTACTCCATGATCACATCAAAATTTCTGATTGGTTTTGATAAAAAAAAAAAAACATCTTTTACCATGCCTAGACGGGATGTATTGTTGGCCCTTACAGGGTTGGGACGTTTTATTAATCCATATTAACCTAGCTGCTTATTACTTGACAGGACGTATTATATTATTAGTCTGATCAAGGATAGTTAGCCTTCTTAGGGTATATCCCTATTGTACAGAGTCTAATACTGCTTGATTTGATTGAGGTTCTAATTGATGCACCTCCACCTTCTCCTATCCTTCAAAGAGGGGTAGCCGCAAATGACTGATACCTTGGATAATACGGTAGTATGATATTGTACAATATATAAAGATAAACTAAGAATAAACTAACATTTTTGTAATAGTAACCAAATGCCTCCCGTTTTTGTGTTGTGAATAATATTTGAATTACTATTGCTTGCCTATGTCGACTAATCTAATGTATTTGTACCTAAAAAAAGAACTAGTAGCTAATACAAAGTTTAGCTAAACTATTGTTTGTGTATATATTGAATATAAATAGTGTAATTCTACGTTAAACCGGAATAAAAAAAATAGTAATGACTTCAATAAATAAATAAATAAATAAATAAATAAATATATATATATATATATATATATATATATATATATATATATATATATATATATATATATATATATATATATATATATATATATATATATATATATATATATATATATATATATATATATATATAAAACTAAGTTCGTTACAACAATTCTTAATCGTAAGCTTAAAAATAATATTTCTATCATTAGACATTTTTTTATCGATTCCAACAATTTCTCGTATCTCTCTTTAACATTCAAACTCTCCTTCACGTTGTTTCTTGCAATTATTCAATTCTTCTTCAACACTCATCATATCCAAATTTATAAACTGTATTTTCTCATGTGTCCCAACATGTCAACATGAAATAGTTATGCAATCAAAGTCGTAAGTAAGAAACAAAATTAATAGTTATATTTTTTGCTTTTAAACAATAAAATTCATAAAAATTACAAATTGAAGATTTTACGTGTCAAGTTTGTGCTTGTACAGCTGTCTCATTTCGTTAGCAATCTCGTTGTATATATACTTGAACCTAATGCAAAACCCATGCACGTGAAAATATATGTGAACAGTTTCTTGTTATCAATGAAGTCTAGTTTACTTTTCTGTTATTTCTTTTTCACTTTTCTGTTAATTTATTAATTAACATATCGATATAAAATAACTATACAATTAAAATCATAAGCAAGGAATAAAATTAATAATTATCTATTTTTCAAGTAAATAATAAGATTTATAACAATTAAAAATAGTTTATTTTATTTTTACTAAAGGATTAGGAACAAAATTTATTAATTAACATATCAACATAAAATAGATATGCAATTAAAAATCATAATTAAGGAATAAAATTAATAGTTATAAATTTTACTTTTAATCTATAAAACATAAAAATTACAAATTGAGGATTTTATTTTTACTAAAAATTGATTATAAAAATTAATTTATTAATTAACATAAAATAATTATGTAATAAAAAGCATAAGTAAATGATAAAATTAATAGTTATATTTTTTGCTTTTAATCAATACAATTCTTAAAATTTAAATTTTAAGATTTATTTTTACTAAATAATTAATGGTAAATTTAATTTATTAATTAACATATCAATATAAAATAACTATGTAATCAAAATCATACCTAACTACTTAGGATTCAAAGTTTAAGATTTTTAGTCTATTACATTGTGCTTCATCTTCAAATTTTTTTTTTTAAAGTCCTTTTGCATGTCATTCACAATATGGAAAAACTTATTAGGGTTTTAGATTGAATATCATCTTAAACAAAAATTTGATGAACAACATTAATTGGCTTTTGTACTTATTGCATGTGGATGTCGACACCACGACATAAAAATACTACTAGAAAAGCGGAGAATAGTGACAGTTTTATAGTGACTTTAGCGACGGTTATAACCGTCGCTAATGCGCATAACGACGGCTGGCATAACCGTCGCATAGACAGTGTCTTTGCGACGGTTTAGATTAATCGTAGGAATAGTGTCGTTAAGACAAAGTATAGCGACGGTTCAAAACTGTCTTAACGACGGTTAGTGGACCGTCGTCATGTCTGAATTAACAACAGTTCGTACAACCGTTATTATGTCCTTTTATATAATGACGGTTCTAGAATCGTCGTTATATCTTTAAAAATAACGACGGTTCATGGAACCGTCTTTAAAAGATTCAGTCTGTTTATTAAATTTTATTAAAAAATTATTAATTTACAATATTATTTATTTTTATATTATTATTATCATATTTTATCTTTTAAAATATATATGTTTATTCTAATATTCATAATTTACATTATTATTTATTTTTATTTTTATCTCAAAATTCATAATTTACATTATAATTTAATTTAATTTTATTATTTTTATATTCAATTTTTTAAAATAGTGATGACAGCACAAGATATTTTATCTAGTTCACTTGACAGTTATTATTTAGTGAAATAGTGATGACACTTATTTTATCGACCAACCTATAAAAGTTCAAGCGATGATCAGTTACTTTATCATATCATTTAAACTGCACTTTATTGTCATCGCTAATTAGGGATGGGTTATTATTTTATTTTAAAAAAATGGGTGGTTATTTTATTTTAAATGAAAGTAAACAATTATATGACCATTAATTGATTAACTTAATAAAATATAATATGTGAGAGACTGCACATATACACGTACAATCACACAGATACACGTATGCAAACACACACACGCACTCACGCACACAAATGATATAGTTATAATTTATTTTTAATTCAATTTATTTTATTAATGAAAAATGAATTAAATTATATTTTGTGTTTAATTAAATTTATTTTATTAATCAAAATATAAAAATATTTTTTCCAACGCTATTTATGTTTCACCTAAAAAAATTAAAATTGTGACGGTGTTATTGTTTTAATTAAAATTCAGAAGTACAAAATTTATTAGAATATAGATTTAGTGGTATACGAAGTTGATTCTATAAAAATTGTCAATTAAAAAAATTTTAAATTTAGAATAAATAATTCTAACCTAATTGTCATGATTTTATTTTATGAAAATAATATTAAATTAAGTGTACAAAAAACTAATGTACTCAAATTAAATTGAAATATATTTAAAGTAAAATGTATGCTAAGGTTAAAGGATCTACTCTTGGTATAAATAAATAAAAATTTAACTCTTTTGTTATTCAATTGGAATCCTTATATAAAAGAGTTTCTAATAGAAAGATATATTAATTTAAACTCACTTTTATTTATACATGAATTATATTTACCTCATTTTTATTGTATTACTAATAATTAAGACATTCTTGTAAAATAAATTCAAGCATATATTGTGTCAATTGTCATCTTATCTACAATATATCAAGATTCACATTTTACAATATTTAAAAATATAAACATGTGAAAGATAACTTGTAAATAGATTCAAGTATAAATTATGTCAATTATTTTATTGTCTACAATAAATTAAAATTAGTTCAAACATTTATTGTGTCAAAAATTATCTACAATGTATCAAGATTTACATTTTACAAAATTTAAAAATAAAGGAATGTGAAAAAAAATAACAAGAGATAGGTGGTAAAGTCAACCATAAATAATAACAACATAAAATAGGCGGCAAGTCAACCGTTAAGAAAGAGTAACAAAAGATAGACAGTAAAGCCAACCATTAAAAAATAACATAAGAAATGAAATGAGAAGGTAAATACAACATTGAATATAAACATTAAAATTAAAAATTAGATAAATCATTATTTTTTTACCAAGAGTTTTACTGTTTCACCTTAGTATAAAAAAAATTAGTTCTCCATAATCAAAGTAAGAAGGCAAGATTAAAGATGAACAAGCATAATAAAATTATAAAAGAAAGTAAGGATAACAAGATGTCTAATAAAAGAAGAATATTACAAGCACTTAGAACCAAAAACTTCCTTTCTCCTTTCAACTCCCTCCGAGCTCTCAATATCTCTTTATTTATAAATACAATTAAAGAGGCAATTGTCAATAATGGTGGGTAGCAAGTTGTATGACAAATTTGAATATTATTTTATGCACCGAAAGTAATCTTTGAATTTCTCCTTGATATCTATCAAATTTTTTGACTATGTGAATATAAAAGTTGTAGGAAATTTTATTATTTTTTCAAAAACACAAATTTTGTATGTATTAGATACGTGTTTTATGAGTTATGTTCAAAATACTGGAGTAAAATTGGGCTGAACTACAATATCAAATATATTTTTTTTCAATCCAATTTTGGCCCTTTTAACATCAGAATTTCAAAATAACTGTGAAATACTAGTTTTGAGATGATTAATTCTTCTTTTCATAGACCCAAGAATCACGTTCATTTGAATTTTCAAGAAAAAGTTATGTCTATTTCTATGATTGAAGTTTTTATCCCCTATCCTTTGGCATTAAATGTTTTGCCTTGAATTTTTATGTCTCAGTTCTTTTATAAATGTGTTCATAAATTA
This sequence comes from Gleditsia sinensis, assembly GCA_037074535.1. Lineage (NCBI taxonomy): Eukaryota > Viridiplantae > Streptophyta > Magnoliopsida > Fabales > Fabaceae > Gleditsia > Gleditsia sinensis. The sequence continues at coordinate 49,293,234 of CM073469.1, forward strand.
AGATTGGTTGTATATATATTAATTAGGATGCATCTTAAGAGTCAATGATATATAATCTAATGACTCCTTATTCAACTATCCTTATTGAATTTTTATCTGTTTAATTTATAGATATCATTCCCAAATAATAACAAATTTGCTTTTATTCTTTTAATTGAGTCAACTTGCTATTCTTCTTTCTAAATGTAAAAGATATATAAAAATAAAGACAAATAAGAAAAATAAGTGCTTAATTATGACAAAAATATAAGATGAAAATATTTAATTTATAAATATAAAACTCACTCATCAGGTAGCTCAACGGTATAACACTTTATATATATGAATTTTTGTGATACAAAGCTACGAAATAGAAGAAAACTTGAGCAATTTTTCTTTCCCTTTCTCTTCTTGTTTCCTATCTTCTCTCTCATTTAATTTTTTTTTTCTTTTTGCCAGTTTTATTGTATTTTCTTCCCTTTTCTTTCTTCTCTCTAGTTTGCTTGTTTCTTTTGTTACCTTTGTGTTTTAACAATATAGGTGACTAATGAGGAAGAGAAGGTAGCCGTGGTTATGATCTTCCATCTCGCAAGTATTGGGGTTTCACCCCCACAAGCAACTTTTCAGTTAGTTTGATTCCTTTCATTTCTTTATTTTTGTTACATGCAATTTTTTCTCATTCAACTCTTTAAATTGAAATTTATGTTTTTCTTTTTCTTTTTCATTGCATAGATTTTGAACTACTCTAGAAAGAACTGGAAGAGATGAAAAACATGATTAGGCAAGAATTCGCTGCTTCCCTTCTAATGTTAAAATCACATGTATTTTATTTTTTGGTTTCACTTTATTTATGGCTTTACAAATGATCACTAGAATATATATATATATATATATATATATATATATATATAGTCTCTTCTCTCTTCTATTAATAATTTTTCTATAATTTTATGAACTCTTTAGTTAATTTCTTTCCAAATTGTAGGAAGAATAATGCTTTCTCCTCAAATTTATGAACAACCATAATAAGATATGCCCAGAAATTTATGGACAACCAGACTTGGTGGTTGCCCTGAAAATCCATTTTTTGGGCATCATCTTGTTCCATTTTCGGTTCTCAATTGAAGTTCTTATTCGGTTCAAGTAAGTGCTTCTGTTATATACTTTATTATCTCTGCCTCCTTGATGTAAATTGCTATTGTTATACGGTTCAAGTAAGTTCTTATTCCTATTATATTGTTTTTATTACATGGCATTTTTTTATTTTCAAAATATACATAATTTGTTTTTGAAATTAAAACACATGTTACGTCTTAACTTATTTTAAACCTTCTGTTAAGGTAGTGTTGTTTAATTATTTTATTTTGGTCAAATCTATACTACCTTTTAAAAAAAAAAAATCAAAATACCCTTATTTAATATTAGCATTTCTATAATGCTATTTAACTGCGAGGAGCAACACCAAAAAAATGCTTCCAACGTCCAGCTTCAAAATGCAAGTTCACTCCTGGTATCTCTGAGTCCTTGTACGCCGTTCCTCGTATAACACACCCCTTCTCGCCATCTTCTACCTCTTCAACTGCTTCTCCACTTACGTGAGCAATTTTGACTATGTAAGAAAATGAAGAGCCAACGCACCCACCCGTCCCATCCTCACGTACAGAGAACACCCTTTGATCAATATGGAGTGGTTAGTCATTAACTTCAACATCTGGTAACGTCACATAGTATACCTCTAAACGTCCATTTTTATAGATATTCGTTGTTCTCAAATCTCTTGGTGGCTTTATGTCTGTACCAAACCTCAAATACATATTGGAGGGATGCTCCCCATCATTTGTCAAGCAGTGTGAGAATCGCCCATTGCTCTGTTTTTTCATTTGCTGCACAAACGAATGATCACCTTGTCTGCTTGTCCTAAGCCAAACATCCCTGCCATTGGGTACTCTACTCCTTTCTTGTCTATGTTCTTAGTACCCCATTCGAAAACTATGCCCTGTTGCCTCATATTGGGAAGTGTTGCTAATGAGAAACGATGGCATTTTAGTTTTTAGAAAAAGGGTAATATCGATTTGACTAAAAGAAAACAGTCAAACAATAATCACTCAACTGAAGGTTTAAAATATGTTAATTTATAGCATAAATTTAAATTTTAAAAGAAGTTTATGTATAATTTAAAAATAAAAGAAAATATCTTGTGATGAATATAATACACAAAGAGGAAGAATGCATTTTACTTTTATTTTTATAGCTTTGAAATATAATGTGGCAACTTAATTAAATCTAAATAATATTAAAAAAAATAAAAAATAAGAGACAAATTATAAAATCTAAAATCATGTTATGAGCCATATATTATAAGGTATGAAAGGTATGAATATAAGACACAGTACAATAAAATGTCAAAGACACAATACGATAAAATGTTATGACAAAAAAAATATAGTATTTAGAATAATTTAAAGTGGCATATTGTACATAATATGTATATAATATATATATCAAATACAAAACAACTTTGTTTTGAAGCATCATTATTTTATTTTATCATTATACTTATTAAAATTTAAAATACACAGATGTGAAATATAACGTAATAAGATATAGTTATAAGACAAAATATATAGTATATAAATATAATTTAAAATATTATATTATATACAATACGAGTGTTAGATACATATTAAATATGGTATTACTTTATTTTTTATATACTAATATTTAATTGGATCAAGTAAATTAAAAAAAAAAGTGTTACAAATTTTATTTAATGAATTAATTCTTTAAGTTAATGTTGTTTTAAAAATAAATAAGTTGATGGTTGAACTATGTTTAATCCTTAATTAATGGATTATAATTTATATTAATAACTCTCTTAAAAATTTAAATAAATCACAAATGATTAAATGAATTATAATTTACTCCATAATTTTTTTTCCCAATCCAAGTCTAACCATTTGCCACCCTTAACCTAAATTTTCTACCAACTCTCCAACATTCATATCAGCATCTAATATAATTCTGTTTGAATTCGAAATGCTTGTCATAATCGGGTTGCTCATTCAGGATTATTGCTTCCTCTCGGACTATATAGTACGATTGTGTGACTTAAGGCACTACTTTCTAGAATTTATTATTTCCATGCATTAGACCTCCCAACTTTCAAAAGAAAATGTACATATATGTTTTGGTTTTGGCTCCTTCATGTTTGAAGTGCTTGCAGTCTTCTACATGCTCAGGGAGAACAAGAGGTTTATCCCAATTTGCGAGGTGTTGTTACGTGGCTCAAGAATCTTGCAGCCTTCAAATTGGTCTTAACCTTGTGTCTTCTGAGAATGTTCTGTGCTCCCTTTTTATAGGTCTTCGATTTCTACAGTTACCGGTTACCATGTACAAAAAGAGAACAAAACTTGCTAGAACATGGCTATTATCCGACAAAACTGACAAGAACGTAAAGCACAATTTTTTAGCACCTAAGCCATCAACGAAAAGTGAACTATACCAAAACAATTTTACAGTTATCATCATTAAAACCTCAGTTGTTAAGGTTAAGGTATGTTTCAATGAAACTTGGATAAGTACTTGGTTAAAAAATTTGGTTTCAAAATGTAGTTCAACATTCATAAAGTTAAGAAATTTTAAGTCATGTTTGATTTGTCTTATTTCAGTTTTTATTTTTATTAAAATTTAAAATAAATATAAAAATATGTTTTTTTATTTTTTTATTTTTATTATTAAAAAATATTTTTAAAATTTTTAAAATCATCAAATATATATTTTTAAAATTTTTAATACTATAATATATTGTAATGATGATATTTTCATAATTATTTCAAATTATATACATGATATTTTATTATTTATATAATTATAAAATAATAAAAAATAAAAATATAACTATATAATTAAAAAATAATAAAAATATAAATATAAATTAAACGTATTTTTAAAATTATAAAAATAAAAAAATAAAAATTATGTTTAAAAAATAAAAATAAAAATTATTTTTACAAATCTTTAGTGTGTGACATTGACATAAAATAAAAGAGAATATTAATTACTAGTCAAGAGCTTGACACACTAGCATCCAGGGGCTGATTTTTGCTCCATTCAAAGTCCGAGCTCACTTCTTCAGTAACTCCCCTTTTCAGCACATACCTTAGATTTGGAAATAAATCCTTCACTTTAGGCAACGCTATTTTCAGATTTTTCAGATACTTGAGGCGCAAAATTTCCACTCTCCACCTATCTACATCCTGATGATCCAAGCTATTGAGTTTCCCTCCTTTTATATATAGCTTCTTCAGTTTCTTCAGGTTGCCAGGCTTTAACCAATTTGGTAATTTATCTTGAGGAATGCCTTCAAGATCCAGTTTTTCCAAAGATGGTGGAAAAGAGAAAGACATCTCCCCAACTTTTTCTTTCAGTTGAGAAACTACACCCCAGGATATTTTGAGGCACGTAACTGATGTTAAATCTTTCAATGAATCAAACTCCCCATCCTGGATATAAGCCTCACTTCCTATATGTATACTGAGTCGCATTAGTTTATCCAACCTCTTAAGATCCTTTATTCTGCAAGGAGTCTTCTTTGAATCTCCTATTATAAATCCCTTGAGTACTTGTAGGGAAGAGAGCTTCTCCAATCCCTTTGGCATGCTTTCCAGCAAGTAACACTCGGATACATCCAAATGCGTGAGCTTTCTCAATGGTTCAATATCAGGAGGCAATATTTCCAGATTGTGACAGGCTTTGAGGTCGAGAATTTCAAGGTTGACAAGTTCAACAATGGAGGTAGGAACTACACTTATTCTTGAAATCCCACAAAAGCTAAGATACTTCAGATGCTTTTGAGTCCTCAAACCTTTTAAGAATGCTTCACTCAGCACTTCAATGTGATGTCCCGGTGAATCCTGCCAACGACCCAGCTGAAGCACCACCAGCTTCTTCAAATTAGCTACCCATTCAGTTGAAAAATCAATATAGCTCTCATCTATATTGAAAATGGTCCTCAAATTCTCAGATTTAGGCACAATTTCAACATGAGGTGTTAAACAAGCACGTCTAGAGAGATGAGTAATAGAATGTGGTAATATTCCTTTGGAGTCAAAGTCGAAGAGCTGAGCATTTTTGGCCAACGAGATCAACATGTAACGGATCCAAGGATGAAGTTAATATTTATTCACAATCGGGCACTTGTCCTCAAAATAAGGTTTTATAAGATCAACTTTTAAAAGCTCTAGAAAAACATGTTCACCTTCCTCCTCCCTTTTGATCAAACCCTCTCCAATCCAACAGTAAATCAAAGGCCTTTTCTTCAGGACAGCATTTTCAGGGAAAATTGAAAGAAAAAGTAAGCAAAGTTTCTGTTCAACTCGGTCAAGATGGTCGTAACTCACCTTAAGATTATCCATGGCCGTATCTACTCAAATCTTCTCCTCCAATTCGGATAAACCTCGACGATCTTTTCGACCCTGATCAGCCTCATGTTCAGATCCGCGCCTCGGTGTTCTTTCATCTGCGACGGTTGCTTTCTCAGTGAGGGGCAATTTTATGTTAGTAATCTCTGCATCGATATGATCGAGCAAAGAATTGATGGTTTGAGAATCAAAATTGCCAGGATACACGTCTAAGATCTTCGTGAAGTGTTCGAGGAGTTTCGGCACTGCAGGGAATAGATCTTCCATCTCGTTGAGGTTGCTCTCAATCCTGTTGATCTTTTCAACTAGTGGGTCATCTTCATTAACATTGATGTTTTGGATGGTGTTCCTGAGATGCTTCAGCCACAAAGGCACAGCTTTCTCTGGATTTGTTCGAATAGACATTTGTGTAGCAGCAAGCGGCGAGATCTTCGGGAACTGATGAAGGATATATGGGGTCGGCTTGCGGCTATGGATAGGCATGTAGGTTTAGAATTAGAACTATATAAAATGCGAATTAGTTAGGAATATATATATATATATATATATATATATATATATATATATATATATATATATATATATATTTAAATGAGGATGTTGAGTTTTCTAGCATAGAAAAAATTTTAAAAGTAAATTTTTGTGTGTTTATTATAAGTTATAAATTTAAGAAACGATACACGAGAGATTTTTTTTAAATTTTAACAATGTAATTTTGTGTTGTAAAAAATATTTTTATGCTATTTTTTTTTATAAAAATTGATAGTAAATATCTTAAAAATTATGCATAAATTTATATTTTTAATAAATTTCATATCAATTTTTTTAGAGAATTTTTATTTACACTGGGTACAGAATTTCAAAAGATAAGAATATGTAATCAAATACATATGGAACTTTAGTCAAAAAATTAAATTTTCTTTCTTTTTTATCGAAACGATCGAAATATTTTTGTTTTTTGAGTCACCGACACGAAATGAAATTATCGAAACGAAACGAAGTGTTTGTTAAGAAATTATGCTATTTCGATTGAAATTACTATATTTTGGTATAAATACTCTTGTTTCAATAGAAATTTCGATGAAAATACTCTTATTTCGGTAAAAATACTCTTGTTTCGAGTTGTTTTGATAGAAATATTCTTGTTTCGAGTTATTTCGATAGAAATACTCTTATTTTAAGTTGTTTCAATAGAAAAGTACTAAACTAATTTGAAAAATAAAAAAATTGAGAATTTAAAAGTAGATGAAAGTAGTATCATATCACATCCAACACTAAGTTATTTTCTCCTACAAGTCATAATTTCTTTATTAACTTCCTACTCTCTCTCTTTATTCTTATGACATTGTTTTCTTTCATTATTTTCATTTTAAATAAGAAATTACAAAAATAATGAAAAGAGATATTGAAAGACAAAGAGAGAGAAAGATACCTAAAGATAGAGACAGAATTGTGATTGACAGAGAAAGAGACTTAAATATAAATAATACGAAAGAGTTAAGAAAAAGATTGAGAGATGGATATAAGAGAGATATTGTTGTTGAATACTGTTAGAATTTGAGTTGGAATCTTTACTATAATAGCATGTTTACTTACTATTTAATTATAGACATTAATTTGAATTAATTTTAATATAATTTTATATATCTATATCATTAATATTATATTAAAATATTTTAAAATTTTAAAAAATATTATTTAAAATTATTTAAAACATTTATTAAAAAATCTTTCATTTCTTTTAAATTTTCAAAATATTTTAAAATATTTTTATTTTTAAAATTACTGAAAAGATATTTTCAAAATAAAATTTAGTACCTTATAGCCATATTTTTCAAAATCACAACAACACATTGTTTACTTAACCATTCCTAACAACTTGAATAAGCATAGCGTGGCTAAAGCTATTGTCATCATAGGGAAAAAAAAATGGAGTTAGGAATTTCCAAACCCAATAAAGATTAATAACATTGGGCTTGCATTTGATTTCGGTGTGAAGGAGAAATATAGATTAAGTGCAGATTAAATTCATATAGATAGAAATGATGAAAGCTGGAGATAGAGAATGCAAGTATAGTTATTAGAATTAGACAAAACATTGAATTGATGAAATTGAACTGATTTATAGTTAAAAATTAATATATTTTTTAAATTAAATTAAATATATTGCATTTTAAAAAATTAATATTAATAAATATAATATATTTTATTTTGATAAATAATATGTTAATGTAAATTTACAAAATAAGAATTATAATCAAATTTATAAAAAATAATGATATAAAATTAATTTTTTTTAAAAAAAATAAACTGGTCCAATTTATTTACCTCGAGTTATCAGTTTAACTATTTAGTCATCGAGTTTAATTGTAAAAATAAATTAATTATTATAATTAAACTTATTTGACAGTAAATTTACCAAGTCACTAGTTAAATTAGTGAGGTCAATTCAATACCTAAAACCATGGATGCAACAAAAGAACGGAGGGGCTTATGAATTAGTTAGAAATATTTAAATAAGAAAAATGAATATGGTGATTTTTCTAATGAACCCGATGTCAATTTTTCATAAGAATCTATTAGTACTAGAGGTAGTCATCACAGAAATTCAGAAAATAAGAATATGTAATCAATACACATAAACCTTTAATCATATATTCCCAAATCAGAAGAATTCATTCCTTGCTTTTGCAAAGACTGAAAACAATACAATTCCAATTCTCACGCTACTTTTATTGTTTAATACAAAAAAAAACAGATAAACGTTTAGCCATATATTCTCAAATCACAAGAATACATTCTTTGCGTAAGCAGAGACCGAAAGCAATACAATTCTAGATCTCATGTTATTTTTACTTTTTAATATATATATATATATATATAATACTATGTTGCAAAACAAACATATTAATGTGATAGATCCATTAAAACAAAAAGTGGACTAACCCAACCCAACACACGACTTCAAAAGGTTGGACTAAGCTAACATTTAGCAAACCCATTTTGGAGTCGGGCCTGGCTCTACTTAGCCTCAGTCAAGTCCACAACAGCTTTAGTAGCTTGAGCCATCTTGACACTTGTAATATAATTTTTGAGAAGTGAGACGGTCATGGTATGTGAAGCTTTTTTATTTAAATTAAAAAAGATTTTAATTATAATTTAAAATAATGGTTAAATTGAATTGGTTAGTTTACTTTCTTCTCTCTCGTTTGCTTGTTTCTTCTGTTAACTTTTGTGTTGTAACAATATAGGTGGCTAGTGAGGAAGAGAAGGTAGCCATGGGTTATGATCTTCCAGCTCGCAAGTATTTGGGTTTCACCACCACTACCAACTTTTCAGTTAGTTTGATTCCTTTCATTTCTTTATTTTTGTTATATGCAATTTTTTCTCATTCAACTCTTTAAACGAAAATTTATATTTTCTTTTTCTTTTTCTTTTTCATTGCATAGATTTTGAACTACTCTATAAAGAACTGGAAGAGATGAAAAACATGACCAGACAGGAATTCGTTGCTTCCCTTATAAGGTTAAAATCACATGTATTTTATTTTTTGGTTTAATAAGATATAGCCAGAAATCGATTTATGGACAACCATCCTTGGTTGCCCTGAAAATCCATTTTTGGGGCATCATCTGGTTCCATTTTTGGTTATTAATTGAAGTTCTTATTCGGTTCAAGTAAGTGCTACTGTTATATACTTTATTATCTCCGCCTCCTTGATGTAAATTTTTTTTGCCATACGGTTCAAGTAAGTTCTTAATGCTATTATATTGTTTTTATTACACAGCATTTTTTCTCTTTTCAAAATATGCAAAGATTTTTCTTGAAATTAAAACACGAGTTGTATCTTAACTTATTTTAAACCTTCCGTTAATCTATTGTTGTTTAACTATTTTATTTTGGTCAAATCTATACTACCTTTTTATATAAAACAAAATATCCTTATTTAATATTAGCATTTCTATAATGCTATTTTAACTACGAGGAGCAACACCAAATTTGCTTCCAACGTGCAGCTTCAAAATACAAGTTCACTCCAGGTATCTCTTCGAATCCTTGTACGCCGTTCTTCGTATAACACACCGCTTCTCGGCATCTTCTATCTCTTGTGAATTCTGAAAACCTTGAAAGGTACCTCTTCGACTGCTTCTCCACTTTTACGTAAGCAATTTGAACTACGTAAGAAAATGAAGAGCCGACGCACCTACCCGTCCCATCCTCACGTACAGAGAACACCTTTGGATCAATATGGAGTGGTTAGTCATTAACTTCAACATCTGGTAACGTCACATAGTATGCCTCTGAACGTCCATTTTTATACATACTCGTTGTTCTCAAATCTCTTGGCTTTATGTCTGTACCAAACCTCAAATACATATCGGAGGGATGCTCCCCATCATTTGTCAAGCAGTGTGAGAATCGCCCATTGCTCTGTTTTTTCATTTGCTGCACAAACGAATGATCACCTTGTCTGCTTGTCCTAAGTTAAACGTCCCTGCCATTGGGTACTCTACTCCTTTCTTGTCTATGTTCTTAATACCACATTCCAAAACTATGCCTGGTGCCTCAGATTGGGATGGTGATGCTAATAGTAAATGAGGGCATTTTAGTTTTTAAAAAAAGGGTAATATGGATCTGACTAAAAGAAAACGGTGGGACAGTAATAACTTAACTCAAGGTTTAAAATAATATTAAGTTGTAGTATATGTTTTAATTTTAAAGGAAATTTGTGTATATTTTAAAAGTAAAGAAAAACATCTGTAATAGAGATAATATACAAAGGAGGAAAATGTATTTTACTTTTATTTTTATAGCTTTGAAATATAATGTGACAACTTAATTAAATCTAACTAATATTAAAAAAAAAGTAAGAGACAAATTATAAAATCTAAAATTATGTTATGAACCATATTTTGCAAAGTTTAAAAAGTACAAATACGAGACACAAAACCATAAAATGTTAGGACAAAACAAAATATAGTGTTTAGAATATTTTAAAGTGTTATATCGTACATAATATGTATATCACATGAAGACAAAATATTTAGTATATGAATATAATTTGAAATGTTGTGTTGTGTATAATACAAGTATTATATACATATCAAATATGATACAATTCTATTTTTAATATATCGATATTTCATTAGATCAAGTAAATTTAAAAAAAAGTGTTACAAATTTTATTTAATGAATTATTTCATTAAGTTAATGTTGTTTTAAAATAAATAAGTTAGTGGTTGAATTATATTTATTCCTTAATTAATGGATTATAAGTCATATTAATAACTCTCTTAAAAATTCAAATAAATCACAAATAATTAAATAAATTATAATTTACTCTATCATTATTTTACCCAATCTAAGTCTAACCATTTACCACCCCTAAACTAAAGTCTCTACCAACTTCCAACATCCATATCAGCAGCCTAATATATTTTTGTTTGAATTTGAAATATTTATTAAAGTTGTACAAAATTAAACAAAATTAACTAAATTAAATCGAACTTTTTAAAGACCAAAAAAAATTGAATTGGGGCGGTTTAAATCACTTTTTTGAATAAAAAATTAATTAATTCGGTTTGGATCTCAGCTAAAAAAAAATCTCAACTAAGCCGAATCGATTGTCATATTTATATAAAATATTATATTTTTAATATTATATTATTTTTAATATATAATATATAATTTTTATTTTTTTCATGAGTCTTCTCACAGTGCTACACGCTATTCTCTTGTCTTTTCGGTCTGTCCGGACCTGTCCATTCGTAATCAAGTGCCGCACATTGTAACTCCCTCGTGAGTGACCAAGCTCTAAATCTTCTTCATCCTAACGCTGTAGACTCAGTCGTTCTCTCCACCGCGCACCCAGTCCGAGCAAGCCACTGCTCTCCCTTCAACGAAGCTAGAAGCCCAGAGCTGTTTAGTCCTTCGATGGGAATGTCACTCTCTTGCATGCTCTCGACCGGCGTACTCTCACACTCTAAGTCTGGAAGCCCATCTCTCTAAATTCTCTACAAATTCCTCTCGTGCCCTGTTGCTTACCACCATGAGTATCTTACTTCCCGTCGTGACTGAAAGCCCTGTGAAGCTGACCATCGCTCTCATAATCGCATTTTCATCATCGAAGCACAGACCCTCCTCTACATGAGTCCTCAATAGGCCCAACACCAGGTATCTCTAAAGCTCTCCCTCTATCAATGAAGCACAGCCACGTAAGCCCATCTCTCTGAACTCTGAAGCAGTCTCCCGTTGTCTCTCGCGTGGCCTCTGTCTTTGTAAGTTGCTTACAAGTACTCTCTGTAACTTGCTTTGTTGCATGCTTGGCTAAGGCTTTTTTTTTTTCTTTTAGCTTGGCCAGGTCTAAATCTCCTTGCCCAAAGCCTAGAATTCAACTGTATTCGATAAGTTCTGCTGAGCCATACTATCATTTTTGTTTGTTTTTATTTATCTAGGTTCCTTTTAGTTTTAGAAGTAGGAGATGAATATGGATCATGGATGAGGGTACTGTTTATGCCATTGGTTTGTTTGTTTATTCCCCCTATGTATGTATTATGTAATGCTTCATAATATTTATCTGCACATCAAAAGGAACATTCACTCACGGTCTGTTTGGTTGAATGAAATAAAATTTAGTGAAATGAAAAGAAAAAAGAAAGAGGAAATAAAAAAGAGAATGGAATGCTGTTACTTGTATATTTGGTATGCTATAAAAAAAAAGAGGTAATGTAATATTTTATTATTTGATTAATAGATAAATTAAAAAAATAAAAAAATAAGATAAGTAAAATGATTAAATTAGTTTTAATATAAAATAAAATAATTAATTTTTTAATAAAAAAATTAAAAAAATAGATATTTTTTTTTAAAATTTTTATAAATTAATTTTTATAAAATATAATCAAATTATATTTTTTAATAATTAAATTAAATTTTTTTAATAAAAAAAATATAAAATTAAAGTTGCTTTACGGTGGAATGCAACATTCTACTGATTTTTGGATGGCTTGGCTTTTCCATCACTTGATGGAATAAAGCATTTCATAGAATGCTTTATTCCATCCAAGCAAATAATGGAATACTGGATTTCATGCAGTTTTTTATTCCATGCCAGGAAACCAAATGCGCTCTAAGAGTCTTATAGTTTTTGTCAATTACGAGAAATGATGCCAACTTTTATTTTGTTATTCTAACTATTTCCAGCATATTAAATTTAAATGAAGCTGAAGCAATGTTCCCTTAAACTTGTATCTTGTGCTATTAAAAGCTGTATCACTATTATGTTTTGTAATATGGATGAGTTTATGTTGGATGATATGCTAGTTAAACAACAAATTTATTCTAGTTAAAATTTAAGTTTTGTGCTCTGGAGTTTACGTGTTATAAATAAAGGAAGGAGAAAGAAAAGATTTTCCACAAGAAACAAATTTCATAGAATACAATAATTTACTATTAAATAAAATAGAAGGTTAAAGTAAAAATAATTCATTTCAACTTTGACACTTTGACAAATAACATCTGGTGGTTTTAATTTGGTAATTAACCTACTGTTCAACACCTAACGATAAACCCGATTTCATTGATTCAGAAGTGAAAATAAGTAAGCATTTAGTAGAACTTGGATCTATTAAGTATTCATTTTGGGAATTGTATTTTAGTTAAGGTTTACAAATTAGTAGCATTTTGAAGAGAATAAACTATTTATCAAATGTTAGAAGCTTTTGCAAATTTGTTGCAACAATTGAATCCGCAAAGGATTATTTGCCAGAAGCTCAGGCTAAATTGAGTTATTTACATTTTTCTCTAAAATAAACAAAAAAGTTGATTAAACTTACACACCTTCATTACTGTGCAAGTATTCTATGGTTCTGTTCAAGTCTCCTTCCCAACATTTCTTGATAAATGTTACATAAAATGTTTTCAACAATGGTGTGCTTTGATTCCCATGAGAAAATGTCATCATGCATGGAATTCCACTCACCCTCACTATCTGTAATTTAGGCCATGAGAATTTACAACTACGCTGACAGAAACTTTCTAGGGTGGGAAGATAAGACATGCTACCATAGGAAATTTGATCTCTGGGGGTGATCCTTCTTCACCCACAAATACTTCTTCCAAATGCTTACATCCATACAACTTTAGCAATTTGAGATTTTGCAGATACTTGGCTGTTGAAAGTGAGAATAATCTTGAGAGTTTATTGCAGTCAATGATCTGAAGTGATGCCAGATTTTGGAAGACTGGAACTTAAGGTTCCTTGTTCCAAACATGTATCAAACTTGGTAGCTTATTCAAGACTAATACACTTATCTGAGGGAGCATTTCTGTGGCACTGATATCTGATGTCTTTTTCAAGGTCAAATACCTCCTTCAATAGTTTACATCCCTCCACAGTCATATTTTTCAGCTTGTTAAATCTCATGAGCATGCTAAATGGGAGGACATTCAGCAAATCATGGCTCGCATCCACAATCATCTCTTCCAGTTTGCAGAATGATTTTGAAGGAAGATTGTTGTTCCATAGTTTTTCAACACCAAAATGACTGCTCAGATGTAATTCCTTCAATCTCTCCAACGATTCCTGCATAAACCAAATGGAAATCAAAGTATATCTATGAACTACAGGTTAAGCTGCGTTAGTGAGCAATTGGCTGTAAGCTACTTGACATGATCATGAAACAATTAAATCATAATTATCGGAAGTTAACTTCAGACAGCAGCCACATAGGAACAAGTCTGCAGGCTTTCATACTAGAGCGCATAACAAATATTATGTGGGTCACACGATAAGATCAAATCAAAGATTGAGAACATTTTCTTGATCTGCAACCCAATTGCTCAAAGATTAAACAGAAAATAAATTCTAGTCTTAAAAAAGAACAATCTAGTATAGTATAGTTTGATATAATGCTTCTCTCATGATCATTGGCAAGATAAAGAAATCCATGCAAGTGCATATGATTCCTATCCCATGTGGCATTAAGTATGTAAAAGAAGTGCAACAAAATAAAAAATAATAATAAAAGAATAAGATCATTTGATTACAATATGTCTGCTTCTAAAGAACTCATTCTAATGGTTACCCTCAAAATGATCCTAAGCCATCATAAACACATCCATTCTACTGATTCACGTTACACAAAGGCAGCAAGTATTGCCAACTTGTGTAGAAGCACAAATCACCACAAAATAGGGAACTTTGCTGATGTATGCTTGTAAAATGTAATAATACTTAAAGAGTTAAAAGAAGTAATTGTTTGAAGAAGCTGCAAGGTCTTTCCTATCATTGAACCCTGAGACAAAATTCTTCAATGTAGGACAGTTTAATACTTTCAATCTTTCCAAAGATGGAAATTCAAAGGTCCGAGGGTAGAAAGTCGAAAGCATTGGCAGATTTTCAAGAGCAATAGACTTCAAATCAGAAAGCAAAATTTCACTAGTCCTATCTTCTTTTGTCACAAATATTTCCTCCAAAATACTACAATTAGAAATTCCTATTACCTCCAACTTAAGGGAACCAGCTAAAAAGGGTAAAAATAGATTCTTGAGAGAGCTACAGTCTTTCACGCTCAGGACTTTTAGCTGTGGGAGCATAGGCATGGCAGAATGGAATTCCCCATGAAATGGAAATAATTCTTCCAATGAGTTACAATCGCTTACAGTGAGTTTCTCCAAATTCTGGAACACTGGTAACATGTTAGAGGGGATGACATATCTCAATTGGCCACAATTACCCAACTCCAGTTCACTCAGCATGGTGAAAGACCTCTCATACATTGCAGAGGGTTCTTCTGAACTTGCAAAACCACTGGTGAAAGCGATCATTTGAGGACACTCATTTATCCTCAAACTTCTCAGAGATGGGAATACTAAACCACAATTCCCTCTGTGAAACTTGATTAACTTTGAGAGGCCCCTGAGCTCCAAATCTCTTAGCAGAGGAAACTCAATTGCCCCTTTTTTTGTCTCTAGCCCTTGAGCTTCCATGGCAACAACTTCTACATTCTCACATGAAAGTAACCTTAATACTTGCAGTTTCTGGAGTTTTTCGGCTGCAAAAGCAGAGATCAAATTTTTCAAAGACGCATTTCTGGATTTCTATGTTTTCCAGATGACCAAGGCCAAAAAGTCCAGCCAGGTTCTTATTCCATATGCAAGTTAGCTGAGGTAGATCTAGTAATATCATTTCTTTTAGACGTGGTAAATATTTACCATTTCCTTTCCCATCAGGCTCAGTAACAAGATCATCATTAATGCTGAACACATGTTTAAATGTTTTGCACTCTTTGATAGTAAGACATTCAAGTTTCTCTTATCTCCAGCAAAATTGACAGAAATTCATTCAACCTTTCATTGCAATTTTTTGCCTGAAACTGTACTAAATTGGTGAAATGCGAAGGTTTTAGCTTCATGGCCAATGTCTTACTCAATTCCTCCGTATCATTAATATCAAACACTTTAATACTTGAGAACTTATCCTGTAAAAGTTTACCTGTCTTCGTTAATAATCTATACATATGCTATAATATTATCATGAATATACTTAAACTAGATTCCATAACATGTCATATGCTAGTGATACTACATACAATATATTTCTACTTTATTTTAAAATATTAGTATTTTACCCAGATACTTATGTTACTTTTAGGGTAGTATATAAATTCTAAGAAAATTCGAAGAGAAACAAAATACAAGATTTGATGTGAATTGATGTATGATATATGTTTACAGATTAACATAGAGAAAAAAACGGCATTGACGGTGATCATTTATCACAACTAAAATCTTTGACAGCCATTTTTTTTTCTGGCACATCCTATATGCCTCACCCAACACTTACACAATTAATGTTGATGAAACATTGCATAAAAAAAGTTATACATGTAGGAGATTCATTTCTTATAAAAGAAACCAAATATAAGTTCATTCATAAAAATTCAATTTTAACTATAAACTAACAGGGCAGGCAACATATTTGTGTGTGAGTGTCTGTAAGAGACAGAGAGAATACTTAGTGATAATTCAAAATAGTGGGCAATCTTCTTCTCATTATCAGCTTCCTCTTGGCCTTGGAGTTCCACAACCACTGACTTTAACTGCGAGATATCTACATGTCCCAAACCAAAGTTCTTTACAGTGGGACAGTTCTTCACTGTTACATACTCCAAGGTTGGCCATTTAACAACAAGTTCATCTGAGCCAAAACTGACAAGGCTAGGTAAATTTTCAAAAATTAGAGTCCTGGCTTCAGGGAAGACTATCTTTGTAGTTGCTGCTTCTTCCTCTGTACAACAATTCGTTCCCCCAAATTACAAAAGATCTAGAGAAATGGATTCTGAAAATAATTACTTTTAAGACTTTCATTGCACATTCATAAATTAATTTTAACATATTCAAAAACTGAATGCTTACTTGAGGATCCCTGCATATCTCTGTATCAAATTATCACATTCATTAACAAAAAAACTGAAAGTTTTTTTTTCTTTTTTCTTTTTCAATTACAAGCAAAGAAGGAAAATAAAAACTTTCAAACTCGACAGATCTGCAACAAAACTCAGCAAAATAGTAGAGATGATTTATATCGAGGGAAAGGGGAGAAAAGCAAAATGAAACGCACCTGAAGAGATGAGAGCGCTGCCGATTCAAGGACAACGACAATGGCTATATATTGACTCGACTTGTCAAACATACTAAATTAGTGTTTTCTCAATTCTGTCCTCAATTTTTTTTTTTTTGTTAATTTTATAAATTATTTATTTAGATACTAGTTTCCATATCATAAAAAACTTACCTCCGAAAAAAATACCAAATTCTTGGTAAAAAGAAAATTATGAAAATTAAGGCATATTTGATCTACTTATTTTCTAGTTATTTTTATTGAAAATAAAAATAATAATTAAACATGTGTTTAGTAAAATTTAAAATATATAAAAATATTTTTTAAAATAAGATAAAAAATAGAAAACATCTTAACTATGTTTTTATGTGTTTTATTTTTTCAAAAAATAAATAGTAAGACAATCAAACTAAATTAAATTAAATCAAATCACTCTAAAATTGAAAATAAACAATTTCGTTCAGTTTTAAAATTAAAAAAGAAAAAGTAAAGATTTGGGACAGTTATAAGTTTGAAAAAAAAAATTCAATCGATCACTGAACTAATCACTGTCCGCGAACCCCATTCCATATATTTATTGGCTTTTATTCATCTATTGATTAGTGAGCCAATCTCAAATTGTCATTTCCTTTTCTTTGATCGGTTTTTTTGATTACTCTTCTCTCTCTCTCTCTCTCTCCCCCCCCCTCCCCCCCAAAAAAATTCGGACGACCTTGCGTCTCGTGTTCTCTAATTTTTTATTCTTTTTTGAAAGACTGAGATCTTTTCAAAGAATTTTATATAATAAATGTAAAACAAATATATAATTTATAAAACATGAATGAATTAATTTTATTTATTCATTAAATATTAATTTTATCAAAAACTGAAATCCCTTTTTAAATAACCAGCATATCTTTGAGAAGAGGAATAAGATTCAAAAAGTGCAAAAATGAACAACAACGAAAGACATCTCCATTTTTTAAATGTCTCTCGAGCTTCATGACTCTCACACCCTAATTCCACATATATTATCATCACCTCTTGATCCATCTCCATTTATGAAGTTTCAGTTGATAGCTGAAGCTTTGTCTCTACTATATTATGCACTTGAATTGTCATTGTTGCTTCTATTTTTCAATTGATTTTGCTCTTGAAGCCTCGTCTTATATTCTCATACCCTGTTCGCTAACAGTAAGAAGCTATTGCTCCTTTTTTTTTTTTCATAGTAGCTCTGAAATAATTTCACCGAATGGAGCCAAACTAAATATTGATATTCTGATTTGATTTGGTTCTTTCAATATTAACTAAACTGATAAATTTCAAATTAAAATTTTTTCTTTTAATCAATTCGATTGATTAGTCTGGTCCATTAAAACTTACCAAATCAAATCATTGTACACCATAATTTAAAAGAGAGTTTAGAATATTAAATTTGAAAGTTTAATAATATTTATATCAATTTGACAGAAGATCAATATTGATTGAGCTCACCGATGTTTAGCCCAAATCGGCTTAAAAGGAGCTTGCAAAATGTTAGCCTTTGTCTAACCCTTTGAGAGCCATGCACTAAGCTAAATCAGCATACATTTAGCTCTCTTGTATAAGTCACGTTGTTTTGGCTGTTTTTAGTTTTTATTTTTATTAAAAATTTAAAATAAATATAAAAATATATTTATTTATTATTTTTATTTTTATTTTAAAAAAATATTTTTTAAAATTTTTAAAAATTCTAAAAATATTAAAAAAACATTTTTAAAATTTTTAGTATTAGAGAGCACTGTAATAGTAATATTTTTATAATTATTTTAAATTATATATATAATATTTTATTATTTATATAATTCTAAAATAATAAAAATAAAAATAAAGTAAAAATATAATTATATAATTAAAAATAAAAATAAAAATTAAATGTATTTTTAAAAATATAAAAATAAAAACTATTTTTAAAAAATAAAAATAAAAATTATTTTCGAAAATCAAATGAACTCTAATATTTTTATTTTATTTTATTGAATATATATATATATATATATATATATATATATATATATATATATATATATATATATATATATATATATATATATATATATATATATAGAACTGGGAATAGTATTTCTTTCAGTCTCTCCATTCCGTCGTCTGTCTCCAGCTTTCATTATTTGTTTTTGTGAAATTTAATTTGTACTTGATCCATATTTCTCCTTTACACCGAAATTAAATGCAAACCTCATGGTATTAATCTTTATTGGGTTTTGACATTCCCTACTCCTTGTTTTTTTTATGATGATAGTAGCTTCAATCATACTATGCTTATTGAAGTTGTTAGGAATGTTTAACAAAAAATGTGTTCTTTTGATTTTATTTTTTTTATTGACAGTAGCTTTAGTCATACTATGCTTATTTAAGTTGTCAGGAATGCTTAAAAGTAAGGAATATATTCTTGTGATTTTTGGATATATAGCTAAAAGTTTATCTATATTGATTACATATGGATATCTGAATTTATACGATGACTGCATGGACAAATAAAGATACTTGTAAAAAATTGATATAGAGTTTACTAGAAAACTCAATGTCTTTGTATTTTTTTTCAAAATATTCTTAATTAACTAATTGATGATATTTAATTATATTTTGATTAATTTTAATATAAGCATGCTTATATTAAAATAATATACCGTAGACTTGACTTTCTGAGTGTAGTTTGATTTGAAAATAACTTTACAACATAAACATATTGTTTGGATAATAAAAACTTTCAGATATTGTACCCAGACTTGGCTTTCACGGTGGCCAGTGAATAAGACAACGTTTTGGATTTTTCCTGCAATAATTACATGTCCATTATTGTTCGTTTCTTCTTCTCCACTTAGAGCATCTCCAATGGGAGTGCTTAGACCGCATCTTAACTGAATTTTTCAATAAGCAACGCATCTTATTTATTTGTAACCGCTGGAGTGCTCCAGCGTGGCGATACGGTTGCTTCAGCAAGCAACGTCGCTTACACCAAATTCAGAAACGAAAAATAATAGAGGCCTTGAACGAAGCGTGAGGCGTTGGAGAAATGCTTTTAAAATTGGAAAAAAAATTGCTTTTAAAGTTACAATGGGAAAAATGTGAGGCGTGAGGTGATGGCGAAAATGATTTGAAAATTAGAAAAAATGAAAAAAATTGCTTTTAAAATTATAATGGAAAAAATGTGAGTGACGCAAATTTGTTACCATTTGATTGACATTTGATTGAAGCAAATTTATTAAAATGTCAAAATGTTTTAATTTTCTTTTACATATTTATTATTTTAAAATTAAAATATAAATAAATTAATATTTTAAATTAAAATAAATATAAATATAAATAAAATATAAAAATATAAAATAATATGTGAAATTCATTTAATAAATTTTAAAAATTGTATCATTAAAGTGCAAAATTATTTAAAATATTATAAAATTACTTAAAAAAAATATTAATATAACATATGTGAAACCCAATTAAGTCATTTGATTGGACATCAGCATTGGTGATGCTTTTAGCCTCTTCTCTTATTCAAATTGCGAATTTCAATTTTTTTCACATGCCTTTTTACTGCCACATGCGGCCGTCGTTCTCTCAACTTTTCCACATGGTATGGAACAATTTATTTAATATAAGGAAGGAAAAAAAAATCGAGTCAATTGAAATGTCAAAAAGTAGATAACTACACTAAATTCTAGGGTATTCATTTTTTAAGAATTGAATAAATGTTTATATTAAATTCCTTGCAGTGAGAGCCTGGAACTCTGGATACTAATTTCGGTTTCTTAAACGTTGAAGCCCAATTCTTCTCAAGGTTCTGTGAAGCCAAAGCGAGAGACGGAAAGATCAAATTAAGCACAGGGGGAGGACATGGTTTTGCCCATTCCAAAGGCCGTGTAGAAGATATGGGAAAAGTGGAACATTCGGGGTGTCATCCTATTGAGTCTATCACTCCAAACCATTCTCATTCTGTTTGCTCCTGTGAGAAAACGCACCCGCAAAAGCTTGGCAGTGTGGTCCATCTGGTTAGCTTACCTCCTCGCTGACTGGGCTGCAAGTTTCTGCATTGGACTCATCTCCAAGATCCCAGAAGACACATCCGCTAGTAAAACCACTAAAATTACTCTGAACCTTATGGCATTTTGGGCTCCATTTCTTCTGCTACACTTGGGTGGCCCTGACACCATCACTGCTTTCTCTCTTGAGGATCACGAGCTCTGGCTCAGGCACCTGTTAGGCCTCATTTTCCAGGCTCTTGCAGCTGTTTATGTTTTTCTTCTAACTGTCCCTGGTAACACCCTTTGGATCCCAACGCTCCTCGTGTTTCTTGCAGGTATGATCAAGTATGTGGAAAGGACTCGTGCTTTGTACATTGCGAGTCTAAATACCTTCAGGAGGTCCATGGTTCGAGATCCAGATCCCGGTCCCAATTATGCAAAGCTCATGGAGGAACAATTTTCGAGACAAGAGGCTGGACTTCCTACCAAAATAGAGATTATGCCAAAGCCTGATCAGAAACCCAACGCTTCCCAAGAAAGCAGGGATAATGGTAGTGGAGAAACTGATGACCAAGGAAACAATGGAGGGGACGATCAACTACTGAAGGATATTCAATTTGCCTATGACTTGTTCGACAAATACAAAGGGCTCATCGTTGACATGATTTTCAGCTTCGGCGAGCGCAACGAGAGCCGCCAGAATTTTTTGAACAAAACAGCAAAAGAAGCTCTGAGAGTAATAGAGGTTGAACTCAATTACATCTATGAAGTTTTCTATACGAAAGTCACGGTGGTGTGCAATAAGGTGGGATACCTTTTCCGTTTTGTATCCCTTGGTTCTATGGTGGCAGCCCTTGGACTCTTCATTTCAGAAGAGAAGCATGGTTTCCACGAGTTCGATGTCAGAGTTACATACATATTGCTGTATGGGGCTTTGGCCCTTGATGCTATAGGTCTCTTGCTGCTCCTTTTCTCTGATCGAACAGTTGTTTCTTCCCTAGAAACTCAGAAACATAACAATAACAAAGCTATTAATCTCATCAAGAAGTTCAGAATTAAGGTTGTTAGACAATTCCTCAGATTGAGGACACCAAGGTGGTTAGAATGTAAGAAGAGGCCTTACGCCCAATATAAGGCATTGTCTAAACCATTAATGTTTCGCAGATGGTCTGAAACAATCTCAGGGTACAATCTCATAGCATATTGCCTCCGTCGGTGCTCTTTAGAGAATCCGAATTTGGATCAACGATTTAAACATGTTGATGCCATTCAATTATTTTGCTTCAAAGCAAGACAAGTTCTAAATTCTTCTTTTGATAAAGTTGTTAGTTATTTTGGTGCTAGAGAGCTACTGGAAGGATGGAGATACACGAACAATCCATTCCTCGAAGAACTGTGGAAATTTATCTTCGTTGAGCTCAAAACGAAATCAGCAGATGCTAAAGATGTGGAAATCACGCAGAAGATATGTTCGGCAAGAGGTGAGTGGGTTCTGAACAAAGACAGTTTAAATGGAGATTTGTTGCAGTTTGTCAAAACAGATGTAGTTACCTTTGATGAGAGCCTTATTATGTGGTACATTGCCACTCATCTCTGCTATGCAGAAGATCAAGCTGATGAAAACAATGATGAGTGAATTTACAGTAGCCTTCTGTCGGATTATATGCTGTACCTTCTAGTTATGCAACCCACTATGATGTCTGCTGTGGCAGGGATTGGGCAAATAAGGTTCCAAGATACATGCGAGGAGGCCAAAAAGTTTTTTAGCAAGAGAGGTTTTGAGCTAAAAGAAGAGAGCACGGAAAAGGAAGCATGTAAAAAACTTCTTGACGTGCCCACGGACATTGAGCCCAAGTTTGTTAAGGGAGATAGGAGCAAATCTTTGTTGTTTGATGCATGTAGGCTGGCCAAAAAGCTAAAATTAAAAGAAGAAAAATGGAAAATTATAAGCCGACTATGGGTGGAAATGTTGTCTTTTGCGGCATGTAACTGCAGACCCACTGCCTTTGTGCAGCAGCTTAGTAAAGGTGGAGAACTTATCTCGATTGTCTGGCTCTTAATGGTTCATTTGGGTCTGGGGAAGCAGTTCCAAATTAAAGAAGGCCATGCAAGGGCAAAGTTAATCGTGGGAAAGTAGCTGAACCTGAACCAACACCACCATCTTTGCCCTTTGTTTTTCTGTTTTTGTAATTGTAATTCAGACGCTGCAATTTACCCAAATTAGTCAGTAATCGGATTAACCGTGATTATATTATGGATGAATCCATGTTACGGATATAACACAAAATGTCAGTGCCATCTACAACTAGTACCTGTCTACTCTGTCTTTTTCTTCCCAACTTTCTATATATTTTGTCATTGCTATCTACAAAATGTCATTGCAGGGCCCCTCCACCTGCCAATTCCATGTTAATAATTTAAAATATAGCTGTCCATACAAAAATATCCTCGCTTTGCTTTTTCTTTTTTAATATTTTCGACGACTTGCAGTCAACATATGGATGTGAACAGCGGATACCGACAAATGCTTTAATTATATTGACTCAACTTTAAGAAACTTTTGTTAAAGTTGTTCATATTTGAATTCTTTCCTCTTCTTTACAGTATGAAAAAAAAGGTGAATAAAAAATTATATACGTATGGGATTCATGTTTTAAAAATTAAGATAGTATTTATTTTTTTATAAAAAATTAATTTTATTTAAAATATTGAGACTAATCATTTTGACAAATATTTTTTAACGAATTTAAATTTATAATATTATAAAAAAATTTAACTATTAAATTTATTTATAATTTAAACTATAAATTTGTAAATAAAGAAAGATACTACTAATAACGAATCTATTACCTCTATGCAGGTTTAACTTATTAATTTAATTATTATAAAATTTAAATAATCTTAATAAGATATATAAAAATATTTGTCTCAAATTTAGATAATTACATGCTTTTTCAACAACAGGTAACATTGCTGCTACTATATAACATGGACAGAAGACCACTTAAAACTCAAATACTACTACCAAATTTATATAATTTGTATTGAAGGATAGCTATATTAGTAATAAGTAGACAACATAAAAATAACTTCCTACTTTACACGATTCATTGTTAGTTCGCAATAATAGTCTTATCCTGTAAGTTTATACTTTAAATTTAATCTAAGAATGTTTATTCTTCTCAGCGTACATATGTTTCTTCGATCTTCATTAGCAAATAACGTGTACATTTTAGATTGCAAAGTAATCCCATACAAAAATATGAACAGAATCAATTTTATCTGATCCTTTCTTATCATATATTTCATGTGGTCATAGAAGTATGAATATTCATGAGGGTTCCATCTTTAATACTAAATTTAAGGTAAGCGACGTTGAGGTACAACTCATTTAAAATGTTCTATAAGTAATAGCATTCTCTTTGAACTTGCCAAAATCAAATATTCTTTCCCTTGGCCATATGAAGGCCATATAAATTTTGAAAAATCATATATGCACCAGAACAATGAAAAGATGCATCAAAACAGTGCAACCAAAAAGATATAAAGGGGTGCAGACTAATATAGATTAAAAAATCTGCAGCATTTGCTAGTGCTCAATATTAAACTCTATTGCATTTAGAAGATGCACGTTTGGTTCGGACAAAAAAGAAGAAGTGCAATCCTCTCGTTTTCGTACATAGAAAATAAACAACATTAATTATGCTAATGCTAATGGTATATTCTCGAAGTCTAAGCCTAATAATTCTATTTTTTTTATATATAAATATATATATAATTTATTTTTTTAAAAAAATTCATGAAGTCATTACCTCTTTATTTTTAACTATTTAACTCATAATAATATTCGATTAAATTAACTAAACATAATTAAGATTTATAGTATAACAATAATATTGATATAAATTTGAGTTCACATACACATCATTAATTAAAAATATCCGTATAAAAAAAAAACATATATATGTACACATCTTATTCATCTCTATTGACCAGTTTCAGAGATACGGGTGCGGGTTGTGGTTGTATCTTTACCGGGATCTTAACCAACTCGACTTAACATACGTTAAAAATCGGCTGTAGAAAATATTTATATATTTAGTCTTTTAAATATGATATAAAAATATAGTAAGAATTAAATTTCAGTAAATTCAATAATAATTCATAATTATTATCAATATAACTCATCATGTCATGTTCATCTGTATAAGTTACAGCAATTATCTTAAATTTAGATTTTAAAGTTTTAGGGTTCAAGATTTAAAAGTTAATGCTTAGGTTTAAAATTTTGAAATTTTAGAATTTAAAGTTATTAATTTGAAGTTTATGGTTTAGTGTTTTATAATTTTGGAATATGAAGATTAGAGTTTTAAAGTTTAAAATATTGGGGTTAAGATCTTAGAGTTTAAAATTTTTGAGTTTTGAGATTTAAGATTTTAGAATTTGAATTTTGAAATTAAAAATTTAGAGATTTAGAGTTTAAAATTTAATATTTAAAATTTTAAGTTTTTATATTATAAAAAAAAAAGATAAAAATTTGTTGAGTGAACCGTGAAAATAAAACAATCCAATCAGCTCAAAAAATATGTCACTTCATCTGACATGTCAGGTTTAACAAAAGAGGGAATTAAGGGAAAAGGATTTAAGTGATAAAATTTAAAAAATTGAGATTTTAGTACAACCTTTTTTAGTTGAAGTCCCAAATCAAAATCTTCAAATTAGATTAGGGACCAAAAAAATAGTAAGAATAAGCCAAAACTCATACTTAACGTAAAAAAGTTAAAATAATTTAACTTTTTGTCTAAACTATTTATATCATTAAGATTACTAAAATTCATATTTTTATAACTAATAAGATATTGCACCATTTTTATTCGATTATTTGAAAATTTAATTTAGTACAAGTATTTATTTAACACAAATTCAATAAAGTATTTAGTTTATTAAGAGTATTTTAGGAATTTGTAATTATAATTAATTACAGAGGAAGGTAAAAATAATTGAGTGCTCATATCCCACTCAATAAACTTATATACCTTTGTGTCTATTTTTCACATTTTAGAGCCTACAATTCAGCCTCTACATTATGTACTATTTATTTAGTGCACGAATTGAACAAAAACTTGTTCTCCATCATTGGTAACTAATTTTTAATTATAAAAAGGAATAGTTCTTTCAAAAGGAGAAAGTGGATTTTCAAAATCAAATAAAGTCAAACGAGAATAATTTATGACAGATTATTAATATGAAAAAACATTTTTCACAGGAGACAAATTTCATAGAATACATTTTTTCACTATTAAATAAAATAAAAGGCTAAAGTGCAAATTATTCAATGCAACTTTTGATACATTGAAAAAATATCTTATGGTTTTAATTTGGTAATTAACCTAATTTTGAACACCTAACAATTATCCCCATTTCATTGATTCAGAAGTGAAAATAAGTAAGCATTTAGTAGAATTTAGGAGGTATTTAATAAACGGTAAAAAAAATTTGTTTTTAGCAATCATATTTTTTGAAAAATATAATTTATAAACATTTTAATTTTTAAGAATATATAAAATATGTTTAGTTAATTTTTAAAATTATTAAAAATATTTAAATAATATTTTTTTAAAATTTTTTATTTTTGTGTTTAATTATACTTAATTTTCTGAGAATCTTTGTATATTTTTAAAAAATATTATGAGAGAGAAAATAAGAGTAAAGAAAAAGAAAGAAAAAAAAAGTGAGAGAGAAAATGAGATGAGAGAGAAGAAAAGTGGAGAGAAAGAATATTTATTATTATTATTATTATAATTATATTATTAATGAAAAATATATTAACTTTTAACATTAAAAGAAAAACTTCATTCCACGATAAGTTAAAGATGTAAAGTTATTTACCCCATGCAGTCATTTTCCTAAATGGCCTCTTGGTATTTAACAATTTAAAGATAAATTATAGTTTACTCCAATACGATAGATCTATTGATTGTCCTTCTAGATGAAATTTCCTTCATATTTTTTTTCTTTTGGGGAATTGTATTTTAGATGAGGTTAATATAATAGTAGCACTTCGGAGAGAATAAACTATTTGTCAAATGTAGAAGTTTTTGCAAATATATTGCAACAATTGAAACCACATAGGATTATTGCCAAAAGCTCACGCTAAACTGAGTTATTTACATTTTTGCCTAAAATGAACAAAAAAGTTGATTAAACGTCCATACCTACATTTCTGTGCAAGTATTCTATGGTGCTGTTCAAGTCTCCTTGCCAACATTTCTTGATAAATGTTACATAAACTGTTTTCAACAATGGTGTGCGTTGGTCCCCACGAGAAAATATCTTCATGTTTGGAATTCCACTCACCCTCACTATCTGTAATTTAGGCCATATGAAAGTACAACCTTGATGACAGAAACTTACTAGGGCGGGAAGATGCTTGAGTATAAGACATTCTACCATAGGAAATTTGATCTCTTGTGGTGACCCTTCTTCACCCACAAATACTTCTTTCAAATGCTTACATTCATACAACTTAAGCAATTTGAGATTTTGCAGATACTTAGCTGTTGAAAGTGAAAATAATCTTGAGAGTTCATCGCAATTGATAATCTGAAGTGACGCCAGATTTTGGAAGACTGGAACTTGAGGTTCCTTGTTCCAAACACGAATCAAACTTGGTAGGCTATTCAAGACTAATTCACTTATCTGAGGGAGCATTTCTGCGGCATTGATATCTGATATGTCTGTTTCAAGGTCAAATACCTCCTTCAATAGTTTACATCCCTCCACAGTCATATTTTTTAGCTTGTTAAATCTTATGAGCATGCTTAAAGGGAGGACATTCAGCAAATCATGGCTCTCTTCAACAATCATCCCTTCCAGTTCGCAGAATGATTTTGAAGGAAGATTGTTGTGCCATAGTTTTTCAACACCATCCTGATTGCTGAGATGTAATTCCTTCAATCTCTCCAATGATTCCTGCAAAAACAAATGGCAATCAAAGTATGCCTATGAACTACAGGTCAAGTTGCATTAGAGAGCAATTGGCTGTAAGCTACTTGATATGATGATGAAACAATTAAAACCATAATCATCGGAAGTTAACTCCAGACAGCAGCCACATGGGAGCAAGTCTTTAGGCTTTCATCCTAGAGCACACAGCAAGCTCATTAGATATCTAACCTAATATTGCACAAATATTATGTGGGTCACATGATAAGATAAAATCAAAGATTGAGAAAATTTTCTCGATCTGCAACCATATTGCTTAATGATTAAACAGAAAATAAATTCTAGTTTTAAAAAAGAACAATGTAGTATAGTTTGATATAATGCTTCTCTCATGATCATTGCCAAGCTAAAGAAATCCATGCAAGTACATATGATTCCTATCCCATGTGGCATTAAGTAAGTATAAGAAGCGCAACAAAATATAAAAAAAAAGAATAAGATCATTTGATTACAATATGTCTGCTTCTAAAGAACTCATTCTAATGGTTATTCTCAAAATGATCCTCAGGTCAACCATCATACACTCATCCATTCTACTGATTCACGCTACACAAAAGCAGCAAGTGTTGCCAACATGCTAACTACAAGCACAAATCACCACAAAATAGGGAACTTTGCTGATGTATACTTGTAAAATGTAATAATACTTACAAAGTTAAAGAAGTAATTGTTTGAAGAAGATGCAAGGTGTTTTCTTTCATTGAACCCTGAGACAAATTTCTTTAATGCAGGACAGTTTAATACTTTCAATCTTTCCAAAGATGGAAATTCAAAGGTCCCAAGAGAGAAAGTCAAAAGACTTTGCAGATTTTCAAGAGCAATAGACTTCAAATCAGAAGCCAGAATTTTACTAGTCATATCTTTTGTCACAAATATTTCCTCCAAAGTCCTACAATCAGAAATTTCTATTTTCCTCAACAAAAGAGAACCAGCGTCGAAGGGTAAAAATAGATATTTGAGACAGTTGCAGTCTTTCACCCTCAGGATTTGCAGCTTTTTAAGGAACCCGGTACTTGTGAATTTTGAGTTGATTACATGCACCAAATTTGGTAGATGAGCTAATACCAGTTCACTTAGCTGTGGGAGCATAGGCACCGCCCCATGAAATGGAAATAACTCTTCCAATGATTTACAATTGCTTACAGTGAGTTTCTCCAAATTCTGGAACCCTGGTAACATGATAGAGGAGATGACGTATCTTAATTGGTCACATTTAACCAACTCCAGTTCAGTCAGCATGGTGAAAGACCTCCCATCAGTTGCAGAGGGTTCTTCTGTACTTGCAAAACCAGCTGTGAAAGCAATCATTTGGGGACAATCATTTATCCTCAAAATTCTCAGAGATGGGAATCCTAAAGTACAATTCCCTCTGTGGAACTTGATTAAGTTTGAGAGGCCCATGAGCTCCAAATTTCTTAGCAGTGGAAACTCAATTACCTGTTTTTGTGTCTCTAGCCCTTGAGCTTCCATGGCAACAACTTCTTCTACCTTCTCACATGAATGTAACCTTAAGTCTTGCAGTTGATGGAGTTCTTTAGCGGCAAAAGCAGAGATTAGATTTTTCAAAGATCCGCATTTCTGGATTTCTATCTTTTCCAGATGACCAAGGCCAAAATGTCCAGTTGGGTCCTTATCCCATATGCAAGTTAGCTGAGGTAGATCCTGTAATACCATTTTCTTTAGACATGGTAAATATTTACTATTTCCTTTCCCATCAGGCTCAGCAACAGGATCATTGATGCTGAACACACGTTTTAACGTTTTGCACTCTTTGATAGTAAGACGTTCAAGTTGTTCTGATCTCTCAATCAAAATTGACAGAAATTCATTCAACCTTTCATCACAATTTTTTGCCTGAAACTGTACTAGATTGGTGAAATGCGAAGGTTTTCGCTTCATGGCCAATGTCTTACTCAATTCCTCAGTATCATTAATATCAAACGCTTCAATACTTGAGAAATTATCCTGTAAAAGTTTACCTGCCTTCATTGATCATCTATATATATGCTATCATGAATAGACATTAAACTAGATTTCATAACATGTTATATGCTAGTGACACTATATACAATATAGTTCTACTTTATTTTAAAATATTAGTATTTTACGCAGATACTTATGTTACTTTTAGGGTAGTATATAAATTCTAAGCAAATTAGAGAAAATGGAATAAGACAAATGAAATACAAGATTTAATGTGAATTGATGAATGATATATGTTTACGAATTGAAATAGAAAGGAAAACTGCATTGATGATGATCATTTATCACAACTAAAACCTTTGACAGTCATTTTGTTTCTCACACATCCTATATGCCTCACCTACAACAACAACAACTAAGCCTTTTCCCACTAGGTGGGGTCGGCTACATGAATCAAACGGCGCCATAGTGGCCTATCATGGATGAAATCAATAGATAAGTTATTAACTATTAAATCATTTTTAATAGTTTCATTTATTGTTTTCTTTGGCCTCCCTCTACCTCTAATTATTAGACTATTCTCCATCCGATTAACTCTTCTCACTAGGGCTTCTGCAGGTCTTCTCCACACATGGCCAAACCACCTTAAGCGAGTTTCAACCATCTTCTCCACAATAGGTGATATCCCAACTTTTTCTCTAATGCACTCATTTCTAATCATATCTCTTCTGGTGTGTCCACACATCCAACGCAACATTCTCATCTCTGCAACGTTGAGTTTATCTTCATGTTGTCTTTTAACCGCCCAACATTCCGTACCATACAATATAGCAGGTCTTATAGCCGTACGGTAGAATTTTCCTTTAACTTTGAGCGGCACTTTTTTATCACAAATGACACCTGAAATTTTCTTCCATTTCATCCATCCAGCTTGAATCATGTGGTTTACGTCCTCCTTTACTTCACCGTCATTTTGTATAATGGATCCAAGATATTTAAAACTTGTAACTTATTTTAATATATAGTCTCCAAGTTTCACGTCTACATTCGTATTTATTCGTCTCTTACTAAAAATACATTCCATATATTCTGCTTTATTTTTACTTATCCGGAAACCATGTGTTTCTAAAACTTGTCTCCATGACTCTAATTTCATATTTATTTTCTCTTTCGATTCACCAACTAAGACTATATCATCTGCAAAAATCATGCATTGAGGCCCCAACTCTTGTATATGTTCAGTAACTGCGTCCAAAAGCAAGTTAAAAAGATACGGACTCAGAGAAGACCCTTGATGTAGTCCAATAGTTGTGGAAAAATTCTTTGTATCCCCATTTTGTGTTCTCACGCAAGTCGTTATCCCATCGTACATGTCTTTGATTGTTCGAATGTACGCAATACGTACTCCTTTCTTTTCTAAAACCTTCCATAGAATCTCTCTTAACACTCTGTCATATGCCTTTTCCAGATCAATAAAAACCATGTGCAAATCTTTCCGTCTGCTTTGATACCTTTCCATCAATCTCCGTAGTAAATAAATTGCTTCCATAGTTGACATTGCTGGCATAAATCCAAACTGATTCTTTGTAACTTGAGTCTCTTGTCTTAATCTTTGCTCAATGATCTTCTCCCATAACTTCATAGTGTGGCTCATGAGTTTAATTCTCCGATAGTTGGAACAATTCTGTATGTCTCCTTTATTTTTATATATAGGGATTAAAGTACTTCTCCTCCATTCATCCGGCATTTTCTTAAATTTCATTATCACATTAAACAACTTAGTGAGCCAACTTATACCCTTCCTTCCTAAACTTTTCCACACCTCAATAGGAATATTATCAGGTCCTACTGCTTTGCCATTATCCATTCTCTTCAGAGCTTTCTCTACTTCAAACTATTGGATTCTACGATAAAAAATATAATTACGGTCTTCTTCTGCAGTATTAAGTCTGTCAGAATTGTAGGTCAACTCATGCCCTTCGTTAAAAAGTCTTTGAAAGTAACTCCTCCATCGTGCTTGGATATCATGCTCCCTTACCAAAACATTACCCTCTTCATCTTTAATACATTTCACTTGATCTAGGTCCCTTGTCTTTCTTTCCCTACCCTTCGCAAGCTTGTAAATTTTTCTTTCTCCCTCCTTAGTTCCTAAAGATTGATATAATCCCTCAAAAGCTCTAGTTCTTGCTTCACTCATAGCCTTCTTAGCGTCTTTCTTAGCCGCTTTATATTTATCCCAAATTGTCTTATCTTTACATAAGTGCCACTCTTTATAACACTTTCTTTTAAACTTAATCCTATCTTGCACTTCCGCATCCCACCACCAAGATTCTTTACCCTTAGGTCCAACGCCTCTTGATTCTCCAAGTGTCTCTCTTGCTATATTCCTAATCCCTTTGGCCATCTCGTCCCATATATCATTAGCATTTCTTTGG
The DNA here is from genome assembly GCA_037074535.1 of Gleditsia sinensis. NCBI lineage: Eukaryota > Viridiplantae > Streptophyta > Magnoliopsida > Fabales > Fabaceae > Gleditsia > Gleditsia sinensis. The sequence continues at coordinate 49,325,620 of CM073469.1, forward strand.
ACCTCCCAAAACCTTTCTTCCTCCACTCTTCTTTGAAAATTCCTTTGTTGCTCATTCTTCAAAGACCACCACCTAATTCTAAGAATTGTTTTCTTACTCTTTCTTTCTACTCTTCTCATAACTCGCACGTCTAAAACTAAAACTCTGTGTTGGGTAGTCAAGCTCTCACCGGGTATGACTTTACAATTTGTGCAGAACTTTCTATCTGATTTCCTTACCAAGAAAAAATCTATATGCCTCACCTAACACTTACACAATTAATGTTGACGAAAAATTTCATAAGAAATGTTATACATGTAGGATGTTCATTTCTTATAAATGAAACCAAATATAAGCTCATTCATACCATTCAATTTTAACTATACAACCAATGGGGCAGGCAACTTCTTTGTGTGTAAGTGTCTGCAAGAGACAGAGAGAATACTGACCGATAATTTAAAATAGCGGGCAATCTTGTTCTCATCATGAGTTTCCTCTTGCCCTTGGAGTTCCCCACCCACTGATTTTAACTGCGAGATATCTACATGTCCCAAACCAAACTTCTTTACAATGGGACAGTTCTTCACTGTTACATTTTCCAAGGTTGGCCATTTAACATCAAGGCCATCTGAGCCAAAACTGACAAGGCTAGGTAAATTTTCGAAAATTAGAGTCCTGGCTTCAGGAAAGGCTATCACATTTGTGGCAGCTTCCACTGTAAAACAATTTGTTACACCAAATTACAAAAATCTTGAGAAATGGATTCTGAAAATAATTACTTTCAGGACTTTCATTGCATATTCATAAATTAATTCTAAAATATCCAAAAAATGAATGCTTACTGGAGGATCCCTGCTTATCTCTGTATCAAATGATCAAACTTAACTGCCGTATGTTCTACTTGTCCAAGGCTGCAACAAAGCGCAGCAATTAAATTAACAGCATCACCATTAGACATGAACACTAGCAAGTTAATAATTTGGACATATTTTGTATATTCTAGTCAAAAAATAAAAGCGTAACTTTAGTGATTAAATTGCCAAAAGTATGCCAATATTGTACCACAAGAATACACAAGTCATTATATCCAATATTGTACATCAATTAATCTAACATCTTCCAAAACATCTTAAAATTCCTGAAACTTTAGGGGGGAACTCCAGGTTATTAATTCAGTCCATAAAATTTAGAGAAGAAAACTTTAGAACTCAATATAAATAACTATCAAAAGAGAATGGGAAGCACAAAACCCTCTACTGAAAACAGTAAAAAAAAATTCCCTCAATGTATTTCTTCGAAATTTAAATTTTTACAACTACAAAAAAATGATTCATAGAAATAACGAGACAAAATAGAAAAAATTTCCAGATTTCTCTACAGGAAGCCCTCATCCATGAAGTTAAAACTGTAATAAGAAAAGTTTTGCTATTTAAACAAAATGCCAATATCTTTTTCTTCTTCTTTTTTTTGGGGGGGGGGGGGACAAAATGACCATATAAGGCAAATCTACCTTTCTGGTGATGAAAATACCTCATTAATATATCCATAATTATGATATTTCCGTTTAATGCAACTAACACACCTCTAAGCTTCTGTTCTGTTTGTTATGTGCAGCTTCAAAGTACTGATCAATTTGGAAAGTAATAGCCATATTCAGTTACCCAGCAATTTTTTTCTTTTTTTTTTTTTCAAATTACTAGCAAAGACGGAAAATAAAAACTTTTAAACTCAACAGATCTGCAACAAAACTCAGCAAAGTAGTAGAGATGGTTTAGAAGCAAGAGAAATGGGAGAAAAGCAAAATGAAACGCACCTGAAGAGATGAGAGCGCAGTTGATTCAAGGGCAACGACAATGGCTATATTGACTCCTCAGATACTTGAACGACTTGTCAAACATACTCAATTGGGGATTTCTCAATTCTGTCCTCAATTTTTTTAATTTTTTTAATTATTTATTTAGATAAAAGTTTCCATATCATAAAAAGCTTACCTCCAAAAAAATAATACCAAATTCTTGATAATAAAAAATTATGAAAATTAAGGCATATTCTATTTACTTATTTTCTATTTATTTTTATTGAAAATAAAAATATATAAGTAAACATGTGTTTAGTAAAATTTAAAAAATATTTTTTTAAAAAAAATATAAGTTAACATGTGTTTGGTAAAATTTAAAAAATATAAAAATATTTTTTAAAATAAGGTGAAAATGGAAAACATCTTAACTATGTTTTTATGTTTTCGAAAAATAAATAGTAAGACAAAAATCATTAAGTTAAATCAAATCAAACCAAATCGAAATGAAAAATAATTAATTTTGTTCAATTTTAAAATAAAATAAAAAATGAAATGATTCGGTTCAGTTAGAAGTTCGAAAAAAAAATTCAATCGAACACTGAACCGAACCCTATAACATACAAGGTGCATTTTGCTTGTCTTCCGATCTTTATATATTTGTATCCGCGAACCCATTCCATATGTTTTTTTTATCGGTTTTTATTTATCTATTGATTAGAGAGCCCCTCTCAAGTTGTCATTTCCTTTTATTTGACTATTTCTTTCCATTCTTTTACTTGCTCTTTTTTTCTCTCTTGCCAATATATTAGTACAAGCTTAAGTCTCATGTTCTCTAATTTTTAATTCGCTTCATGAAAGAGTGGGATCCTTTTAAAAAAATTTACAAAATAAATTTAGAGAGAAAAAAAATATAATTTATGAAACTTATATCTAAATTAATTAATTTTACTTATTTATTAAATATTAACTTTACCTAATTGTATTTTTTTTTAAATTATTTTGTAAAGTTTTTTAAAAGTTTTAAAGATAACACATAATATTTTTGAAAATAGGAAGATGCAAAAAGTGCAAATGTACCTCAAGCTTCATGCCTCCCACATCCTAATTCCACATATATGATCATCACCTCTTAATACGTCTCCATTTATGAAGTTTCAGTTGATAGCTGAAGCATTGTCTCTCCTATATTTTGTTCTTGAATCGTCATTACTTCTTCTATCATTCAGTCGATTTTGCTCTTGAAACTTCATATTATATTCTCACGCCCTCCTTGATAACAGTTAGAAGCTACCGCTCTTTCTTTTCATGGTAGGCTCAGAATCGATTTCACCAAATCGAGCCAAACTAACTATCATCTGATTTAATTTGGTTCTTTCAATATTAGCTAAACTCATCAATTCCAAATTAAATTTTTTTTTTCTTTCAATTGATTAGTCTGGTCCAGTAAAACTTCCCAAATTGAGTCATTATACAGCTTCAGTAGTGTTATTTTTATAATTTTAAAAAAGAGTTTATAATAAATATTAAATATCAAAATAAAAAATCTGTTAATATTATAATTATTTAGGCCAATTTGATAGGTCGGTTGAGCCGACCAATGCTTGGCCTAACTAGGCTTCAAAAGGGGCATGCGAAATGTTGGCTTTGCCTAGCCCCTTGGAAGCTCCACAGCTTTTTTTTCTTTTTCTTTTTTTCTGGATCAGCCACATTAATATTTTTATTTTATTTTACTGCAACATAGTCTTATATATATATATATATATATATATAGTAAAAAGGAAAAATAACATGAGAACTGGGAATGTATTGCTTTCAGACTCTTTCCATTCTATCGTTGCATCTCTGTCTCCAGCTTTCATTATTTCTTTTTGTGAAAATTAATTTGCACTTGATCCATATTTCTCCTTCACACCGAAATAAAATGCAAACCCAATGGTATTAATTATTATTGGGTTTAGAAATTCCCAACTCCTTGTTTTTTATTTTTATTTTTTAGTGATGACAGTAGCTTTAGTAATACTATGCTTATTCAAATTGTTAGGAATGCTTAAGTAAGGAATGTATTCTTGTGATTTTGAAATATATGGCTAAAAGTTGATATGTATTGATTAGATATATTTATCTGAATTTTTGCGATGACTGCATAAAAGTTGCTAGAATCTCAAGAACTGGATAAGTCGAGACTAAAAACTTTTTATCAAAATAAATTGTTTATACACTGGTCTAATTTAACTCATTTATCTAGAAAAAAAAAGTTTAAGTCATTGATAAAGTTGAGTTAGACTGAGATGGACAAATTTTTATCTTTACAAAATAAATATATTTTTTATATAATGAAATTTTATAAAAAAAAATAAATTTACAAATAATATATATACAATAAACTTGTCAATTTATAAATAATGTACGGCCGGGTTGACTTTCTCATCGGCCAAAAAATAAGTACTTATTTTATTAAATAAAATAAATTTTAGTAAAATAAAAAATAAAAAAAATAAAAAAATAGAATGTTATTATTTTAATTAACATGCGATAAAAAAATTAAATAATATAATATTTTATTATTTAATTAATAGAAAAATTAAATAAATAAAAAAATATAACCTGAAACTCTGAATACTAATTTCGGCTTCTTAAACCTTGAAGCCCAATTCTTCCTTCCCAAGGTTCTGTGAAGCCGAAGCGAGAGACGGAAAGATCAAATTAAGCACAGGGGGAGGACATGGTTTCGCCCATTCCAAAGGCCGTGCAGGAGATATGGGAAAAGTGGAACATTCGGGGTGTCATCCTATTGAGTCTATCACTCCAAACCATTCTCATTCTGTTTGCTCCTGTGAGAAAACGCACCCGCAAAAGCTTGGCAGTGTGGTCCATCTGGTTAGCTTACCTCCTTGTTGACTGGGCTGCAAGTTTCTGCATTGGACTCATCTCCAAGATCCCAGAAGACACATCCGCTAGTAAAACCGCTAAAATTACTCTGAACCTTATGGCATTTTGGGCTCCATTTCTTCTGCTACACTTGGGTGGCTCTGACACCATCACTGCTTTCTCTCTTGAGGATAACGAGCTCTGGCTCAGGCACCTGTTAGGCCTCATTTTCCAGGCTCTTGCAGCTGTTTATGTTTTTCTTCTAACTGTCCCTGGTAACACCCTTTGGATCCCAACGCTCCTCGTGTTTCTTGCAGGTATGATCAAGTATGTGGAAAGGACTCGTGCTTTGTACCTTGCGAGTCTAAATACCTTCAAGAGGTCCATGGTTCGAGATCCGGATCTCGGTCCTAATTATGCAAAGCTCATGGAGGAACAATTTTCCAGACAAGAGGCTGGACTTCCTACCAAAATAAAGATTATGCCAGAGCCTGATCGGAAACCCAACGCTTCCCACGAAAGCAGGGATAATGGTAGTGGAGCAACTGATGACCAAGGAAACAATGGAGGGGACGATCAACTACTAAAGGATATTCAATTTGCCTATGACTTTTTCGACAAATACAAAGGGCTCATCGTTGATATGATTTTCAGCATCGGCGAGGGCAATGAGAGCCGCCAGAATTTTCTGAACAAAACAGAAAAAGAAGCTCAGGTTGAACTTAATTACATCTATGAAGTTTTCTATACGAAAGTCACGGTTGTGCGCAATAAGGTGGGATACCTTTTCCGTTTTGTATCCCTTGGTTCTATGGTGGCAGCCCTTGGACTCTTCATTTCAGAAAAGAAGCATGGTTTCCACGAGTTCGATGTCAGAGTTACATACATATTGCTGTATGGGGCTTTAGCCCTTGATGCTATAGGTCTCTTGCTACTCCTTTTCTCTGATCGGATAGTTGTTTCTTCCCTAGAAACTCAGAAACATAACAATAACAAAGCTATTAATGTCATCAAGAAGTTCAGAATTAAGGTTGTTAGACAATTCCTCAGATTGAGGACACCAATTAAGGTGGTTAGAATGTAAGAAGGAGCCTTATGCCCAATATAAGGCATTGTCTACACCATTAATGTTTCGCAGATGGTCTGAAACAATCTCAGGGTACAATCTAATAGCATATTGCCTCCGTCAGTGCTCTTCAGAGAATCTGAATTTGGAGGGTCAACGATTTGAAGCCATTCAATTATTTTGCTTCAAAGCAAGTCAAGTTTTAAATTCTGCTTTTGATAAAGTTGTTAGGTATTTTGGTGCTAGGGAGCTCTTGGAAGGATGGAGATGCACAAACAATCCATTCCTCGAAAAACTTTGGGAATTTATCTTTGTTAAGCTCAAAACGAAATCAGAAGATGCTCCAGATATGGAAACCACGCAGAAGATATGCTCTGCAAGAGGTGAGTGGGTTCTGAACAAAGGCGATTCAAATGGAGAGTTGTTGCCGTTTGTCGAAACAGATGTAGTTACCTTTGATGAGAGCCTTACAATGTGGCATGTTGCCGCTCATCTCTGCTATGCAGACGTTCAAGCTGATGAAAACAATGACGAGCGACTTTACAGTAGGCTTCTGTCGGATTATATGCTATACCTTCTAGTTATGCAACCCACTATGATGTTTGCTGTGGCAGGGATTGGGCAAATAAGGTTCCAAGATACATGCGAGGAGGCCAAAAGGTTTTTTAGCAAGAGAGTTTTTGAGCTAAAAGGAGAAAAATTGGAAAAAGGCAGCATGTGAAAAACTTCTTGGCGTGCCAACGGACATTGAGCCCAAGTCTGTTAAGGGAGATAGGAGCAAATCTTTGTTGTTTGATGCATGTAGGCTGTCCAAACTGCTAAGATCAAAAGAAGAAAAATGGAAAATTATAGGCCAAGTATGGGTGGAAATGTTGTCTTTTGCAGCATGTAACTGCAGACCCACTGACTTTGTGCAGCAGCTTAGTAAAGGTGGAGAACTTATCTCGATTGTCTGGCTCTTAATGGTTCATTTGGGGCTGGGGAAGCAGTTCCAAATTAAAGAAGGCCATGCAAGGGCAAAGTTAATCGTGGGAAAGTAGCTGAACCTGAACCAACACCACCATCTTTGCCCTTTGTTTTTCTGTTTTTGTAATTGTAATTCAGACGCTGCAATTTACCCAAGTTAGTCAGTAATCCGATTAACCGTGATTATATTATGGATGAATCCATGTTACGAATGTAACACAAAATGTCAATGCCATCTACAACTAGTACCTGTCTACTCTGTCTTTTTCTTCCCAACTTTCTATATATTTTGTCATTGCCATCTACAAAATGTCATTGCAGGCCCCTCAGCCTGCCAATTCCATGTTAATAATTTAAAATACAGCTGTCCATACAAAAATATCCTCGCTTCGCTTTTTCTTTTTTAATATTTTCGACGACTTGCAGTCAACATATGGATGTGAACATCGGATTCCGACAAATGCTTTAATTATATTGACTCAAAGAAACTTTTGTTAAAGTTGTTCATATTTGAATTCTTTCCACATTACATGGGACTCATATTTAAAAAATTAAGATAGTATTTATTTATTTTCTATAAAAAATTAATTTTATTTAAAATATTGAGGCTAATCATTTTGACAAATATTTTTTAACCAATTCAAATTTTTAATATTATAAAAAAGTTTAACTATTAAATTTAAATTTATTTATAATTTAAACTATAAATTTGTAAATAAAGAAAGATACTACTAATAACAAATCTATTACCTCTATGCATGTTTAACTTATTAATTTAATTATTATAAAATTTAAATAATCTTAATAAGATATATAAAAATATTTGTCTCAAATTTAGATAATTACATACTTTTTCAACAACAGGTAACAGTGCTGCTACTATATAACATGGACAGAAGACCACTTAAAATTCAAATACTACTACCAAATTTATATAATTTGTATTGAAGGATAGCTATATTAGTAATAAGTAGACAACATAAAAATAACTTCCTACTTTACACGATTCATTGCTAGTTCGCAATAATAGTCTTATCCTGTAAGTTTATACTTTAAATTTAATGTAAGAATAAGTTTATTCTTCTCAGCGTACATGTGTTTCTTCCATCTTCATTAGCAAATAACGTGTACATTTCAGATTGCAAAGTAATCCCATACAAAAATATGAACAGAATTAATTTTATCTGATCCTTTCCTAGCATATATTTCATGTGGTCATAGAAGCATGAATATTCATGAGGGTTCCACCTATAATACTAAATTTAAGGTAAGCGACGTTGAGGTACAACTCATTTAAAATGTTCTATAAGTAATAGCATTCTCTTTGAACTTGCCAAAATCAAATATTCTTCCCCTTAGCCATATTGAAGGCCATATAAATTTGAAAAATCATATATGCACCAGAACAATGAAAAGATGCATTAAAACAGTGCAACCAAAAAGATATAAAGGGGTGCAGACTAATATAGATTAAAAACTTTGCAGGATTTGCTAGTGCTCAATATTAAACTCTATTGCATTTAGAAAATGCATGTTGGTTGGGGGGGAGTACAATCCTCTCGTTATCGTACATAGAAAATAAATAACAGTATGCTAATGATATATTCTCCAAATCTAGGTGTCTTCAAAGCATAAATCCCTTAATTGATAACGTCAATAAATATTAGACTTACTTATCTAATAAAACTACCATCGATACATATTGTTCAACAATAAGTTCTTTTATGAAATAATTTGATTTTTAGACGTCTGCAAGATACCTATTATATATCAATACATGTATCATTTACAGCATGTAAATGAGGAAACTAAGATATATTTTAAAGCAATCATACTCATAAGGATGAAATCAATGAAAAAGCTGTAGCTAAACCTCAAAAGTTTTTTTTTTTCCTTTTTTTGGGTAATAGAACCTCAGAAGTCTAACTGCTAAGCAATTTGGACGAAGTATATAACTATCAAAATTATGTGAATGTTTCTCCTACTTATGTAATTGTACATATAATTATAAGATACACACACACACACACACACAAAGATAGCCCTTCCCAGCAATTTGTGAATATATTTAAAGCACAATCCAGTACAAAATCATGTAGAGACTCATACGAGAAGTTGGAGAAAAAAATCATCTATTAGCTGGAGTCTTGAAGCATAATATACCGAGGGATCAAGAAAGTACGAAATAAAAATTCATCTAATTATATTATCACCATAAATAGCCAAAAACAGAAATTGTAGGACAACGGAATGTGTAATTATATAGGAAGACGATCAACTCTTACTTTCGTTCTTTCTATTCAGGCTATAACAATCAACTCTTTAACTTGAATTTCTTGTGATACTTATAATATGACGTGGCCTTTCACACTCCAAGAGACGGCGTATATAGTATTACCACAAGAGCATTCTTGTTTAACAACAATAGCATTGAGCAGAGTAAGGTTGAACATTGTTCCTACACTAAGCTCAGAAGGGTAATTCAAGATTGATTAAGCAAATTAGACCATTGGCTTAGAGACCAAATAAGCTAACAAGAGTACTCATAAGGAAGTCTGGGGTTCAGCCTAAGATCTGACAATATGCACCATATCATCAAAGACTTTAGGACAACCGAACACTAAGCATCCAAAAGGAGGCCTTTAGGGTTGAGCAACCTAATCATCCATAAGACACCCTGGCCCATAGCACTAAAGGACCTTGACGTATAGGCAAAACACAGTAGATTGTTGACTCACAGCTCAAATCAGTGAACTAGAACATCCTTAAGGTCTTTAGGGGCCAAGCACCTGAGATACAAGAGCGCTCTCAAGTGTGTCTTTATTTGCCTTAGTTACGTTGTTTTTTGAGAACTTATTATATAAAGTGACTACTAAGAGAGCATGAGCATTAAGTTAAGAACATCCATCACAACAATGTATTTGAACATCAAAGAATCACAATATTTTTTTTTTAACTTTGTGACTGCTTAGAGTTACAAAGTTTTTATATTTTATATTTATTTATTTTAGGTGGGTTGTGATAGCTAAGAGGTTACAAATTTATTTAATATACCAGGGTTTTTGTTTTTTTGATGAAAAAAATAGGATAAATATTTTAGTCCATAAGTTTTTAGTAAAAATTCAATTTAGTCTTTGAAATTTCTTTTATTGAAATATGTTCCTAACATTTCAAATATGTCTTCTATTAATTCTTGACACTAATTAACTATTTATGTTATCTTAACAAAAAATGCTTACATGACACTTATACATGTGGCATTCTAATGTGTCATGTGCACAACACAATAAGAACTAAGTATTTTCCCACTAGGTGGGGTCGGCTATATGGATTAAACGGCGTCACAGTGACCTATTATGAATGAGATCAAAAGATAGGTTATTAACTATTAAATCATTCTTAATAGTTTTACCTATTGTTTTCTTTGATCTCCATTTACTTCTGACTATCGGACTATTCTCTGTCTGATCTACTCTTCTCACTAGAGCTTCTGTAGGTCTTCTCCACAGATGACCAAACCATCTTAAGCAAAATTCCACCATTTTTTCCACAATAGGTGTTACCCCAACCTTCTCTCTAATGGATTCATTTCTAATCATATCTCTTCTGGTGTGTTCACACATCCAACGCAACATTCTCATCTCTGTAACATTGAGTTTATTTTTATGTTATTTTTTTATCGCCCAACATTCAGTACCATACAAAATAGCAAGTCTTATCGTTGTACGGTAGAATTTTTCTTTAACTTTGAGTGGCACTTTTTTATCACAAATGACACTCAAAACCTTCCTCCATTTCATCCATCCTGCTTGAATCCTATAGCTTACGTCCTCATTTACTTCTCCGTTATTTTGTATAACGGACCCCATAATGTTTCATGTGCACCTACTCATAATTTTTTTGTCTCCTCTCTCCCCTCTTCTTCTCCTCCTCCTTCTTCTTTTCACCATGCACCCACCACCGGCCACCACGTCCACAACAACCACACACCACATCATAGCACTACCATTGCCGCTGCCTCCTACCAACCAGTTATGAGAATGGGTTCATGCATAATGGAATACACTGCTAAAATGTAGAAATTTTACTGTCATTTTTAATTTTCAATTCTAAAAGTTCCTTTTTAAGCATATGTAAACATTTTCCTAAAATTTACTGGCCAAAAAATGAAAACATATCACTTAAAATTGTGCCAAAAGATAACAAATAAAAATAGGGGACAGAGATGGGTATCTTACTAGTGGTTCCACTATTAAAATGAGAGAAATAGAGATATCTATCAATATGTCAACCACACGATGACTGGCTACATAAATTATTTTGATTGTTTCATATGTATATTTTTTTTTCTGTAAATATTATATTGGGACACTCTGCAAGAAAGTAAAGTTTGAAAAGTTAGATAGGATAAATGTTGAAGATGAATTGAAGAAAAATAAGAAACAATGTAAAGGAGGGTTTAACTGATAAAGAGAGATAGGAGAATTGTTGGAAATAGTAAATAGGAATCGTTTAAATGATAGACATTATTGCTAAACTTAGGATGTGAACCAAAAATTGAACAAGGAAAATATGAGGTTAAATTCTCCACGTCACAATTGTAACATCCTAAAAAAAATTCTATTTGTTAGATACTAAATAAATATATACCTAAAATTTATTAAAGGGAATTGAGCCATAAAAATGAGTTTTTTTATTAGAAACTTAATTCTTATGAAAATTTATCTAAGAAAGGAAGTGAAAAGTACTGGAGCAAGGGATTAAACCTTACTCTAATTATATATATATATATATATATATATATATATATATATATATAAATCCATTAGCATCATCTAAAGAGTAAGAGGGGGAAATTATGAACATCCGAACACACTTTAGGCAAAGAAGATGAGACTTGTTAGAAATTAACATAATAGTTACAAGGTTAAGTTTGGCATTAAAAAAAGAGTAATCATTACATTTAATTGAAGCTTATACATCTATCTAAGATGGCCACAGGAGAGCAATTCCTAATGTCTTGGTGAAGGGAAAAAATAAAATAAAATAGAAGCATGTGAGGAAATGGAAAATATGGGAATTATAATACAATCATGATATCTAGAGTCTTAGGGAGCAAGTCAGTTAAGGGGGATATTTTTTTTGCTAGGAGATGCTTCATCCAAGGGAGTTAAATAGAATAGAGAAAAAAACAAAGCTCAACAGAAACACGAAGGAGGAAAAAAAAGAAAGAGAAAGAAGGAGAAGTTAGGTGTTCAAGGTAGGACCCTTCTCCACCTCTTCATCCTTCTCTTCTCTTTTCATTTTTCAATTTTTTGCACTATTTTTAACTTTGATGGAATTTTGGACTGGTGTGAGAAAATTTAGAAAAAACCTGCACCCAAGTGGAAGGAGAATAGAAAGAAACCAAAGAAATAGTTTAGGTTAGAGGAACTTGTATAAGTGTATATGTATCATATTTGTTGTGCATGCAATATGTGTTGATTGGAGACTTGGAGTGAGAAAAATAGCATGAAAAAACTAGGTGGTTTTGATAAAATAAAATAAAAAACTAGTAGTTAATACAAAGTTTATCCAAACTACTATTTGTGTATATACTGATATGAATAGTGTAATTCTACGTTCAATCGCACAAAGGGAATAGAAGAAAAAAACCAGTAATGACTTCAGTAGATATAAGTCAGCTAAATATATATATATATATACAAAAAAAAAACTGGAGTTGTTACATTATTGGTATTAGAGTAGGTCGATCCTAGATGGTCAATGGCGAATAATTGTTTAAAGTCGATCTTTGTAAACCTTGACTATGTTTGTAGCTACACTATGTAGGGACATAAATAAATTTATATATGCAAATAAGAAATTACTAGTGTTTTCTATATTTTTACTTGAGCGATGTTATGACTACTGTTAGATTTTTTTTATTAGCTATTGAGCTTAATCACCTCACTAGTAACCTATTTTGTTTTGATACAATAGAACATGGTATCACCAAGTAGGAATTCGAAGGATAATACAAATGAGACTCTATATGGCTTAACTGCAACTATTCGAGACCAGGTTTTTACTACTAATAGAATTCTGCATCAACTTCAAAATAATAACAATGGTGAGAATGGGGGAAATAATAGGCCCGTAGAAAACGAGAATGGATGGTCTAAATTTATGAGGGTAAGACCTCCTCCATTCCAGGGAAGTTATAACCTAATGGCAGTGGAAAGATGGCATAGAGAGTTAGAGAAAATTTTTGAAGTATTAAGTTGCACTGATGAGCATAAAGTTTCTTTTGCTGTGTACATATAAAAAGATGAAGCTGAACACTGGTGAAAAGGAGTTAAAGAGCTATTAATCCATCAAGGCAAGCAAATTTCTTGGCAGGTGTTTCAAAACACTTTCTTAGATAAGTATTTTTCAAGCAATGTACGTGCAAAAAAAAAATTGAATTTTTTCAATTTAGGTAGGGCAACATGACTATAGATCAATATATTGCACAATTCGAAAAATTATTAAAATTTTCAACTTATTTGAAATATAACCATGACGAAGCATGGAAAGCAATTACATTCGAGGTAGGATTGAACCCTAACTTTAGAAATGTTGTGGTGGCTCTAAAAATTCGAGAATTTGCACTCTTAATTAATAAGTGTAAACTCCTTAAGAAGAGTTTGAAAATGGTAGGGGATGAGAAACAAAAGCAATCTTTTTCTAAAAGAAAGAGAGAGATGAATGTTCTAGGTCAGAATTTAAGGGGAAAAGGTATCAAAGCAGGTAAGTGGCCTTTGGCCACTAGAATTAGGCCACTCTAGATAGACTCATTTATAGCCAGATGCAATAGATGTGGACAAGTGCATGCAAATCGATCGTGTTTTGTGGGATCAGATGTTTGTTTTTCTTGTGGTTAGAAAGGATACTTTGCATGAGATTTCCCACAAAATAAAGGGAAGAAGCCATAATAGAGACCACAAACTAAAGGTAAAGCTTTTACTTTAAGCGATAAAAAAGCCACTGAATCTCCAGAAATAATATAAGGTATGTGCCTTATTTGTGACATTCCTTTACTTGCACTATTTAACTCGAGTGCTAGTCATTACATTATCATGTTTCTGATCTTCCTTATGACCTATTTGTTGAAACTCCTATGGAAGAAAAAGTGGGGACAACCTCTCTGTGTATAAATTGTACAATCTCTGTACAAAGAAAATCTTCTAAAATGAACTTAATTTGTTTACATTTGAATGATATTATGTTATTTTGGGTATAGACTGGTTGTCATAAAATCAAGTCTTGTTAAATTATTATGATAAAATTATTGAATTCTTGTCTCTCTTCCTTAAGGAAGAGTCGATGGTTTTTGTTTTAAATGCCAACCAATTTCATAGGGAACTGAGAAATGAAAGGTTAGGATATGTACTCTTATATTCCTAAGATCTAGAGATTAAATAGGAACTCGTCAAAATACTAGTAGTTTACAAATTCTTTGAGGTGTTCTTATCATAAATTTTAAAGTTATCTCTTGAAAGAGAAATAGAGTTTACCATTGATTTGGTACCAGGGGTAGGACCTTTGTCAATTGCACCCTATAAGATGTCTTCAATAGAGTTAAAAGAACTTAAAAGGCAAATAGAATAATTATTGGAAAATGATTTTATTAGACCAAGTATATCACCTTAGGGAGTTCCTGTTCTATTTGTGAAAAAGAAATATGGAAGTTTGAAATTATATATAAATTACAAGTAACTAAACAAGGTGAATCTAAAAAATAAATATTATCTTCCCCAGGATAGATGATTTGTTGGATCAATTGAGAGGAGCCATTATCTTTTCAAAAATATATTTGAGGTCAGGATATCATTAAATTAGGATTAAGAATGAATATATCTAAAATTGCTTTCAGGACTATATATGGATATTATGAGTTTTTAGTGATGCATTTTGGGTTAACTAATGCACCTGCATTTTTCATGAATTATATGAACCGTATTTTTTAACCATACTTAGATAAGTTTGTAGTGGTATTCATAAATGATATTCTAGTATATTCTAAAAATAAAAAGGAGCATGAACATCATCTTATAATGGTATTACAAGTATTGAAGGAAAAGAAGTTGTTTGCCAAATTAGAAAAATGTGAATTTTGGTTAAGAGAAGTGAAATTTCTAGGATACGTGATATCACAAGAAGAGATAGCAGTGGATCCTAGTAAAGACTAAAGCGGTAGTTAATTGAAAAAAACCAAAAACAGTCACTGAGATTAGAATTTTTCTAGGACTAGCAAGATATTACAGAATATTTATACAGAGATTTTCTCAAATAGAAGTACCTTTGACCCGCTTAACTAGAAAAGGAAGTCCCTTTAAGTGGACACAAGAGTGTAAAAATAGTTTCCAGGAATTGAAGACCCAGCTAACCACTTCTCATGTATTAGTCATTTCCGATCTATCCGAACATTTTGAAGTGTACAGTGATACTTCTAAGAATGGGTTAGGATGTGTCTTAATGCAAGACAAAAAAGTAGTTGCTTATGCTTAAGACAGTTGAGACGACATAAAGAAAATTATCTTACCTATGATTTAGAACTAGCTACAATAGTGTTTGCTTTAAAAATCTGGAGACATTACTTGTATGGGGCAGTATTCAAGGTGTACAATGACCACAAGAGCCTTAAGTGTCTTTTTTATCGAAAAGAGTTAAATATGAGACAGAGGCAATGGATGAAACTCCTTATTGATTATAAATT
This sequence comes from Gleditsia sinensis, assembly GCA_037074535.1. Lineage (NCBI taxonomy): Eukaryota > Viridiplantae > Streptophyta > Magnoliopsida > Fabales > Fabaceae > Gleditsia > Gleditsia sinensis. The sequence goes on from CM073469.1 coordinate 49,341,037, forward strand.
TGAATTTAAGTATCATCTATGAAAGGCTAACGTGGTGACTGATACTTTAAGTAGGAAATCTTTACATTTAAGTTGGTTGATGATGTGTGAGATGAGATTGTTAGAAGGGTTTAGAGATTTAAGACTAATAACTACGTTCTCACCCAAAAGTTTATTTTTGAACGCATTGAAGATCAAGTGTTACCTTAGAACTCAAATAAGAGAATCTCAGATGCAAGATAAATTTATACAATATCATAAAAATCAAGATGTATTTTCTTTTGTAAAAGATGGAATTATTCTATGTCATGGTAGAATATGTGTACCCATAGCATGTAGATTTGAGAGCTAAAATTTTGGAAGAGGCTCATTTGAGAAAATATACCATTCATCATAGATAAACTAAAATGTATCAGGATATGAAAAAATTATACTAGTGTCCAAGAATGAAAATTGATATTTCTAAATTTGTGGCAAGTTGCCTAACTTGACAAAAAGTGAAGATAGAACATAAAAAACCATCAAAGCTATTGCAACCTCTAGAAATACTTAATGAAAATGGAACAATATATCCATAGATTTTCTAGTGTGTTTACCTAAAACTTCAACTGGGTATGATTCTATATGGGTGATAATAGATAGATTGACTAAGTCCGTTCACTTTTTACCAATTAAGGTCAATTATCCATTAAATAGACTAGCCTAATTATACTTACAGAAGATTTTCAGGTTACATGGAATTCTATCTAACATCATTTCAGACAGAGACCCTAGATTTATCTCTAGATTTTGGAGAGTATTACAAAAAAAATTTGGTACTAAATTACATTTTAGTACTGCATATTATCCTTAAACCGATGGTCAAACTGAAAGAACCATCCAAACTTTAAAAGGCATGTTGAGGGCATGTGTATTGGAGCAGGGCAAAGGATAGGACAAATACATACCATTGGTGGACTTTGCCTACAATAATAGTTATCATTCTAATATTAGTATGGCACCCTATGAGGCTTTATATGGTAGAAATGCATGCCTCCTTTATGTTGGTTTGAAGTAGGAAAAAAGAAACTTTTGAGACCTAAACTTGTACAGCAAACCTTCGATGTGATATAAATGATTGGAAATAAAATGATGACTGCTCAAAGTCAACATAAAAGTTATTTTGACAATAGAATAAAACTTTCATAATTTGAAGAAGGAGAACATGTATTCTTAAAAGTTTTTCCTACAACTGGTATTGACAAGACTTTAAAAATAAAAAAGCTAAATCCTTGATTTTTAGATTCTTTCCAAATCCTTAAAAGAGTCAAACCCTCAGCTTATCAAATTGTACTCCTACCCAGTCTGTCCAACCTTCATGATGTTTTTCATGTATGCCAACTTTGAAAATACCTCTCAGATCCTTCACACATCATGACAGATGAGTCTGTACAGGTGAGAGAAAACTTGAGTTATCAGGCAATATTAGTATCTATTATTGACTTAAATATTAAACAGCTGAGGAATAAGACTATCCCTCTAGTAAATATAGTCTAGGAAGGTTTCACTTTAGAAGAAGCCACTTAAGAGATAAAGGAGATGATGAGACATAGATATCCTCACTTGTTTCAACCAAGTAAGTATAAAATTTTAAGGACAAATTTTTTTTAGGAGGGGAGAATTGTAACATCTTTAAAAAAAATTCAATTTGTTAGATACTAAATAAATATATAACTAAAATTTATTAAACGGAATTGAGCCATAAAAATGCTTTTTTTTTATTAGAAACTTAATTCTTATGAAAAATTATTTAAGAAATGAAGTGAAAGGTATTGGAGCAAGGGATTAAACCATGATTTCTCTATTTATAATTTTTTTTTAAATCCATTAGCATCTTTTAATGAGTAAGAGGTGAAAATTATGAACATCCAAATGCACCTTAGGAAAAGAAGATGAGAATTGTTAGAAATTAACACAATAGTTACAAGGTTAAGTTTGACGTTAAGAAAAGAGTAATCATTACCATTTAATTGAACCTTATCCATATATCTAAGGTGGCCACGGGAGAGCAATTCCTAATGTCTTGGTCAAGGGGAAAAATAAAATAAAATATAAGTATGTGAGGAAATGGAAAATATGGGAATTACAAGACAATCATGATATCTAGAGTCTTGGGGAGCAAGTCGGTTAAGTGGGATTTTTTTTATGGGAGATGTGTTGGCCAAAGGAGTTAAATAGAACAGAGAGAGAGAGAAAAAAAGCTAAACAGAAACAAGAAGAACGAGAAAAAAAGAAGAAGAAAAAAGAAGGAGAAGTTCGGTGTTCAAGGTAGGATCCTTGTACACCTCTTCATCCTTCTCTTCTCTTCTCATTTTTCAATTTTTTGGATTGTTTTTAGCTTTGATGGAATGCTAGAATGGTGTGTGAAAAATAAAATAAAAAACCTTCACCCAAGTGGAAGGAGAATAGAAAGAATCCAAAGAAGATAGTTTAGGAACCTTAGAGGAACTTGTATCTAGGTAAGTTCAACAATATTCTCTTCTAAAAGATTGAAAATTTTTAGCTAGAAGTTGTGTTGCTGCTGGCCGAAATTTCTTATGAGCATCCCATAAAAAAATTTGATGCTATATGGATGCTTAGTTATGTGTATATGTATCATTTTTGTTGTGCTTGCAATATGTGTTGGTTGGAGTGAGAAAAATTGCATGGAAAAGGGCTAATATCTAGGCGGTTTTGATTAAAAAAACTGTTGTTGTTTTTATTAAAACACGCAAGTGCACGAATCTATTGGAGTATAGATTTAGTGGTATGCAAGGTCGATCCCACGAGAATTGCCAATTGAGAAAATTTAATTCAGATCCAAAATAAATATTTTTAACCTAATTGCCAAAATGTTTGTTTTATGAGAAGAGTACTTAACAGAGTTTGTAAAAAACTAAAATACTGAAATTAAATATGAATGTATTCAAAGTAAGAAACATACTAAGGTTAGAGGATCCACTCCTGGTACATCAAATAATACTAAATTTTAACTTTTTTATTATTCAAATGGAATCCTCACATAAATGAGGTTCCTTTCGGAAGATATGTTACATTAAACGTGTTTTGGTTTACAGATGAAGTGTATTTGCCTTCTTTTATTGTATTACTAATAGTAAATAATTTTTGTAAAATGGATTCAAGTATAAATCGTGCCAATCATTATATTGTCTATAATAAATCAAGAATGATTCAAGCATTTATTGTGTCAAAAATTGTTTACAATGTATCAAGATTTGCACTTTACAAAATTTAAAATAAAAAGATATAAAAGGAAGAAAAATACACAAACAAAGTCAATAATAATAATATAAAGTAGACGGTAAAATCAGTTATTGAGAAATAAAATAATAAGAAAATAAATACCAAAAGTGCATAAAATAAATAACAGATGGGCAATAAAACTATCCTCTAAGAAAGTAAATAACAATAAAGTAAATAATAAAAGTGTAAAAAATAAATAACAGAGGGGTAGTAAAACCATCCTCTAAGAAAGTAAATAATAAGAAAGTAAATAATAAAAGTATAGAAAATAAATAACAGAGATGCGACATAATCGTCCTTTCAGAAGAAAAATAATAAGAAAATAAATAACAGAAAGGCAACAAAGCCATCCTCTAAGAAAATAAATAACAATAAAATAAATAAGAAGATAAATACAACATCAAGTATAAACATTAAAATTAAGAGTTAGATAAATTATTATTTTCATATCAAGAGTTTCACCCTTTCACCTTAGCATTAGGAGATTAGTTCTCCATAATCAACGTAAGAAAACAAAATAAAAAACGAAGAAGCATGTAAAACTTATGAAAGAAAGTAAAGATACAAAATGTATAAAGAAAGGAAAAGATTACAAACACTTATAACTTCAACAAAGATTTTCCAAGTTCACTCTTCAGTCTTTCTCCCCTCTCTTTAGCTTACAAGATGTCTCTATTTATAGATAAAACAAGGGAAGTAGGTGACAAAAATGGTGGGTAGCAAATTGCACTAAAGTTGACAAGTTGTGTTACATTATGTGCCCCAAAAGTCATTGTAATATCGCCTTGATAGCCACCAAATCTACTAATCCAATCAACATAAATGTTGTAGATATTTTCATTATCTTTCCATCCATATAAGGTAGAGAAATATTGGCCACGTATTTTGTGATTTATGGCCAAAACACTGCAGTAATGTCAGGCTGGACTGTAACAGTAAATATGTTCGATTCTAGCCCAATTTTGACCCTTTTATTTTTCGAATTTGCTGACCACTTGAACATCAAAGTTGTAGCAAAGTATATCTTCTATTCACCTACAAAATTTTGTATCCATTAAATATTTATTTTTTGAAATATGGCCCAAATACTACAGTAAGGTTAGACTGTACTGCAACAGTAAACATATTCTGTTTTAGTCCAATTTCGGCCCTTTGGATGTCTAAATTTGCTGATTACATAAACATGAAAGTTGTATAAAATTATGTCAGCTATTCATCTACCAAATTTCTTACATAATATATACGTATTTTTTGAGATACGACCAAAATACTGTAGTAAAATCAAGTTAAAAAACAAGCAGCAAACAAATTTTTAACATTGAGTGTTTTTCCTTGAATCTTTATGTTTCAATTCTTTTAGAAATGTGGTCATAAATCAAGATTGAATTGATGCATATATCCATTAGGATGCGTCTCAAGAGACAAAAAGATAATGCTCCTTACTCAGCCATCCTTAATAAATTTATTTTGTCTGCTTGATTTATAGACATCATTTCTAAAGAATCACAATTTAGTTTTGATTCCTCCAATTGAGTCAATTTCTTATTCTTCTCTTCATCTATAAAAATACACAAAATTAAAGATAAATAAGGGAGATAAATACTTAATTAAGATAAAAAGATAAGATAAAAATATTTAATTTATGAGTACAAAACTCATTCATAAAAAACAATCTTTTACCATGCCTAGATGGGATGTATTGTTGGCTCTTATAGGGTTGGGACATTTTATTGGCCCATACTGACTTAACTGCTTATTACCTAATAAGGCGTATTGTTGGCCTGATCCAAGACAGTTTCAGTCCTCATAAATACATATATACATATGTATGTAGATAAAAATAATAATAATAACAGCCATGACATAGAATGATAAAGTTATGAGTCTTGATTTGTGCTATAATATGCAGAGAAAATATTATGCAATTAAATATTTCTTGAAATTATATGTTGTATTTTGTATGCCCACCCACATATATGATAATGTATGTGTTAGCTATGCATTCTACCATATAGCTATGTTTGTGTGTGTGTGTTTGGCATTTATTGCTTAACTTATTGGAAATCTATATTCTCACTATTTTCTCATGCTATGTTTAGATAGTGATAAATAAGATGTAGATTTACATGATGACTTTGATGTTTACCCTAGAGTGGATAGAGTTACCCTTCTTAGGGTATATCCCTATTGCACAAGGTCTAGCATTGCTTGATCTTATTGAGGTTCCAGTTGATGCACTTTACCCTGTATGTGTGTGTGGAAAATACAATATGATAAAATATAATTATAAGATAAAATATATAGTATATGAGTATAATTTAAAATACTATATTGTATATAATACGTGTGTTAGATATATATTAAATACGATATAACTTTATTTTTAATCTACCGGTATTTAATTGAATCAAGTAAATTTTTAAAAAAAGTGTTACAAATTTTATTTAATGAATTAATTCATTAAGTTAATGTTGTTTTAAAATAAATAAGTTGATAGTTGAATTATATTTAATCCTTAATTAATAAATTATAAGTCATATTAATAACTCTTAAAAATGCGAATAAATCACAAATGATTAAATAAATTATAATTTACTCCATCATTTTTTTTACCCAATCCAGGTCTAACCATTTGCCACCCCCAACCTAAAGTTTCTACCAACTCCCCAACAGCTTGCTCATCAGGCCTATTGCTTCCTCTCGGACTATATAGTACAGTTGTGTGACTTAAGGCACTTCTTTTTAGAATTTATTATTTTAATGCATTAAACCTCCGAACTTTCAAAAGAAAATGTATACATATGTTTTGGTTTTGGCTCCTTCGTGTTTGAAGTGCTTGCAGCCTTCTACAGGCTCAGGGAGAACAAGAGGTTTATCCCAATTTGCGAGGTGTTGTTACGTGGCTCAAGAATCTTGCAGCCTTCAAATTGGCCTTGACCTTATGCCTTCTCAGAATGTTCTGTGCTCCCTTTTTATACGTCTTGCGATTTCTACAAGTTATCGTTATTATATACAACGAAAACAATAAAATATTTTTTCATTAGATAAAATTGGCTACATAGATTCAACACTGCCACATCATGTACAAAAAGAGAACCAAATTTGCTGGAAATTATCCGACAAAACTGACAAGAGTGTAAAGCACAATTTTTAGCACCTAAGCCATCAACGAAAAGTGAACTATACCAAAACAATTTTACAGTTATCATCATTAAAACCTCGGTTAAGGTATATTTCAATGAAACTTAGATAAGTACTTGGTTAAAAAATTTTGGTTTCAGAATGTGGTTCAACATTCATAAAGCTAAGAGAAATTTTAGTATCTGACATTGACATAAAATAAAAGAGAATATTAGTTACTAGTTAAGACCTTGACACACTAGTATCCCGGGGTTGATCTTTGCTCCATTCAAAGTCCTTGGGTCTCACTTCTTCAGGATCTTCCCGTTTCAGCACATACCTTAGATTTGGAAATAAATCCTTCACTTTCGGCAACTCTATTTTCAGATTTTTCAGATACTTGAGGCGCAAAATTTCCACTTTCCACCTATCATGATCCTGATGATCCAAGCTATTGAGTTTCCCTCCTTTTATATATAGCTTCTTCAGTTTCTTCAGTGTCTTCAGTTTGCCAGGCTTTAACCAATTTGGTAATTCATCTTGAGGAATGCCTTCAAGATCCAGTTTTTCCAAAGATTGTGGAAAAGAGAAAGACTGCCCCCCAACTTTTTCTTTCAGTTCCTGAGAAACTACACCCCAGGATATTTTGAGGCACGTAACTGAACTTAAATCTTTCAATGAATCAAACTCCCCATCCTGGATATAAGCCTCACTTCCTATATGTATACTGAGTCGCAATAGTTTATCCAACCTCTTAAGATCCTTGATTCTGCAAGGAGTCTTCTTTGAATCTCCTATTATAAATCCCTTGAGTACTTGTAGGGAAGAGAGCTTCTCCAATCCCTTTGGCATGCTTTCCAGCAAGTAACACTCGGATACATCCAAATGCGTGAGCTTTCTCAATGGTTCAATATCCGGAGGCAATATTTCCAGATTGTGACAGGCTTTAAGGTCGAGAATTTCAAGGTTGACAAGTTCAACAATGGAGGTAGGAAGTACACTTATTCTTGAAATCCCACGAAAGCTAAGATATTTCAGATGCTTTTGAGTCCTCAAAACTTTTAAGAATGCTTCACTCTGCACTTCAATGTGATGTCCCGGTGAATCCTGCCAACGACCCAGCTGAAGCACTACCAGCTTCTTCAAATTAGTTACCCTTTCAGCTGAAAAATCAATATATTTCTCATTTACATTGAAAATCGTCCTCAAGTTCTCAGGCTTGGGGACAATTTCATTACCACTTACTAAACAAGCACGCCTAGTAACAAAAAGTGGTAAATCAAAGGTGAAGAGCCCAGCATTATCGGCCAATGAGATCAGCATGTAACGGATCCAAGGATGAAGTTTACATTTATTCACAATCGGGCACTTGCCATCAACATACGGTTTTATAAGATCAACTTCTAAAAGCTCTTGAAAAACCTTTTCACCTTCTTTCTCCGTTTTGATCAAACCCTCCCCAATCCACCAGTAAATCAAAGGCCTTTTCTTCAGGACAGCATTTTCAGGGAAAATTGAAAGAAAAAGTAAGCAAAGTTTCTGTTCAACTCGGTCAAGATGGTCGTAACTCACCTTAAGATTATCCATGGCCGTATCTACTAAAATCTTCTCCTCCAATTCGGATAAACCTCGACGATCTTGTCGACCCTGATCAGCCTCATGTTCAGATCCGCGCCTCGGTGTTCTTCCATCTGCGACAGTTGCTTTCTCAGTGAGGGGCAATTGATGCGGCAGGGAAACCGAGTTCTTTATGTTAGTAATCTCTGCATCGATATGATCGAGCATAGAATTGATGGTTTGAGAATCAACATTGCCAGGACACACGTCCAAGATCTTCGTGAAGTGGTCGAGGAGTAGATCTTCCATCTCGTTGAGGTTGCTCTCAATCCTGTTGATCTTTTCAACTAGTGGGTCATCTTCATTAACATGGATGTTTTGGATGGTGTTCCTGAGATGCTTCAGCCACAAAGGCACAGCTTTCTCTGGATTTGTTCGAATAGACATTTGTGTAGCAGCAAGCGGCGAGATCTTCGGGAACTGATGAAGGATATATGGGGTCGGCTTGCGGTTATGGATAGACATGTAGGTTTAGAACTACATAAAATGCGAGTTCGTTAGGAATATTTAAAAAAAAAATGACGATGTTGAGTTTTCTAGCCAAGAAAAAATGTTAAAAGTAAATTTGTGTGTGTGTTTATTATAAGTTCTAAAATTAAGAAACGATACACGAGAGATTTTTTTTTTTAAATTTTAACAGTGTAATGTTGTGTTGTAATAAATATTTTTATGCTATTTTTTTTTATAAAAATTGATAGTAAATATTTTAAAAATTATACATAAATTTTATCTTTTTAATAAATTCCATATCAATTTTTTTAGAGAATTTTTATTTACAATGGATACAGTCAGAAATTCAAAAGATAAGAATATGTAATCAAATACATATGGACCTTTAGCCATATTTTCCAAAATCACAATAACGCATTGTTTGCTTAAGCATTCCTAACAACTTGAATAAGCATAGCGTGGCTAAAGCTATTGTCATCATAAGGAAAAAAAATGGAGTTAGGAATTTCCAAACCCAATAAAGATTAATAACATTGGGCTTGCATTTGATTTCGGTGTGAAGGAGAAATATAGATTAAGTGCAGATTAAATTCCTATAGAAAGAAATGATGAAAGCTGGAGATAGAGAATGCTAGTATAGTTATTAGAATTAGACAAAACATTGAATTGATGAAATTGAACTGATTTATAGTTAAAAATTAATATATTTTTTAAATTAAATTAAATATATTTCATTTTAAAAAAAGTAATATTAATAAATATAATATATTTCATTTTGATAAATAATATGTTAATGTAAATTTTAAAAATAAGAATTATAATCAAATTTATAAAAAATAGTAATATAAAATTAATTTTGAAATGAAAAATGAACTGGTCCAGTTTAATTATCTCGAATTATCAATTTAACTATTTAGTCATTGAGTTCAATTGTAAAAATAAATTAATTATTATAACTAAACTTATTTGACAGTAAATTTACCAAGTCACTAGTTAAATTAGTGAGGTCAATTCAAGACCTAAAACCATGGATGCAACAAAAGAACGGAGGGGCTAATGAATTAGTTAGAAATATTTAAATAAGAAAAAATGAATATGGTGATTTTTCTAGTGAACCCGATGTCAATTTTTCATAAGAATCTATTAGTACTAGAGGTAGTCATCACAGAAATTCAGAAAATAAGAATATGTAATCAATACACATAAACCTTTAATCATATATTCCCAAATCAGAAGAATTCATTCCTTGCTTATGCAAAGACTGAAAACAATACAATTCCAATTCTCACGTTACTTTTATTTTTTAATACACAAAAATTTAGAAGATAAAAATATGTAATCATTACACATAAACGTTTAGCCATATATTCTCAAATCACAAGAATACATTCTTTGCGTAAGCAGAGACTGAAAGCAATACAATTCTAGATCTCATGTTATATATATATATATATATACATACTATGTTGCAAAACAAACATATTAATGTGATAGATCCATTAGAACAAAAAGTGGACTGACCCAACCCAACACACGGCTTCAAAAGGTTGGACTAAGCTAACATTTAGCAAACCCATTTTGGAGTCAGGCCTGTCTCTACTTAGCCTCAGTCAAGTCCACAACAGCTTTTTTAGCTTGAGCCATCTTGACACTTGTAATATAATTTTTGAGGAGTGAGACGGTCATGGTATGTGAAGCTTTTTTATTTAAATTAAAAAATATTTTAATTATAATTTAAAATAATGGTTAAATTGAATTGGTTAGTTTACTTTCTTCTCTCTCGTTTGCTTGTTTCTTTTGTTAACTTTTGTGTTTTAACAATATAGGTGGCTAGTGAGGAAGAGAAGGTAGCCATGGATTATGATCTTCCAGCTCGCAAGTATTTGGGTTTCACCACCACTATCAACTTTTCGGTTAGTTTGATTCCTTTCATTTCTTTATTTTTGTTATCTGCAATTTTTTCTCATTCAACTCTTTAAACGGAAATTTATATTTTCTTTTTCTTTTCATTGCATAGATTTTGAACTACTCTATAAAGAACTGGAAGAGATGAAAAACATGACCAGACAATAATTCGTTGCTTCCCTTCTAAGGTTAAAATCACATCTATTTTATTTTTTGGTTTCACTTTATTTATGGCTTTAAATATATATATATATATATATATATATATATATATATATATATATATATATATATATATATATATATATATATATATATATATATATAGACTCTTCTATTAATTTTTCTATAATTTTATGAACTCTTTACTTAATTTTTCTCCATATTGTGGGAAGAATAATGGTTTCTCCTCAAATTTATGGACAACATAATAAGATATACCCAGAAATCCATTTATGGACAACCATCGTTGGTTGCCCTGAAAATCCATTTTTGGGGCATCATCTGGTTCCATTTTTTGGTTATCGATTGAAGTTCTTATTCGGTTCAAGTAAGTGCTACTGTTATATACTTTATTATCTTTGCCTCCTTGATGTAAATTTTTTTTGTCATACGGTTCAAGTAAGTTCTTAACGCTATTATATTGTTTTTATTACACAGCCTTTTTTCTCTTTTCAAAATATGCTAAGATTTTTCTTGAAATTAAAACACAAGTTGTGTCTTAACTTGTTTTAAACCTTCTGTTAATCTATTGTTGTTTAACTATTTTATTTTGGTCAAATCTATGATAGATAATCAAAGCAGTTAGAACGAAATGTACATGTGTCAATTTCAGTTGTACACCATGTCCAGTCTATTTACATTTTCGTTGTATATATACGTAAACCTAATGCATGGCCTAATACACGTGAGAATATGGAAATGATTTTTTGTTTTCATACATGAAGTTCTTCTTGCACCTTCATCTTGTTTCTCTTGTTCTCTGAACTCTTACATGGTATCAAAGGGATGGAGTCTACGTCCACGTCTGCTACAACACAGAAACATGATCTAGTGACTTTCAATCATTCGATATCAATAAAACTAGATGAGTAGAATTTTTTGTTATAGAAGGAGCAGGTTCTTGCAGCCATTCTTCGTCACAATTTTGAGAGATTTCTTGAAAATGGAGGAAGTGAACTGCAACAATATTTGTCAGAGGAAGATGCAGCAATAAACAAGATGAATCCTGAGTTTCTTGAATGGAAGCGTCAAGACAAGTTACTCACTTCGTGGCTGCTATCATCAATGACGGAACCAATTCTTACCCGATTAGTAGGAAGCAAAACAACTTACATGATTTGGAATAAGCTTGAGATCTTCTTTTACTTTCAAACTGAAGCAAGAATCAGGCAACTTCGTCTTCAACTCCGATCTATCAAAAAAGGTATAATGCCAATAAAAAAATTCATGTTAAAAATAAAGAAATTTTTTGATTCTCTAGATGTAGTAAACGATCCCTTACGGGAATGTGAGAAAGTAGAAGAAATTTTGGAAGGTCTAGGTTCAAAATTTGATGGCTTCATTGTAGCTATTACATCAAGAACTGATCCTTATACGGTGGATGAAATCGAAGCACTCTTAATGGCTCAAGAAGAGCGCATAGACAGAGTGAAGAAAGAATATGATTCTATAATTTCTCAAGTGAACTTAGCCATGAATCAAGCTAACCTAACCACAGGAGGAAGTCAGAACCAATAAACCTTCTCAAGTAATCGTGGAAGAGGAGGTTATGGGGAAATAACTATGGAAGAAACAACAGTGGCAAAAGTCAATTTCAATCTAGAGGAAGGGGTAGGTTTGGCCGACAATCAAATAGACCACAATGTCAACTCTGCAATAGAATCAGGCACACAGTTTGGAAATGCTATCATAGGTATAATCATTCCTTTACACTTGGATCTCCAACAAATTCTCATTATATTGGCAACCCAATTGGACCTGGTCATAGTCAATATAGCTATGGAAATTTTGTACTTATAGCTCAAAATGCCTTCAGTATCTCACCATCTTCTGCAGCATCTATAGCATCTATTGAAACTTGATGATCCTCTGGTATCCTGACTTGGGTGCTACGGCCCATGTTACTCCATATGTTGAAAATCTGTAAAACAAGCGAGAATACATAGGCAATGATAAGTTGTTTGTTGGAGATGGTACAGGTCTATTAATCCATCACACTGGCTCTTCCTCCATCACCTCATCTACATCATCTACTCCATTGACATTAGATAACATCTTACATGTGCCTAAGCTTTCTAAAAACTTAGTGAGCGTTTCCAAGTTTGCTCGTGACAATAATGTATATTTTGAATTTCACCCTCACACTTGCTTTGTCAAATGTCAGGCTACTAAGCAAATTTTGCTTCAAGGGACACTTAAATCAAATGGGCTGTATGCTTTTGATCACGTCGAAGTTAGAGTTGCACCAAGAGTCTCTATAAATAATGTAATTTTGAATAAAGATGTACCATTTGTAATATGGTATAATCGATTTGGACATTGCTCCCTACCAATTGTAAACCAGATTCTTAAAACTTGTAATTTTCCTCTCTTGAATAAAATCATTGACTCTTGTTTTTGTGAACATTGCTGTATTGAAAAGGCACACAAATTTCTGTTCACTGCTTCAAAGAATGTTTACAGCACACCTCTTCAGCTTGTGTATATAGATGTGTGCTGTGACTGCAGATCAGGGTTTTCGCTATTATGTATTATTCATGGATGCCTACAACAGTTTTAGCTGGATATATTTCCTTCAAAGGAAATTAGATGTTTTGACAGTATTTCCACATTTCAAATCTATGGTTGAGTTGTAGTTTGAAAGTAAAATTAAGATGATTCAAAAAGATGGTGATGGAGATCAAGGTGCTGTCAAACCTATTCCAAACCGTTCCCAAGATCCTTTATAAGAGATAGGTGGTCCAATAACTATGAGCAAAACAAAGCGGGCCAAAGAAGCTTTATTGAGTTTGACATTGGATGTGCAGGCTAAAGTGAAAGTTATTGGGTCAAGTCAAGACATCAAGTGGGTCACACTTTGTAGCCTTAAGGATGGCATTAAATAGAATTTGTTGGATCTTGAAGACAACTAGCCTAAATCTGCATGAATTAAAGATGTATTACAGGCTTTATGTTATATGTTTTGTTTTGGATATTATTAGTATTTTGGGTCCATTCTTTATGCTGGCCAATTGTTAGTTTAATTATGGGCTTATTTTGTTAGTTTAGTTGGGTCAAATAACTAGTGTTATTTGGGTCATATTCTATTGAAAGTTCAATTAGGGTTTTAAGGGTTTTCTATTAGCTTTAAGATTGATAGACTATATAAGGGATTCTTTATGCTTATGTAGAGAGATTTTGATGACTAATAAATATTGAGTTTTCTCCTAAAGTGAGAGTTCTCTTAGTTCTTGGGCAAAGAACTGAATCTGATCTTATCGAGGTAACTCGTGGCGATTAAACATCCATTGAATTTTCAAGACAATTCTTGCTTTCGCCAAACACTCAGTTTCTTGGTTTAGGGAAACACATCAGATGGAGGAGGTGAATTCAAGGCATTAACATCCTTCCTTCATTAACATGGCATAGTCTATAGGCTCACTTGCTCGCATACTTCACAGCAGAATGGGAAAGTAGAACGCAAACACAAACAAGTGACTGAAATGGGGCTCACTCTCCTTTCTACAACAGCCATGCCACTAAAGTATTGGCCTGATGTCCTTCAAACGGCTGTATACACTATAAACAGATTGCCAACACCGATCCTAACTCTCAAGTCTCTATACCAGGTTCTTTTCAACCAACACCTGACTACAGTGAGTTCAAAGTATTTGGGTGCTTATGCTATCCTCTTCTGAGACTATACCAACATCACAAATTTAGCCCTCGGTCTGCCAAATGTACATTTCTTGGTCCTGCACCAAACTCCAAAGGCTTCAAATGCATTGACTCATTTGGTAGAATATACATCAGCAGACACATCTTATTCAATGAAACTGAATTTCCTTTCAAATCACCTCATCAAACTTTACCACAACCTCCTCCTGTAATCACCATTCCTTTTTCCATTTCCACCATCTCACACCATATAGAAAATCCATCTACAACATCCACCTTTGTTCCTATATCACCCAACCCACCATCAAACACACCTACCACAACATCTAACTCACCAGCCTCTTCCAACTCATTACCCACTGAACCCTCAAACCACCTACCTAATCAACTAGGCAATCCTCCCATGCTCACAAGAGCCAAAGCAGGCATTTTCAAACCACGAATTTTATTATCAGTACAAGAACCTGTAAGCATCAAGCAAACACTACAATGCCCGCATTGGTACAATGCTATGAAAGAAGAACATGCAGCTTTCCAATGTAATCAAATCTAGACCTTAATTCCATTACCTCCTGGTATAACTGCAATAGGATGCAAATGGGTATTTCGCATCAAACACAATCTTGATGGATCAGTTAGCAAATTCAAAGCTCGACTTGTGGCCAAAGGGTTCCATCAAAGACCCGGATTTGATTTTACAGAGACATTTAGCCCTGTGGTAAAACCAGTCACAGTCAAAATTGTCTTAAGCCTAGCGTTAAGATATGGATGGCCCTTGCACCAAATAGACGTAAATAATGCATTCCTTAATGGAAAATTACATGAGGAAGTATACATGGTACAACCCCCTATCTTTGAGGAGGGCTCCAAAGAACTTGTCTGTAAACTTCACAAATCACTATATAGGCTCAAGCAAGCTCCACGTGCCTGGTTCGAAAAACTGACTCAAACGCTTCTATCTCTCGGGTTCAAGTCATCCAAGTGTGATAGTTCACTCTTCATCAAAACAGGAGCTCATACGTTGCTGGTCCTTGTTTACGTGGATGATATAATCATCATAGGGAGCTCAACTACTTTAATCCAAGATCTTATTCAGTAACTCAACTTTGCATTTCCTTTTAAATATCTCGACAAACTACATTTCTTCCTGGGCATTGAAGTAAAACCTACCAAAGATGGTTCTATACTACTTTCCCAAAAACAATACATCAATGACTTACTCACCAAAGTTGGGATGACCACGGCCAAATCCCAACCTACACTTATGGCTGACAACACAAAGCTATCTGCCAAAGGCACCAAATTGTTCGACAACCCTACTATATATCGCATCATTGTGGGTGCACTGCAGTATCTCACCATCACAAGACCTGAGTTGCGCTACTCCGTAAACCGAGTCTGTCAATTCATGCAGCAACCATTCGAGGAACACTGGAAAGCAGTTAAATGCATATTGCGTTATCTTGTAGGCATGAAGGACCTGGGTCTTACATTCACCAAGTCATATTCTTTGCAACTAATTGGTTTCTCTGACGTGGACTAGGCAAATGACGTTGATGATCGAAGAAGCACTTTAGGTAACTGCATCTTTTTTGGCAATAATCTTATTTCCTGGAGTTCTAAAAAGAAGCCTACGATCTTTCGCTCTTCAACTGAAGCAGAATATCATAGCCTCGCCAATCTTGTAGCAGAAGTAGCTTGGATGTAGTCTCTACTCCAAGAACTGAATGTTACTATCTCACCTCCCAGACTATTCTGTGATAATCTCAGTACAATACTCCTCTCAGCCAATCCGGTTCTTCACTCACGTACCAAACATTTAGAGCTTGACCTTTACTTTGTCCGAAAAAAAGTAATGAATAAGAAAATCGTTGTATCTCACATTCCTTCAGAACAACAAGTTGCAAACACCTTAACCAAAGCACTCCCTCTTTCTCCCTTTCTTTATTTTTGGGCCAAACTCAGAGTCTCTAACATAGGACCTCTGAGTTTGAGGGGGAATGATAGATAATCAAAGCAGTTAGAACAAAATGTACACGTGTCAATTTTAGTTGTACACCATGTCCAATCTGTTTACATTTTCGTTGTATATATACGTAAACCTAATGCATGACCTAATACACGTGAGAATATGGAAATGATTTTTTTGTCTTCGTACATGAAGTTCTTCTTGCACCTTGATCTTGTTTCTCTTGTTCTCTGAACTCTTACAATCTATACTACCTTTTTTATAAAACAAAATATCCTTATTTAATATTAGCATTTCTATAATGCTATTTTAACTACGAGGAGCAACACCAAATTTGCTTCCAACGTCCAGCTTCAAAATAAAAGTTCACTCCTGGTATCTCTTCGGATCCTTGTATTGTTGTACGCCATTCTTCGTATAACACATCGCTTCTCGGCATTTTCTATCTCTTGTGAATTCTAAAAACCTTGAAAGGTACCTCTTCAATTGCTTCTCCACTTTTACATAACCAATTTGAACTACGTAAGAAAATGAAGAGAGGACGCACCTACCCGTCCCATCCTCACGTACAGAGAACACCTTTGGATCAATATGGAGTGGTTAGTCATTAACTTTAATATTTGGTTGAACGTCCATTTTTATAGATACTCGTTGTTCTCAAATCTCTTGGTTTTATGTCTGTACCAAACCTCAAATACATATTGGAGGGATGCTCCCCATCATTTTTCAAGCAGTGTGAGAATCACCCATTGCTCTATTTTTTCATTTGCTTTAGAGATGGTTTTTTGTAACCGTCGTTAAATTTCCGTCGCCATTCCCCACTTTTCTTGTAGTGAGTATAAGTACTAGACACAAAACCATAAAATGTTATGACAAAACAAAATATAGTGTTTAGAATACTTTAAAGTGTTATATCGTACATAATATTTATATCACATAAACACAAAATATTTAGTTTATGAATATAATTTGAAATGTTGTGTTGTGTATAATACAAGTGTTAAATACATATCAAATGTGATACAATTCTATTTTTAATATACCGGTATTTCATTGGATCAAGTAAATTACAAAAAAAAAGTGTTACAAATTTTATTTCATGAATTATTTCATTAATTTAATGTTGTTTTAAAATAAATAAGTTAGTGGTTGAATTATATTTAATCCTTAATTAATGGATTATAAGTCATATTAATAACTCTCTTAAAAGTTCAAATAAATCACAAATGATTAAATAAATTATAATTTACTCTATCATTTTTTTACCCAATCTAGGTCTAACCATTTGCCACCCCTGAACTAAAGTTTATACCAACTTCCCAACATCCATATCAACAGCCTAATATATTTTTGTTTGAATTTGAAATGCTTATCAAGATTGTACAAAATCGAACAAAACTAACCGAATCAAATCGAACATTTCAAAGACTTAAAATAACTGAATTGGGGCGGTTTAAATCATTTTTTTGAATAAAAAAACTATTAGTTCGGTTCGGATCTCAGCTAGAAAAAAATTTCAACTGATCCGAATCGAATCGACTGTCATATTTATATAAAATATTATATTTGTAATATTATATTACTTTTAATATATAATATATAATTTTTATTTTTTTCATGAGTCTTCTCACACTGCTACACGCTATTCTACAGTCTTTTTTGTCTGTCCGGCCCTGTCCATTCGTAATCAAGTGCTGCACATTGCAACTCCCTCGTGAGTGACTAAGAGTATCACCAATGGTGATACTCTCCAAGGTTGTTTAAGTGGGTGCCACGTTGCAATATTATCACTTTTTTTGTTTACTCTTTACTATTTTAAGCAACTCTTCGCTCTAATGGTGTAACTCTACAAAATTCATTAAATGAGTTCCACAAATTACTTTACATTTTTATATTTTATTCATATTTATTTATATTTTAATTTAAAATATAAATAATTTGTATTTTAATTTTAAAACAATAAATACATAAAAAATATTTTTAATAATAATATTTTAGTATAAATTTTTAAATAAAATAAATTTTTAATATAAACTTTAAAATAATAAATACATAAATAATTTTTTTTAAATAATATAAATTTATTTTAAATAATATTTTAATAATAATAATTTAAAATAATAAAAATATATAATAACATTATATTTTTATTTAAACACCATTTCTTATAGAAGCAATAGTGCTTAAGTTTTTTCTTGCTTTTGGTGCCACCTTAGAGGTGGCCCCACCATAAGCAACTCACAATGGGGGTAAGAACCCCATTAGAGATGCTCTAAGTTCTAAATCTTCTTCATCCTAACACTGTAGACTTAGTTGTTCTCTCCACCGCGCACCTAGTCTGAGCAAGCCACTGCTCTCCCTTCAATAAAGCTAAAAGCCCAGAGCTGTTTAATCCCCTGATGGGAATGTCACTCTCTTGCATGTTCTTGATTGGCATACTCTCACACTCTAAGTCTGGAAGCCTATCTCTCTGAAGTCTATACAAATTCCTCTCATGCCCTGTTGCATACCACCGTGAGTGCCTTACTTCCCGTTGCAACCAGAAGCCTTGTGAAGTTGACCATCGCTCTCATCATTGAATTTTCATCGACGAAGCATAGACCCTCATCTACTTGAGTCCTCAATAGGCCCAACACCAGGTATCGCTAAAGATCTCCCTCCATCAATGAAGCATAGCCACGTAAGCCCATCTCTCTAAACTCTAAAGTAGTTTCCCGTTGTCTCTCGCATGGCCTCTCTCTTTGTAATTTGCTTACGAGTACTCTCTGTAACTTGCTTTGTTGCATGCTTGGCTAAGGATTTTTTTTCTTTTCTTTTAGCTTGGCCAGGTCCAGATATCCTCATCCAAAGCCTAGAATCCACCTGTATTCGATAAGTTCTACTGAGCCATGCTATCATTTTTGTTTGTTTTTATTTATCTAGGTTCTTTTAGTTTTAGAAGCAGGAGATGAATATGGATCATGGATGAGGGTATTGTTTATGCTATTGGTTTGTTTGTTTATTCCCCCTATGTATGTATTATGTAATGCTTCATAATTTTTATCTGCCACATCAAAGGAACATTCACTAAAAGTCTTATAGTTTTTGTCAATTAAGAGAAAGGATGCCAACTTTCATTTTGTTATTCTAACTATTTCCAGCATATTAAATTTAAATGAAGCTAAAGCAATGTTCCCTTAAGCTTGCATCTTGTGCTATTAGAAACTGTATCACTATTATGTTTTGCAATATGGATGAGTTTATGTTGGATGATATGCTAGTTAAACAACAAATTTATTCTAATTTGATTTCCTAATGAAAATGTATGAAGTATGATGAAAAAGAAAGTATATATTTTCAAAAAATAATGGGTAGACTAACACCTTGCTTTTGGCAAGTCACATATTCTGTCTCACGCTGAAGACTCAATCTTCTAATTTAGAGATGAAAATGATGGCTCTCAACCCTGTAACATGCTAATTGGGACAATATTTTATATCCATATGAGATTAACATATTCAATTTTGTAAATTTTCTCTATTTGATTCATTGCTTGTAAAATTTTCAACTTAATGCCATGCATTAAATGCTTGAATGGTCAAATATCAGTAAAGTGATATGTTATGTTGTGAAACTAGCTAGTATCCTTGGATTGATATACTTTTTCAAATTTTTTTAGGGAGTGTCTTCTATGTTAATAGTGAGATATGTGAGTGTAGACATAGTGAATTTTATCACTGTAAGTCATGCATCAATTTTTGAGTTTGGTTATATATCATGCTATTTTTATTTTTTATTTTTTATAGTAAAAAGTTAAGGACAAAGATGACTGAGTCGGGAGAAATACAACAAAAAATTCTTGAGGATGATATTGAAGGATTAAGATCTCCAACTCTAAATGTGTAAGATAGTGCTTTGATGCTTTCCAAAATGAAAAAAAGTACAAGAGGAAAAAAACAATAAGAAAGTTAACAATCGAGAAGGTAAGAGAAAATCCGCTAAACTCAAATCTTGGGTATAGCAACATTTTGGGTCGTGATCCAAATTGGTCTAAGGCTTCACGTAATTGGTGTGAGGCTGACCATGCCTCTCATAAAAAAAGAAATAGAACTTCTAACATGGCCCATCACTTAGAGATCCAATGTAAAAACTTTTCTAGAGAATTATTAGACCTCAAACAAGCCATTTTTTCTTTTCAACCAAAAAGAAAAAAGCAAAGGGAAGGGATTGGTAGCAGCTTATCAGCTGTTAGTTTTTATCTTCAAGCATGTGGACAAACCCTAACTAGGATGATTATTGTTTATGAATTACCCTTTAAGTTTGTCGAGGGTGAGGGGTTTTAATATTTTATGAGCATTGTTCAATCATTATTTCCTATTCTATCTCGTGTTACAGTGACTAGGGATTGCTATAGGATTTTCTTATATAAGAAAAAAAATTGAAAACTCTCTCTTCAGGGTCTTGGATATTAGACTCAGTGCATTCGTTCATATCTCTAGTAACCTTAATCTTTTCTCAAAAAATGGATTTTTCATCTTCTCTTTCTGTTGTTATTCTTGCTAACGGTTTTAAAGCTGTTACTAAAGGTATTGGTCTAGTACAACTGCTTTCTTACCTATCTCTTGAGTCTGTTCTTTATATTTCTGGTTGTCCTTTCAATCTCATTTTTGTTAGTAAGCTTATTTGAACCTTGAATTGCTCTCTGACTTTTTCTGATTCATCGTGCTTCGGAGCACTAGTCAAACGATTAAAACTGAGCGTGAATCACAAGGGTTGTATCACCTTACTGTGCCTACATCTTCAACAGTCTGCACTACCTTTACCTCTCCAATTTTCCTTCATTATCGTTTGGGTTATCCCAAACTTCGTAAACTCCAATAAATGGTGCCCAGTCTTTCTTCTTTAGAGTTGTTAGAATGTGAATCATGTCAATTGGGTAAACATACTCTTATTTCTTTTCCTAGGCAGAGTTACAGTAAAGCTGGGTCTCCTTTTTCTTTAGTTCATAGTGATGTTTAGTACAACTGCTTTCTTACCTATCTCTTGAGTCTGTTCTTTATATTTCTGGTTGTCATTTCAATCTCATTTTTGTTAGTAAGCTTATTTGAACCTTGAATTGCTCTCTGACTTTTTCTGATTCATCGTGCTTCGGAGCACTAGTCAAACGATTAAAACTGAGCGTGAATCACAAGGGTTGTATCACCTTACTGTGCCTACATCTTCAATAGTCTGCACTACCTTTACCTCTCCAATTTTCCTTCATTATCGTTTGGGTTATCCCAAACTTCGTAAACTCCAATAAATGGTGCCCAGTCTTTCTTCTTTAGAGTTGTTAGAATGTGAATCATGTCAATTGGGTAAACATACTCTTATTTCTTTTCCTAGGCAGAGTTACAGTAAAGCTGGGTCTCCTTTTTCTTTAGTTCATAGTGATGTTTAGTAAGGGTGTACAAAACCGATCTAGACCGAACAAAACCGACCGAACCAAGCTGAACCGATCTAAAACCGATAAAAAATAAATAAAATCGGTTTTTTTAAAAAAAATCGAGCGGTTCGGTTTGATTTTCGATTCAAAAATTTTTTGAACCGAACCAAACCGAATAAACCGATTTTAATATATATTATATTATTATTAATATATAAAACTTATTTCTAAGTCTTCTGGAGACTTAAAGCTGCAACCTGCAGGGTTGCTTTTTTTTTCTCGAGCCAAATTAACTTCCCATCAGTACAAGTCTTTTCCTCCTTTTAATATAATATTTAAAAAAATCTCCTTATATTCTGAAAATCTTTTCAATCAGTCTATGACACATTGATACACCCATTTTATTAAGCTATCTCTCTCTCTGCGTCTCAAATCTCAATCCAGACTCTCGAGACCCACACCACACTTGGCAGAAGCATCATTCATTGCTACTTTTCTTCTCGAGACCGACGTGTTTGCAGAAGGGCCAAGACGCCATTTTAGAAGCTCAGTCGACTGCATCTGCGTTCTTAGTCCACTCTCGTGGGCTTGTGGCTCCTGGAAGACGTTCGGCCTAACACACAGGATGGCCGAACTCAACCACCCAAATCCTCTAACTCCGGTAACTCTTAGCTTCTTAGACTGAGAGGACCTAAACTCCCAGACTAAGAGAATTCTATACAATGAAGACGCTTGGTAGGTGGATTCAAACAAACAAGCAGAGGAGACTCCAATGGAGAGGAAACTGGTGGATAGAGAGTTTGGAGCTGCAAGAAGCTGGAAAAACTAAGCTAAATCGAGTCCCAGCCGATCTGTAGATAATGGCGTGAATGCTGTGCTTACCTATTTGTGAGTGTTCAATTTCTTGCTGCCTTCTCCACTGTCTTGTGAATTATAATTTGATCGGCTTAGGCAAATCTTATCTATTTTTTTCTAAAATTTTTACTTTATTTGAAGCAATAGACATAGGAAATGAAACAAAAGGAAACAACTGATAAAATCAACCGAACCAAACCGATTTCTTGAAGGTTCGGTTTGGATCGGTTTCACATACATGAAGAAACTGAATAGGTCCATTTTTGTAGAAAATATTTATCATCGGTTCGGTTTGGTCGAGTCTCCAAACCCAACTGAACCGAACCTTTGAACACCCCTAATGTTTAGGGACATAGTCATCATTGTTCTATTTTGGGTTTTAAGTATTTTGTGACTTTTATTGATAATTACTCTCGGTGTACTTGGTGTTTTTAATGAAGGATCGATCTGAATTGTTTTCTATTTTTAAAATTTTTTTGCATGGAGATTCGTACCCAATTTAATACATATGTTAAAATTTTTCAAAGTAATAATGCTCGTGAATATTTTTTTTATCTCTTTTCAAAATTTTATGATTGCACAGAGTATGCTTCATCAATCTTTTTGCTCTCACACACCACAACAAAATAGTGTCGTTGAACACAAGAATCGTCATTTAATTGAAACAGTTAGCACTTTGTTACTTCATCACCATGTTCCTCTTTTTTTGGAGTGATACAGTTCTTACCACTTGTTACTTAATCAACCGTATACCTTCATCAATGCTCCAAGGTCAGACCTCTCATTCTCTCTTATTTCCAGGTCAACCGTTGTATCATCTCTCTCCTTGTGTCTTTAGCTGTGCTTGTTTCATTTATAATCATATTCCAGGTCATGATAAACTTGCCATTAAGTATTTTAAATGTATCTTCTTAGGCTATTGTAGATTGCAAAAAGGATATCACTGTTATTCTTCCTTAACTCGCCAGTTCTTTGTCTCTGTAGATGTTATCTTTTTTGAGCAATTTTCTTATTATTCACCCTCTCATTCTAGTGATCACTCTATTGTTCCTTATGTTCTTTCTCTTCCCTATCTTGATTCTTCCTTTGTTACATTGCTTGACACTACAGTTCTACTACCACCATCAGCTCCACCTTTCTAGGTTTATCATTGCCGTGCAAGCATTCCTACAAACCTTATCTCTTACTGATGGCTTTTCTATTGTTGTTAGAAAAGGTATTCGCTCTTTTTGTAATCCCCATCCTATCTACAATTTTGTGAGTTATCATCAGTTATTATCTTTCTATCATGCATTTGTGTCCTCTTCGTCTTCTGTCTCGATTCCTCACATTATGCAGGAAGCTCTATCTCACCCTGGGTGGCGATAGGCAATGGTTGATGAAATGACCACATTATAGTCATGTGGCACTTGGGACTTGACACATTTGCCTCTTGACAAGTCTCCTATTGGTTGTCGTTGGGTTTATACAATTAAAATTAGTCTCGATGGTACCATTGATCGCCTTACGGTTCGTCTAGTTCTTAAAGGTTATACACATATTTTCGGGTTAGATTATGGTGATACCTTTTCTCCAGTCTCAAAAATGGCTTCCATTCTGCTTATGTTATCTATTGCTACCATGCAACATTGGCCTATTTATCAACTTGATATTAAGAATGCATTCCTTCATGGAGATCTTGATGAAAAAGTGTATATAGAGCAACCTTTTGGATTTGTTGCTCAGGGGGAGTTTGGACTCATATGTAGATTGTGACAGTCTATTTATGGTTTAAAGCAATCTCCTCGAGCTTGGTTCCATTTAGCAATGTGGTTCAACAATTTGGTATGACTCATAGTGAAGCTGATCATTCAGTTTTCTATGCACTCTGGTCCCTTGGCCGCTGTATTTATCTAATTGTTTATGTGGATAACATTGTCATCATAGGGAATGATCAAGAAGGGATTTCCCAGCTCAAACAACATGTTCTTAAGAATTTTTAGACTAAAGACCTAGGAAAGTTGAAATATTTCTTAGGGATTGAGGTGGCACAATCGAATACTGGTATTATAATATCTCAGAGAAAGTATGTCTTAGATCTTCTTAAAAGTAAACTAGTTGAGAGTTTGATGGATCCAAATGGTAAACTACTACCTGACTAGGGGAGCCTTTATTTGATCCTGGTAGGTATTGGAGACTAGTGAAAAAATTGAACTATCTCATGATCACTTGGTCAAATATTTCTTTTGTTGTGAGTGTTGTAAGTCAATTCCTACAATCTCCATACACAAGTCACTAGGATGTTGTGATTCACATTCTAATGTATATCAAGGGTGCTCTTGGGAAAGAACTATTATATGAGAATCATCAACATGCTCAAATAATTAGATATGCAGATGCAGATTGGGCAGGATCCCCCTCAGATCGGCAATCCATCATAGGCTATTGTGTGTTTGTTAGAGGAAACTTGGTATCTTGGAAAAGTAAGAAGTAGGAAGTGGTAGCTAGATCTAGTGTAGAGGCTGAGTACCGAGCTATGACTCTAGATATGTGCGAGCTAATATGGATTAGGCAATTGCTTCAAAAATTGCAGTTTGGAGAAATTGACCAAATGACACTCATTTGTGACAATCAAGCTGCCTT
Organism: Gleditsia sinensis; assembly: GCA_037074535.1. Taxonomy (NCBI): domain Eukaryota; kingdom Viridiplantae; phylum Streptophyta; class Magnoliopsida; order Fabales; family Fabaceae; genus Gleditsia; species Gleditsia sinensis. The sequence continues at coordinate 49,366,119 of CM073469.1, forward strand.
ATACATTGCCTCTTGTAACAACCGTAAAATCTAACGAAAATTCCGATTAAAGGAAATATGAGAATTTATGATTTTGACGCGTAATTTTTATTTTTATTTTTTTAAAAAAAGATGAAATTTTGCTATAAGCAAATATATTTTTATTTGTTTAAAAAAAATGATGTTTTGCTAAAAGTAAGTAGACTTTTAAGTAAAATAATTATTGTGTTGCTTCGAATAATTATACTGACCTCTAATGAATTTTTGTCAAATTTTTAGAACTATTCTTTCTTTTGTTATGTATAAAGATATCTATTTTGTAATTTGTTTTATTGAGATTTTTATCAAGAAAAATCATAATTTAAGAGGTTAACTAAAGGTTTATGAGAATGTAAATTTTTAGAAATTTTTAGGATATTTTAAGATGAAAAACGGAATTTATATGAATTTATATAAAAGAAAATTCTATTATTCAATTATTAAATAATTAGTATTATTATTTAAAAAAAAAAGATAAAGCGGAAGAAGGAGGAACCGGGGAGATATCGTCTGCAAATTAAAAACATAAATCGAAAAGAGGAATAGTAAGTGAATAGTGACCTTCATTTTTTCTCTGAATCTGGAGTGCCTATTGGCTTTCGATCTCAAAACTGAAGGTGTTATTGGATTCAGGACGAATAATACTATGGTTTTGACTGATCAGTTTTTCAAATCAACCGTTGAATCGCCGTAGATCTGAAGTCGAAAATCTCCGTAAAAAGTAATTTCTGAAACTTTTACTTAGAGGCTTCCAATTGAAAATATGACACCGTAGATGGATTCAAAAGCTAGATAAACCTTAGGATATGTAATTTTTTTCGGTCATTTAGTAACTTTTTATGTGACGGTGAATAGTGATTTTAGGCGATAAATAGTACGGTAAATAGTATTTTTCGGTGGTGAATAGTACCTAGCGTTGACCAACGTTGACTGAGCTCCCGGAGTCATTTCCTAGGTTTTTGGACCCTCCTGACATGTTTTTGAAGCTTATTTGGTCAAATTCAGATTGAAAAAGTACATTTAGGGCTGTCCAACTCGTAGCCCTTACCTTGTGAGTAGATCATTCTTTCTATAACTTGCCCTATACTCTTCTTGAACTTTAATTGTATAATTGATTATATTTACAAGTGATTTATACTCTTATATGTATCTGAAATGGATTGAATTATCTGGATTTGTTGACTATCGGGAATATAGTTCAAGAAGAGTATGGTTTTAAAATTGAATTTTTGAACTCATTGAATATGTGATTTTACATGTATTTTTCATCGTATGGTAGAGGAAATATATTGTGCACATTCCATTTGATTATTTGTAAAGTCATATGATTGCCTTGGAAAAGGGCATGTATATATGTGATAAACCCTGATTGGGAAGTTTCTGACAGAGGAATTGTACTAAGACTGAAAAATTTATGAGTTTATATTGAAACCTCTATTTTGAACGATATGGCATATGTGAAAATATGGTAATTGAGGAGGAATCCTATTGGAATCACTGTCTGCTAACAGTAGGGAATGTTAGCTGTAACATCCCGTAATTTTTAGATATTTTCCTTAAAAATTCTTCGCTATACATATATGCATAGAAATGTTCTAATATTAATGGAATAGGTAAAGAAAGAAAACCTAAGAGGAAATATTAGAAATAAACATGCTAAAGAAAGGTGAAATTCCTAGGTAAAGAAAGATAAATTTTTGTGAAGTAAGTAAAGGTCTTAAAATTTCAAGAAGATCGGATTAGGGTAATTTTTCTTAATTTAAGAGCAAAAGTTACTAAGTTTAGTATCTCCACCCGTAATTGTGCTTTAACCTATGGACACTTCATATAGAGTTTTTATACTTCACATGAATTTTTAGCAAGCCAATAGGATATCTCAAGGAAGAAATAAAACATAGACTTGGACTAAGATATAGAAATTGGACCGGTAGCCCAAAAATCATGAAAATGTGACCAAGCCCATTATGAAAGGTAGAATTTTAACCAAAGTAAAGAAAATGGGCAAGAATGAGCCCAAACCCAAGAGGAAAAATAAAAATAAAAATAAAATTAAAGTGATGAAATAATGGTGTAATTAAGATTTGGTGACATGGCATTAAGACAAAAATTTAGCAAATGGTGTGATTCTACATTCATCATTTTGGCAAGTGGCATAATAATACAAGGCTTTAGGACAAAAACATCTATATCCTACACTCATAATTTTAGCAAGTGGTATGATAAGACATAGCATTAGGACAAAACATCTCTATCCCACATAAATAATTTCAACCAAATAATGGAGATTGAAGGGTTAGAAATTTGCTACTTAAAAAGGCAATCTATCATAATTGATTAAGACAAAAGAAAAAGTAAATGAATCCCTAAATAAAGGGACCTTGTCCCATATCTTAAGAACATATTATCATAATTTTCAAAATACAAATCTCCTTTTCCTATGCATATCTTGACTAAGGAAAAGGAAGACAAGAACATAAGTTGTTTGTTTTCCAAAAATTCAACAAAGTGTATCCTAATTGTGATAAGGTAGACCCATGATCATGAAAATTGAATTATTTGGTGGCCTATATAAGGAAACTCAACCTTACAACATTAGAATTTCGTCCAAGTGAGGGAGAGGAAAAAATAGAAGCAAGGTAGAGTGAGGAAAGAAAAGGAAGAAAGGAAGAAAGAGGAAGGAGAAGTCTAGGAGACTAAGTGCTCCAGGTAAGTTTAACAATATTTCTTTTTGAAGAAAACTTTTGAAACTTATAATATTTATATGAGATTTTGATCATATAACTGTGATGATTGGTCATGGATGTTGCTATGCCATGTTACATATTGATCTTGCATGTGATGTATGTTTGAATACTTAGGCCGGTATAGAAAGTTCTGCATAGGTATGGCTATGGGTGGCAAAATTTTAAACTTCGGTATTTTAATTTCTGGGAATTATCTGTAGGGAATTAAAATAAATGGTTAACATAAGAATTAAAGATATATGTGTCTCGGATTTTTAGCCACTGGAATAATTCAATTTAGAGTCCATATGAGGTATATATGGTCTGATTAGTAAGCAAAGGTCAGAAAATGGTTGATCAGCGAAGAATATGTTAGGATAGCTTCGGTATTTTAATTTATGGGAATTATCTGTAGGGAATTAAAATAAATGGTTAACATAAGAATTAAATATATATGTGTCACGGATTTTTAACCACTGGAATCATTCAATTTAGAGTCCATATGAGGTATATATGGTCCGATTAGTAAGCAAAGGTCAGAAAATGGTTCATCAGCGAAGAATATGTTAGGATAGTTTCGGTATTTTAATTTCTGGGAACACTCTATAAGGAATTAAAATAATTGTTTAACATATGAATTATAGATATATGTGTCACGGAGTTTTAGTCACTGGAATCACTTAATTTGGAATTCATATGAGGGAGATATGGATAGAGTAGTAGCTAAAGATCAGAACCTATCCAAGAGAAACTATCCTGTACTTCGAGGGAGTAATATCACCTTGATTTCTTAATATTTCGCTAAACAGTTCAACATAATAGTTTTTGATAATTGTTTTATCTTGAAATGGACAACAAGATCACCTACATCGGAGTTCAATTAAGGAAGTTATGCTCTGATTAGTAAGAGAAGGTTAGATGTGATGAAACCTGCATCAAGAAAATAAAGGAGTAAAATTAATATTTAAGAAAGAAGATGAATCTTATAAATGAAATAATAAATGACTAGTATAGCCTTAGCCATTGCCATTGTATGAACTTCTTACCATTTTTAGTGTGAAATTTTGACATGAAAATATTTTATAAAGTGATATTTGAAATGGTTATGTTCATGGCATGATTACCAATGATTTTTGGTAATAGTTATATTTTGATGAACATACTTGTTATTGAAAGCATATTTTTGGCTATCATTATGAAAAGAAAAGAAATGAGCACGGTCACATGGCAATCCGTGTGATGCATCAGTAGGGGACGCCCTACCAACGGTTATGATCATAATAATGAGAAAAGAAAGCGAAATTGGGCCATGTCGGACGGAGCGAGAAAATCTCGTACTGGAGAGTAGAGGATACTCACCCTGACCGGGGTAGCTTGAAATGAGAATAAGTTGATGGCCATCATATGATATTTTGAAAATAGTTAATCCTGTCATACATATCATTACATTATGATTCTTATGTGCATAGATATAATGCATTCATGTGACCAAAGATATTTTCTGTAGTTTATATAGCTGAACATGACGTGATGAGCTATATTGATGATGATTTATTATTGAACTTACTGGGATTTAATTCTCACTATATTTTCATATCATGTTCAGAAAATTATTTATGCAGCTTTTGTTTCTAAGGCCCTGGCTTTTAGTGCACATTGGATCGAGTTACTTTATGTTGGGCAGATCTCATAATCAAATAAGATGTTTGTGGTCGAGTTGGCTCAGATCCCGGTGAAGGTGCAACCACCCGCACCTGCATCTCCGGAATTGGTCAACCAAAATAAACAAGATGTAAATATCTATGTGTTTGACATGTTGCATGTATGTTTTGATTAATGATGTGTATGTGAACTCAATATTGTATAATAATAAAGGAAAAAAAAGGTTGTTACATAATTGGTATCAGAGCAGGTCGATCCTAGATGGCCAGTGGGTGGTTGGTTATCTGAATCGATCTTATAGTATCTTGAGTATGTTGTGGTAGTGTTGTGTAGGGGATCAGTGATTTCATATAGGTAAGAAATTACTAGTGTTTTTTATCTATATGCCGTGGTGGTGTTATGACTGCTGTTAAATATTTTTTTGAAACTAACTATTGGGCTTGATCACCTCAATAGCAGCATAACTTTATTTTTACCACAGTAGGAAATGGCACCGTGAAGGAGGAAACCCTGCACAACCTTGCCACGACAATTCGAGAATTTGATATTGATTTACTCCTTAGAACCTAACTAGTATCTATATCTCTATATAGAATGATATCGATTGAATTTAAAAAAAAATTTATAAGACTTGTTAGGCAAGGGATTTAAATGCCTTAGTACTTTTATTTGGAGTGCTCTAGTTCTATCTGTGAAAAAGAAAGATGGATCACTATGACTATGCATAGATTATAGACAGTTGAATAAGGTGACAATGTAGAATAGAAACCCATTAGCTCGTATAGATTACCTGTTTGACCAGTTATAAGGTGTTCAATATTTTTCCACAAATAGATTTGGGATATGAGTAACATTAATTAAGGATAAGAGAAGTGGATGTAGGACTTATTATGGGCATTATGAGTTCATGGTGATGCATTTAAATTGACAAATCTTTAGCTGCATTCATAGATTTAATGAATAGTAATTAGGTCATCCCTGGAACAATTTGTTATTATATATATGGATCATATACTAGAATATTTCAAAAGTTCAGAGGATCATAAGCAACATTCAAAGATAGTTTTACCAACTCTAAAGGAGTATGGTTGGTAAATATGGTATCCAAGTAGACTCTTAGAAAGTAAAAGTAGTACAAAAATAGCTACATTTTACTACATTTAAAGATGAAGATCTAAATCCAATTTACGCTTCCTGCGGTTATCTGCCGTCCATTCTATTTGAGTAATAGTTGGGTCAGGTACATGAACATAGGCTTGTAAAGCATCAATCAACTCTTTAGCATTTGAAGCCGAGATGAGAATTCGTTGTGCTGAGTGTGGGATAAACCTCTGTTCCACAGCTTGATCTAGAAAAGACAACAAACCATCAAAGAAGTGATTAACATTTAACAAACCTATCGGTTTGTGATGCATATTCAGTTGTGCCCAAGAGACTATTTGAAAAATCTCCTTTAAAGTACCAAAACCACCTGGTAAGGCAATGAAGGCGTCAGCATTGCTCATCATTCTAGCCATGCGTTCATGTATGGAAGCTACCCTATATTCTTCCCCAATTGTCTTCCTTATGTTGTTGGATGTAGCTAGAGCTGTAGGAATAATACCTAGAACTTGGCATCTCCCTACATGTGTAGCTGTAGCCACACACCCCATTAACCCACAGTTACCTCCACCATACACTAAATGAATTCTTCTCCTAGCCAGCACCATACCCAGATTTTGTGCTGCTTTGACATACTCCCCATCTTTTCCAGGATTGGAACCACAAAAGACATAGATATTTCGAAACTGACGGAATACAGTTCCCTCCATAATTTCTATCACCTTAACTCTGAGTATGAAGATAAAGATACTAATGTAAGCATTTATAGAACTCAGAGAAGGGCATATTTATAATAGTTATGTGAATAGGCCGGGTATTATTAGAACAACTATGTGAGTGATTGGTGGATATCAGTAAAATTAAAGGTAAAAAATATTTCAAAAATGACGACAAGCATGTATATGTACAGTAGTTATGACCGTGACCCATATTAAGCACATAAAGAGCATAAGATAAGATATCACCAGAAATTTGTCTTTTTCTTATTGTCTTTGATGAAGCATTGATGTCTTGATTCTTGTAGAAAAGTTGTCGGTAATAGCCATCATTGTAAAAAAAAAGAGTAAAAATGCAATCAAATGATTTATTTTGTATTCTCAATGTTTTTGCCAATCGACTATCAGTATTATTAAGTCGACTAGCTATTTTGAGAAATTTTAATTTTGACTGGTTATTTTACAGTTACTTGATTACATCTATTTTGAAGCAATCAATTGCATCCTACCAGTTAACTACATATTCTTTGATTTCACAGACTTTTATAAGCTCAGAAATGTTTCTTTTTCCATGTGATATCTTTCCACCGAATACCAATAGATTTAAAGTAGATTCAGACACATATATTCAAAATTTACGGCCACCGATTTTTGCTGAAATCATAGATAGATTTTGTTTACAGATTTTCAAGAATTACGGCAACAGAATTTAATATTTTTCAATGCTTTGTCGAAATTTTTGACTTTTGCTTTTGGCACCATTCTCTATTATGCTTTTCGTCTGTTTCACTCATTAACGGTTGGCATTAAATGCAAGATTATTTTCCCTCATTACAAAGAAAAGTTAATTTATTTTCTTTGAAATTCAATTATTATGGTGACTAAGTTGTTAGTAGGTTAAATTAATAAAAAATTTGAAAAGAATGGACAGATGATGGTCTTATGGTGTTTTGACGAATGTAATCAAGAGAATTAGTGGTGTTGAAGTTCTTGAGGAATAGAATATAGGAAGTAGGATTTAAGTTAGTCTTTGAACTATTAATTTGGAAATATAGAGAATATTCTGAGAACCATGTCCGAAAATAATGTAAGTGATCAAGATATTAGTGTTAAAGGATTATATCATGCTAAATTGAGTCTAGTATCAAGGATGTAAATTATGTTGGAATTGAGAATTCATGTATGAGTAATTGTTAAGAAAAATCTTCTTGAAATGATTGGGTGAATTAAATGGGATTGACATAAGCTAGAATGAGGTGCTTTTGGATATGATAAAAGAAATAATTGAAATTTTTGACAATGAGTTTAATGGTGTTATTAAGTTGATATAGAATTACTATGATGAGGTAAGTTGGAATTATTAGACATGTATCAATGGTACATAAATGTTATTAAAGGTTTGAAGGATTTATTGCAACGTATGTTTAACATATTGATTAAAGGATTTGAGGATAAAAATAGATGATAGATTAAGATCATGATATTTAGGGGATGATATTGAATGACTTGATAGAAGTTTAGAATAAGAAAAGATAGTTACCCAATATGAAGGTGAATATGTTCCTTTATGTGTGTGTTTTCTTATATCAACCCATAGATATATCCATGCAAGCTAGAGGATATCAATTGAAGAACTTATGAGTAAAAGAAATCCTTATGGTTAAGTTATATGGCAAATCACTCAAGTGAATAGACATATTAAAAAGTAAAGATGTTATACAGAAAAGATATCCCTAATTATTTAGGTAATAAGGTTGGTAACTCTGAATAATGCCTTCATTTCATTCCCAACATGTGGTAGGATGGATTGAAATTCGGGGACCAAATTTCTTAAGGGGGGAAGAATGTAACATCCCGTAATTTTTAGATATTTTCCTTAGAAATTCTTTGCCTTACATATATGCATAGAAATGTTATAATATTAATGGAATAGGTAAAGAAAGAAAACCTAAGAGGAAATATTAGAAATAAACATGCTAAAGAAAGGTGAAATTCTTAGGTAAAGAAAGATAAATTTTTGTGAAGTAAGTAAATGTCTTAAAATTTCAAGAAGATTGGATTAGGATAATTTTTCTTAATTTAAGGGCAAAAGTTACTAAGTTTAGTATCTCCACCCGTAATTGGGCTTTAACCTATGGACACTTCATATAGAGTTTTTATACTTCACATGAATTTTTAGCAAGCCAATAGGATATCCCAAGGAAGAAATAAAACATAGACTTGAACTAAGATATAGAAATTGGACCGGTAGCCCAAAAATCATGAAAATGTGAACAAGCCCATTATGAAAGGTATAATTTTAACCAAAGTAAAGAAAATGAGCAAGAATGAGCCCAAACCCAAGAGGAAAAATAAAAATAAAATTAAAGTGATGAAATAATGGTGTAATTAAGATTTGGTGACATAGCATTAAGACAAAAATTTAGCAAGTGGTGAGATTCTACATTCATCATTTTGGCAAGTGGCATAATAATACAAGGCTTTAGGACAAAAACATCTATATCCTACACTCATAATTTTAGCAAGTGGTATGATAAGACATAGCATTAGGACAAAATATCTCTATCCCACATAAATAATTTCAACCAAATAATGGAGATTGAAGGGCTAGAAATTTGCCACTTAAAAAGGCAACCTATCATAATTGATTAAGACAAAAGAAAAAGTAAATGAATCCCTAAATCAAAGGGACCTTGTCCCATATCTTAAGAACATATTCTCATAATTTTCAAAATAAAAATCTCCTTTTCCTATGCATATCTTGACTAAGGAAGAGGAAGACAAGAACATAAGTCGTTTGTTTTCCAAAAATTCAACAAAGTGTATCCTAATTATGATAAGGTAGACCCATAATCATGAAAGTTGAATTATTTGGTGGCCTATATAAGGAAACTCACCCTTACAATATTAGAATTTCGTCCAAGTAAGGGAGAGGAAAAAATAGAAGCAGGGTAAAGAGAGGAAAGAAAAGGAAGAAAGGAAGAAAGAGGAAGGAGAAGTCTAGGAGACTAAGTGCTCCAGGTAAGTTTAACAATATTTCTTTTTTAAGAAAACTTTTGAAACTTATAATATTTATATGAGATTTTGATCTTAGAACTGTGATGATTGGTCATGGATGTTGCTATGTCATGTTACATATTGATCTTGCATGTGATGTATGCTTGAATACTTAGGCCAGTATAAAAAGTTCTGCATAGGTATGGCTATGGGTGGCAAAATTTTAAACTTCGGTATTTTAATTTCTGAGAATTATCTGTAGGGAATTAAAATAAATGGTTAACATAAGAATTAAAGATATATGTGTCACAGATTTTTATCCACTGGAATAATTCAATTTAGAGTCCATATGAGGTATTTATGGTCTGATTAGTAAGCAAATGTCAGAAAATGGTTCATCAGCGAAGAATATGTTAGGATAGCTTTGGTAGTTTAATTTCTGGGAATTATCTGTAGGGAATTAAAATAAATAGTTAACATAAGAATTACATATATATGTGTGACGGATTTTAAGCCACTGAAATCATTCAATTTAGAGTCCATATGAGGTATATATGGTCCGATTAGTAAGCAAAGGTCAGAAAATGGTTCGTCAGCGAAGAATATGTTAGGATAGTTTCGGTATTTTAATTTCTGGGAACACTCTATAAGGAATTAAAATAATTGGTTAACATATGAATTATATATATATATATCTGTGTGTGTGTGTGTGTGTCACGGATTTTTAGCCACTGGAATCACTTAATTTGGAATTCATATGAGGGAGATATGGACAAAGTTGTAGCTAAAGGTCAGAAACTATCCAAGAGGAACTATCCTGTACTTTGAGGGAGTAATATCACCTTGATTTCTTAAGATTTCGCTAAACAGTTCAACATAATAGTTTTAGATAATTGTTTTATCTTGAAATGGACAACAAGATCACCTACATCGGAGTTCAATTGAGGAAGTTATGCTCTGATTAGTAAGAAAAGGTTAGATGTGATGAAAACCTACATCAAGAAAATAAAGGAATAAAATTAATATTTAAGAAAGAAGATGAATCTTATAAATGAAAATAATAAATGACTAGTATAGCCATAGCCATTGCCATTGTATGAACTTCTTACCATTTTAAGTGTGAAATTTTGACATGAAAATATTTTATAAAGTGATATTTGAAATGGTTATGTTCATGGCATGATTACCAATGATTTTTGGTAATAGTTATATTTTGATGAACATACTTGTTATTGAAAGCATAGTTTTGACTATCATTATGAAAAGAAAAGAAATGAGCACGGTCACACAGCAATATGTGTGGTGTACCAGTAGGGGACGCCTTACCAACGGTTATGATCATGATAATGAGAAAAGAAAGAGAAATTGGGCCATGTCGGACGGAGCGAGAAAAGCCCGTACCGGAGAGTAGAGGATACTCACCCTGACCGGGGTAGCTTGAAATGAGAATAAGTTGATGGCCATCATATGATATTTTGAAAATAGTTAATCCTGTCATACATATTATTACAGTATGATTCTTATGTGCATAGATATAATGCATTCATGTGACCAAAGATATTTTCTGTAGTTTATACAGCTGAACATGACGTGATGAGCTATATTGATGATGATTTATTATTGAACTTACTGGGATTTAATTCTCACTATATTTTCATGTCATGTACAGAAAATTATTTATGCAGCTTTTGTTTCTAAGGCCCTGGCTTTTAGTGCACATTGGATCGAGTTACTTTATGTTGGGCAGATCTCATAATCAAATAAGATGTTTATGGTAGAGTTGGCTCAGATCCCGGTGAAGGTGCAACCACCCGCACCTGCATCTCTGGAATTGGTCAACCAAAATAAACAAGATGTAAATATCTATGTGTTTGACATGTTGCATGTATGTTTTGATTAATGATGTGTATGTGAACTCAATATTGTATAATAATAAAGGAAAAAAAAGGTTGTTACATTAGCCCTATTGCACCTTGATACCTTAGCTAGTAGAGGCGGTGCTAGCCTCGTGTGACGGCCAAGACAGGGAGTTATTGTTATCGGGGAGAGCGGGATGCCTCTTATTGTTGATATGTGATTTACCCTCCCTTGCTGTGTGCTTGGGATTATTTATTGTATTGGTTCTAATATGGAAACCTCCTAAAGCATGTGAAATCTTTTATTGCATCACAGTATTTGTTTATAATCGTATTATACTGTATTTGGTTTTGAATATTGGGCTATATTGTGAAATGAGTATATTTGAAATACGGGTTCCATATGGATGTACTTCTGAATTGTACTTTCTATATGATAAACTTTAAAGTATAAGTCATCCATATGCTAACCTAAGCGGTTATAGAAGGTCTTATCTGCTCACTGAGTTGTAAAACTCACTACACGTTGTGGATATATTTTTTCAGATAAGGAGACAGAGTCTAGTCCTGCGGATAGGTGATCAGCTAGACTTTCTACTCTCTGGGTGAGCCTACGTTGCTTCTAAGGCTCACGTTATTTGTATTGTATTTGTATTCTAGAGTATGCTCTATATGCCACAGGCAGGATCCTTGCTTCTGTCATTACTATGGTGTTTATAGACTTAATTTGTATATTGTATATGTATATGGGAATCTATATGTATCGATTTACACGATGACGAATTGAATTATGCATATTTATGGAAATACCTGTTCATAGTATATGGGTTTCATGTGCCTTAAAATTAGGGGCGTGACACATCTAATCCTATATTTTATGAATGGACCATGCATATAGAAGTTGGTTGTCATTTTATTAGAGAAAAGATTTTGTCAAGGACTCTTACCATAAGCTTTGTTAATTCTAAGGATAAGTTATTTGACATCTTCACCAAGTCCCTAAGAAGTCCACGGATAAAATATATTTGGAACAAGCTTAGTGCATATGACCTATATGTTTTAGCTTGAGGGGGGAGTGTTAAAATGAATGTAAATAGATTATGAATCTATTAGAATTATGTGTGATTATGATGTATAAATCATATCCCTTAATTTAAGAAATTATAGTTATGGTCATATCCCTTGAATTAGGGACCGTAATTATGTTTATAATTAATAACTTGTATGTATATTTTCCTATAAATATTAAGGACTAATGTAGGCCTCATACATGGACTACATTTTCATTATTTTATTTTTCTCCTCTCTTTCTCTGACTTTACAGCTTTGAAGAGAATGAAAAATGTTAAAGCAGTAGGATTTGATAATATATCTCTTGAGGTGTAGAAAGGTTTAGATAGGAAAGGTATAAGTTAGTTCACTAAGTTGTTTAATATGATAATGAGATATAAGAAAATTCCAGATGAATGAAGAAGAAGTACATTAATTTCTATCTATAAAAATAAAGGGAATATATAGACTTGTGTCAACTATAGGGTGATTAAACTCATGAGCTACACTATGAAGTTATGGGAGAAGATCATTGAGCAGAAATTAAGAAAAGAGACTCAAGTCACAGAGATCAATTTAGTTTCATGCTAGGAAGATCAACCATAGAAGCTATTTACTTATTGTATATATTGATGGAAAGATATCAAAAGAAACAAAAAGATCTATATATAGTTTTTATTGATTTGGAAAAGGCATATGATAGAGTGCTGAGAGAGGTTTTATGGAAGGTTTTAGAAAAGAAAGGAGTACGTATTGCGTATATTCGAGTAATCTAAGATATGTATGATAAGATTACAACTTGGGTGAGAATACAAAATGGAGACACTCACAACTATCGGGCTACATCAAGGGTTATCTTTGAGCCCATATCTTTTTAACTTGATTTTGGACGCAGTTACTGAACATATACAAGATTTAGGGCCTCAATGTATGATTTTTACAGATGATATAGTTTTAGTTGGTGAATCAAAAGATAAAATAAATAAGAAGTTAGAGTTATGGAGACAAGTTTTAGAAACACATGGCTTTCGTATAAGTAGAAATAAAACATAATATATGAAATGTAACTTTAGTAAAAAGTGAACAAATACGAACTTAGAAGTAAAACTTGGAGAACATTTATTAAAACAAGTCACAAGTTTCAAATATCTTGTGTCCATTATATAGAATGACGGTGAAGTAAAGAAGGATGTAAACCATAGGATTCAAGCGGAATGGATGAAATAGAGGAAGGCTTTGAGTGTCATTTGCGATAGAAAAGTGCCACTCAAAGTTAAAGAAAAATTCTACTGTACAGCTATAAGACCTGCTATATTGTATGGTACTGAATGTTGGGTGGTTAAAAGATAATATGAAGATAAACTCAATGTTGTAGAGATGCGAATGTTGCGATGGATGTGTGGACACACTAGAAGAGATATGATTAGAAGTGAGTACATTAGAGAAAAAGTTGGAGTAGCACCTATTATGGAGAATATAGTAGAATCTCGTTTAAGGTGGTTTGACTATGTGTGGAGAAGACCGACAGAAGCCCTATTGAGAAGAGTAGATTGGATGGAGAGCAGTCTGATAGTTAGAGGTAAAAGAAGGAAAAAAAATTGGTGAAACTATTAAAAAAGTTTTAACAATTAACAATTTATCTGTTGATCTCATTCATAATAGGATACTGTGACGACGTTTGATCCATGTAGCCGACCCCACTTAGTGAAAAATATTTGGTTGCTGTTGTTGTTGTTGTTGTTGTATTTGTATCAGTTGGAGATAGTTAGTAACAATAATAGTGCAAATACTGCTGCTAAAAACAAGTATATCTTAGCCCCACATGATGTTATTTTATTTATGTTTTAATTTGCTTGCTGAATGACATTCAAGAATCAAGACCAGTAATTAGTTTACTCCAATAAGTAGTTGCAGCAATGGCCCATTATTGTATGAGTTTGAAGTTGCCAAATCAATTAGTAACATGGTCATGTACTTTACACCGTGTCTGAAATTATCTATGAGCCAAATTTTAATAGTGTCCTATTAACAGAAGCTGGACATGGTTTTTTTGATGTTATTTGCTGAATCCTTTATTTGAGACATTAGGCTAAAAGGTATATGATTTTATTACCTGATGATTAATTTTGACTATGTAGTTCTTCTGTGGTTGATGCTAGGATCTCAGTCAAACAATGGATTCATAGCTGTTGATATTGAAAGGTCATCTCTAGTTTTATGTGGTAAAGTTTTTTTGGATGCTAATGCAATCAAGAAAGCACTGGCTGCCTTGTTTGAGCTTGTTATATTTGTGCGAGGATGAATTCCTTTACCTGCAAGGTAATTTTGTTGTCATATAACAAATTCATCATGAAAGTAATATTTTATAACTGGATGCTTCAAATTTCAGGATCCTAGTATCTGAAGATTCTGTTTTTGTATTGTTTGCAAGATAAAAATTTAGAGTTGTACAGATTTGTTAGTCTCTATTGATGTAGGAATAATTTTTTCTACCTAGAGCATTGCTCCTTCATTTCAAACTAGAAATACTAGTGGCTCTACTCTATTTGAATCACCAACAGCTGTTGTCTTTGTTTCTTTTGATCAATATTCAAACCTTAAGAGTGAAAATGCATGCAAATTGCAATAAGATACGATCTGGTTTTGCTTTGCTCGTTATTCTTCATGTATAAATGTGTTGTAGTCCATGGCTGCATAGCAAGTACTTATCATATATTTTTCATGAACTAGAGTGGTAGTAGTGGTACATCTTGAACTAAGAACTAATGTAACTAGTTGAAACTGATTAAACATCTGTACTTAATGATTAAAATAAGAAATGCATGTTATACAAATACTAGTGATACTAAGAGATGATGTGAAAAACAAAACAAAATATTGTTTAACATATGAGACAAATATTCATCTGCTTGTTGCATATGCATTATTTAATTTATATGTGTAGTTAATGCCTATTGTGGGAAAATGTTTGGTTGTTGTTGTTGTTGTGTAGTTAATACCTATGGTGTCATCCAGATTGGTAATAACTAAGCATCAGCATAACAAATAAACTTGGCCAGAAAATATCTTCATTGCAAAAATATGAATATCTGACTAAGCTGGCAAGACTATTTCCTTTTCCTTATATATGACTTATCCTGCCTCAGGTGCAACATTAAAATTACATGGTATTTGTCTTGCCAACAGGGTGCATGCTAGAGACCCAATTCAAGAATAGAAGTAATAAACAAAAAGAACTAAAATGATGTAGGAGTATTAAGATTATCTCTGAATTATGGTTAAAGAGAGTGATGTCTTCGCCCAAGAAGTCCATAAGTAATAATAGTAGATATGTGCTATGCCCTGATCTGAGTAAGAAACTTAGCCTCATTTGTTTCTCCATTCTCCAGCTATGTGCTACCTTGGAATAAGCTCTTAAGTATTCTAAGAGAGAATTGGGTGTCTGAAGTCTTTGGATTAGTTTCTCAAAATTCGTTATAAAGGGTTTGGAATTAACAAGGAAAACAAAATTATGTGACAATGCGTGGTTTATGGAATTTCGTGGTTAAGAACGAATGCTCGTATCTTCAAGGGCATATTTTTGACTTTGTTATGGGATATAATTGTGTATATTGCTTCTCTTTGGTGTTTTATAGGTGGTTTATTTAAGGGAACCATTTAAATATGCAAAGAGATTGGACAGTTCTTTTACACTATTTAGTTTTAAAGGTTGTTTCTTTGTCCTGTTTTTGATTTTTATTTGTATTTTTTGGTTTGAGGATTTCTAATTCTCTAACTTTTTGTACTTTATTCTCTTTCTAATATAATTTCTTCTTTCATAAAAGAAAATTGTTTCCCTTTAATTACAACACCTCTGTTATGATTCAGCTATTAGTAGTGTTTCATTCTTGTGTATAATTACATTCTGCTATTGCATTATTTAAAATATAGGGTTAGGAATTTCCCATTCTAATGTCTCTGTATCTTTGATTCATGATATGACTATAAAGTTATGCATTTTATGTATAAAAGTTACATTAAAATAATGGTAAGGTAAATGTAAACTAATACAGGAAAGATAAGCAATGATAGTTTCAAACATAGTGATGGTTGACACTTTCATGCTATGTCCTAAAACCATTTGAGCTTTACTATCTCCCTAGTTGCTTCTATTCTTTTATTGTTAATTCTTTTTGCATCTTGATCTGTAATTTTTCTATCGAATCAGTTTTGTAGGTATCCCTTCTGTCTCAAAGCTCTCTTTTAGTCAAGTAGCTTTTCACCTTCTATCAAGCTATCAAAATGGAAACTTCGTGGCTTCATTTAGTCATGGTCCTTCAACTATTGATTCATTGGAGCTTGTAAAGGCCCTTTTAACCAAGGTCATAAATTGAACCTACATGTTCAGTTGGATGCATGAATCTTTTATGACTGAAATAAGCTTTTGTTTTTTACTTTTAGATAATGTGGTATTTTTACATATATTCTATCTATCCTGCAGTTGAAAGAAAATAAAATCTCTGCATACCTGATTAATATCAATAAAGGTGGAAAGACTCTAGCCAGTAAGTGTGAACAGCCAGATGGCAGAATATTTTTTTATCATGAGTATAAATATATTGAAACATAATCATTACTACTAGGTTAATAAACCTTCACAGCTTGTCAAAAAAATAATAAACTGGATGATATTCTGACTAGTACTCTTCTGCCTTTTCCATATTTGAAAAATGATTTCATTCAGCCTTTTCTTACAAAGTTATGATTAATTTTTTTCATTGCAAAAGCAAGGCCTTTTAAAGAAATCTTATAGACTCACTTATTGAATTTGAGGTTGTTAATCTCCCTAGGATAAGGTACAGGGGGGACTTCTTTTCACTTTATGAGCAATCCTTTCTGTCATTTGATCCATTTCCAGTTATAGCACTAACTACCTTATCACAAACAAGAAGGAGAAATAAAGGAAAAGGAATATAGATCTTAAACTTAAAATGTCAATTCAATATATCAATAATCAAGAATAACAATAATAACAATAATAACTAACTAGAGCCATATTTATAAGCATGATATAGGTTTCCTATTCTATTAGGATACTACAATATGAGCTAATAAGACCATAGGATTAGTAGTCTTTATTCAAATCTCTAATTAAACCCTAAGTTGCTTGAATTTTCTAATTTTAAACCTTAATAGCCAAATTACAATTACATTGTTATATAATAAAATTAATGTGAAGTTAGAGATAATTGGAGAAAAACAATAGAGTGAAATGTAGTCCTTATGTGAGGCTTACTCTAGTCTTTAATATTTATGGGAAGAGTTATAGACAAGATAATAATTACATATATAAAAAGGCTCATAATTACATCCCTAATTATTTCCTAAATCAAGAGATATGACAACTATCTCTTAATTACATATTAATCTATTTACATTAATTCTAATGCTGCCTCTCAAGTTGGAGCATATGTCATATACACTAAATTTGTTACAAATATGATTTATATACAGACTCCTTAAGGTCTTTGTGAAATTACCAGCTTACTAATTATTGCAGTTGGCAAAGTTTATAGTAAGGGTCCCTGGCCAAAATCTTCTCCCTATTGAAATAATAATCAACTTCTATGTGCTTGGTATATTCATGGAATACGAAATTAGAGGTAATATATAGTGTAGGCTGATTATCACAAGTGAGTATCATCTTGTCAACTTCTCCCAATCATAACTCTTGCAGCAATTGCTTAATCCATATTCATATGTAGCTAGGTCCATGGCATGATATTCAGCTTCTACACTAAATCTAACTACCACTTCTTGTTTTTTGCTTTTCCAATAAATCCTTCAATAAATACACAATAGCCTATGGTGGATTATTGATATAAGAAATATCTTTCCTAATTATCGTATGCATACCTAATTATTCATGCATGTTGATGATTTTCATATAATAGTCCTTTCGTAAGATAACTCTTGATATATCTTAGAATGTGAATCGTTGCATCCCAATGATTTGTGTGTGGAAATTGTAAGAATTGACTTTCTACACTTATAGCAAAAGAAATATTTAGTCGAGTGATCATGAGATAGTTTAATTTTCTCATAAGTCTTTAACATTTACAAGGATCAGGTAAAGGTTTCCCCTGTATGGGCAGGAGTTTAACATTTAAGTCCATAAGACTTTAACCTCCTCCAGTGTTAGGTTTCCCCTGTATGAGATCACAATGCCAGTGTTAGATTTTGCCACCTCAATATATAAGAAATACTTTAACCTCCTCCAGTCTTTAGTTTGGAAATGCTTAAAGAGATGTTGCTTGAGCTAGAAAATTTCTTCTTGATTATTCCTTGTGATGATAATGTCATTTACATAGACAACTA
This sequence comes from Gleditsia sinensis, assembly GCA_037074535.1. Classification (NCBI taxonomy): domain Eukaryota; kingdom Viridiplantae; phylum Streptophyta; class Magnoliopsida; order Fabales; family Fabaceae; genus Gleditsia; species Gleditsia sinensis. The sequence continues at coordinate 49,384,599 of CM073469.1, forward strand.
GATAAATACAATAGTCAGAAGACCAATGTATATAAAAAATTGAGTGGTCAGCTTCCCTATGAGTCATCTCAAATAGTTGAATCACACTACTAAATCAGTTGAACCAAGTTCACGGGGATTGTTTTAATTTATAGATAGATTGCCAAAGTTTGCATAAAATTCCAAACTCTTCATGGGCAAGAAAGCTTGGTGGTTACTCTATATATACTTCTTCCTCGAGATCCCCATGAAGGAAGGCTTTTTTTGGTGACAAGTTGATAAAGAGGCCAATGTTGCATAGCAGAAATGGATAATAAAAGTTGAATAGAAACAATTTTTTCAACTAGAGAGAAGGTATCAATATAGTTCAATCCAAAATTTGTGTGTAACCTTTGGCAAGTTAAACCTTGGCAATTAGTTGAGTTTTAATATGATTAATAATGCCATCTATGCCAAACTTAATTGTAGAGACCTAGCAACATCCAACAGTAGATTTGCCAAAAGGTAGATGTGCTAATTTCCAAGTGCCACTTGCTTGTAATATAGTCATTTCATCAACCATTGTTTGCCATCACCCAAGGTGAGAGAGAGCCTCCTAGGTTGTTTTAGGAATAGAAATAGAAAATAAAGAAGAGAAATAAGTATAATAGGGAGATGATAAATGATGATAACTTATAAAATTATAGATAGGATGAGGATTATGAGAAGAATGCAAACCTTTCCAAATGGTAATGAAAAAACCATCGACAGAAGACAGGCTCAGAGACTATTAGAGGTTGGAATTAGGTGTGAAGCAACAAGAATATATACAATGTCTACAGGATGAGTGTTAAAGGTACAATAATGATATATCTAAAGAGTGGGTGCTAAGTGTAAGGTGGAATCCACTGGTGCCTTAGGAAATGAAACAATGGAAAGGTTGAGAGAGGGGATAAGATGAGCATCAGTAATAGCGGACTAATCAATAGAAGTAGATGGCTAGTAATAAGAAGATTACTTGAGAAAGGTAACATTTGCAGACACAAAAAATAACGAGTCACAAGAGAGTGACATTTGTACCTTTTTTAGAGTCTAGAATATCAAAGGAAGATGCATTTAAAAGATTTAGCTGAAAAATTGTCATGACCTGGATTAAGATTATGAACAAGACAAACATATCCAAATATAAGAGGAGGGAGATGATACACTACTTAGCAATATGAGAGAATGACTAACCTAATTTTTGAGCATAAGGATAGTATACAATTGATTAAGTAACATACTGTAAGAACCACATCACTCCATAAAAAGAAAGAGGAACATGATGATGGAGCAACAAATTATAGATTGTCTTAGTAAAGTGACGATTTTTGCGTTCAACCATGCCATTTTGTTGTGATGTGTCAGCATAAGAAGATTGATAAAAAATACCTAGTGTAATCATAAAATTTTAAAAAGAGGCAGAAAAATATTTATATGCATTATCACTTCGCAAAATTTTAATAGATGTATCATATTGAGTGTGAATCTTAGTGCAAAACTGTTTGAAAATAGAGAATAATTTGGATCAGTATCTCATTAAAAAAAACCATGTGCAATGAGACTAATCATTAATAAATGTAACAAAATACTTAAAACCAAGAGTAGAACAAGTACGGCTAGGTCTCTAAACATTAGTATGAACCAAAAAAAAGCAAGTCTCAATTTTAATTTGACTCTGTTTAGAAAAAGACACAAGAGAATGTTTGCTTAATTGACATGACTCATAGTTAGAAGATTTTTAAATATGAAAGATTTGGCATCATTTGTTGAAGTTTAGCAAGGTTAAGATGTAACATCCCATAATTTTTAGATATTTTCCATAGAAATTCTTCACCTTACATATATGCATAGAAATGTTCTAATATTAATGGAATAGGTAAAGAAAGAAAACCTAAGAGGAAATATTAAAAATAAACATGCTAAAGAAAGGTGAAATTCTTAGGTAAAGAAAGATAAATTTTTGTGAAGTAAGTAAATGTCTTAAAATTTCAAGAAGATCATATTAGGGTAATTTTTCTTAATTTAAGAGTAAAAGTTACTAAGTTTAGTATCTCCACCAATAAATTGGGCTTTTACCTATGGACACTTCATATAGGGTTTTTCCACTTCACATAAGTTTCTAACAAGCCCATTGGATAACCTAAGCAAGAAATAAAACATAGACTTGGATTAGGATATAGTAATTGGACCGATAGTCCAAAAATTATGAAAATGTGACCAAGCCCTCCAAGAAAGGTAGAATTTTATTCAAAGCAAAGAAAATGGGTAGGAATAAGCCCAAATCCAAGAGGAAAAATAAAATAAATTAAATTAGGTGATGATATAATAATGTAATAATAATAAAGATTAGGTTACATGGCATTAAGAAAAAAATTTAGCAAGTGGTGTAATTCTACATTCATAATTTTGGCAAGTGGCATGATAATACAAGGCTTTAGGACAAAAACATCTATATCCTACACTCATAATTCTAGCAAGTGGTATGATAGTACATGAAATTAGGACAAAACATTCATATCCCACACAAATAATATCAACCAAATAATGGAGATTCAAGGGCTAGAAATTTGCCACCTAAAAAGGCAAACTTATCATACTTGTTTAAGACAAAAGAAAATGGAAATGAATCCCTAAATCAAAGGGACCTTGTCCCTTATCTTAAGAACATATCATCATAATTTTCAAAATACAAATCTCCTTTTCTTATGCATATCTTGACTAAGGAAGAGGAAGACAAGAACATAAGTTGTTTGTTTTCCAAAACTTCAACAAAGTGTATCCTAATTGTGATAAGGTAGACCCATGATCATGAAAGGTGAATTATTTGGTGGTCTATATAAGAAAACCCACCCTTACAACATTAGAATTTCGTCCAAGTGAGGGAGAGGAAAAATAGAAGCAAGGTAGAGTGAGGAAAGGAGAGAAAGAAAGGAAGAAAGAGGAAGGAGAAGTTTAGGGGACTAAGTGCTCCAGGTAAGTTTAACAATATTTCTTTTTGAAGAAAACTTTTGAAACTTATAATATTTATATGAGATTTTGATCTTAGAACTTTGATGATTGGTCATGGATGTTTCTATATCATGTTACAAATTGATCTTGCATGTGATGTATGTTTGAATACTTTGGCTGGTATAGAAAGTTCTGCATAGGTTTGGCTATGGTGGCAAAATTTTTGAGCTTCTGTGTTTTAATTTCTGGGACTTATCTGTAGGGAATTAAAGTAAATGGTTAACATAAGAATTAAAGATATATGTATCAAGGATTTTCAACCACTGGAATAATTCAATTTGGAGTCCGTATGAGGGAGATATGAGCCGATTAGTCGGCAAAGGTCAGAAAATAGTTCATCAGGGAGAAATATGTTAAAATACCTTCTGTATTTCAATTTCGTGGAATTATCTGTATGGAATTAAAATAAATGGTTAACATAATAATTAAAGATATATTTGTCACGGATTTTCAGCCACTGGAATCATTCAATTTGGAGTCCATATGAGGAAGATATGAGCCGATTAGTAGTCAAAGGTCAGAAAATGGGTCATCAAGGAAGAATATGTTAGGATAGCTTCGGTATTTTAATTTTTAGGAATTATCTGTAGGGTATTAAAATAAAAGGTTAACATAATAATTAAAGATATATGTGTCACGGATTTGTAACCACTGGAATAATTCAATTTGGAGTCCATATAAGGTAGATATGGTTCGATTAGTAAGCAAAGGTCAGAAAATTGTTCATCAGGGAAGAATATGTTAGGATAGCTTCGGTATTTTAATTTATGGGAACCCTCTATAGGGAATTAAAATAATTGGTTAACATATGAATTATAGATATATGTGTCACGGATTGTTTACCACTGGAATTATTTAATTTATAATTCTTATGAGGGAGATATGGACAGATTAGTAGGTAAAGGTCAGAACCTATCTGAGAGGAACTAACCTTTACTTTGAGGGAGTATATTACCTTAATTTCTTAATATTTCACTAAAATGTTCAACATAATAGTTTTAGATAATTGTTTTATCTTCAAATTGACAATAAGATCACCTAGATCGGAGTTCAATTGAGGGAGTTATGCCCTAATTAGTAAGAGAAGGTTAGATAGGATGAAAACCTGCATCAAGAAAATAAAGAAATAAAATTAATATTTAAAAAAGAAGATGAATCTTATAAATGAAAATAATAAATGACTAATATAGCCATAGCCATTGCCATTGTATGAACTTCTTAACATCTTAAGTGTGAAATTTTGACATGGAAATATTTTATAAAGTGATATTTGAAATGGTTATGTTCATGGCATGATTACCAATGATTTTTGGTAATACTTATATATTTTGATGAACATACTTGTTATTGAAAGCATATTTTTGGCTATCATTGTGAAAAGAAAAGAAATGAGTACAGTCACATGGCAATCCATGTGGTGCACCAGCAGGGGACGCCCTACCAACAGTTATGATTATGATTATGAGAAAAGGAAGAGAAAGTGTGCCATGTCGGACGGAGCAAGAAAAGCCAGAGAGTAGAGGATACTCATCCTGACTGGGGTAGCTTAAAATGAGAATAAGTTGATGGCCATCATATGATATTCTGAAAATAGTTAATCATGTCATACATATCATTACTGTATGATTCTTATGTGCATAGATATAATGCATTCATGTGACCAAAGATATTTTCTGTAGTTTATACAGCTGAACATGATGTGATGAGCTATATTAATGATGATTTATTGTTGAACTTACTGGGATTTAATTCCCACTATATTTTCATATCATGTTCAGAAAATTAGTTATGCATATTTTTTCTATGGCTCTGGCTTTTAGTGCACATTGGATCAAGTTACTTTATGTTGGGCAGATCTCAAAATCAAATAAGATGTTTGTGGTCGAGTTGGCTCAGATCCCGGTGAAGGTGCAACCACCTGCACCTGTATCTCCGGAATTGGTCAACCAAAATAAACAAAATGTAAATATCTTTGTGTTTGATATGTTGTATGTACGTTTTGATTAATGATGTAACATCCTTAATTTCGTTTCTTTTATTGATAAAGGAACATAAAAAAAAATTAATTAAGGAAATAAAATTTATTAGAAAATATTTTAGATATCTAAGGAAATATAGTCCTTAGAAATTCTTCACCTTATGTATATGCATAGAAAATGTTTCTAACATTAAGAGAACAAATAAAGAAGGAAAATCTAATAGGAAAGAAATTAGAAATAACATACTAAAGAGATGCAAAATTCTTGGATAAGGAAGATAAATTTTTAGAAATAAGTAAATGTCTTAAAATTTCAAAGAACATTGAATTAGGGTAATTTTTCTTAATTCAAGGACTATAGTTACTAAGTTTAAAATCATTACCCATACATTGGGCTTTTACCTATGGACACTTCATATAGAGTTTTTCCACTTCACATAAGTTTCTAGCAAGCCCATTGGATAACCTAAACAAGAAATTAAACATAGACTTGGACTAGGATATAGTAATTTCACCAATAGCCCAAAAATTATGAAAATGTGACCAAGCCCTCCAAGAAAGGAAGAATTTTATCCAAAGCAAAGAAAATGGGTAGGACAAGCCCATAATGGGTAGGAATAAGCCCAAATCCAAGAGGAAAAATAAAATAAAATAAATTAGATGATGATATAATAATAAGAATAAAGATTAGGTTACATGGCATTAAGACAAAAATTTAGCAAGTGGTGTGATTCTACATTCATCATTTAAGCAAGTGGCATGATAATACAAGGCTTTAGGACAAAAACATATATATCCTACACTCATAATTTTAGCAAGTGGTATGATAATACATGGTATTAGGACAAAACATTCATAGCCCACACAAATAATATCAACCAAATAATGGAGATTCAAGGGCTAGAAATTTGCCACCTAAAAAGGCAAACCTATCATACTTGTTTAAGACAAAAGAAAATGGAAATGAATCCCTAAATCAAAGGGACCTTGTCCCATATCTTAAGAACATATTATCATAATTTTTAAAATACAAATCTCCTTTTCCTATGCATATCTTGACTAAGGAAGAGGAAGACAAGAACATAAGTTGTTTGTTTTCCAAAAATTCAACAAAGTGTATCCTAATTGTGATAAGGTAGACCCATGATCATGAAAGGTGAATTATTTGGTGGTCTATATAAGAAAACCCACCCTTACAACATTAGAATTTCGTCCAAGTGAGGGAGAGAAAAAAATAGAAGCAAGGTAGAGTAAGGAAATGAGAGGAAGAAAGGAAGAAAGAGGAAGGAGAAGTCTAGAAGACTAAGTGCTCCAAGTAAGTTTAACAATATTTCTTTTTGAAGAAAACTTTTGAAACTTATAATATTTATATGAGATTTTGATCTTAGAACTTTTATGATTGGTCATGATGTTGCTATATCATGTTACATATTGATCTTGCATATGATGTATGTTTGAATACTTAGGTTGGTGTAGATAGTTCTGCATGGTTATGGCTATGGGTGGCAGAATTTTAAGCTTCGGTATTTTAATTTCTGGGAACAATCTATAAGGAATTAAAATAAATGGTTAACATAAGAATTAAAGATATATGTGTCCCGGATATTTAGCCACTGGAATCATTCCATTTGGAGTTCATATGAGGTAGCTATGGTTTGATTAGTAGTCAAAGGTCAGAAAATGAATCATCAGGGAAGAATATGTTAGGATAGCTTCGGTAATTTAATTTCTGGGAATTATTGGTAGGGAATTAAAATAAATGGTTAACTTAAGAATTAAATATATGTATGTCATGGATTTTTAGCCACTGGAATCATTCAATTTGGCGTCCACATGTGGTAGATATGGTCTGATTAGTAAGCCAAGGTCAGAAAATGGTTCATCAGGGAAGATTATGTTAGGACAGCTTTTGTATTTTAATTTCTGGGAATTATTTGTATGGAATTAAAATAAATGGTTAACATGAACCTTATATATCTATGTCTCATGGAAATATGCTCACTGAAATTATGCAATTTGGAGTTCATATGAGGTAGATATGATCCGATTAGTAAGCAAATGTCAGAAAATGTTTATTCAGGGAAGAGTATGTTATTAATGTTTTAGTTTTTGAATTTCTGGGAATATTTTGTAGGGAATTAAAATAGCGCGCCAACATAACAATTATAGATATATGGCTCATGGAATTTTACCAACTGGAATAACTCAATTTGGAGTTCAAATTTGAGAGATATTGTCTAATTAGTTAGTAAAGGTCATAACCTAAACGAGAAGAAATAATATTAAATTTAAAGGAGTAATAACACCACAATATCATACTATTTTGTTGATATGATTAACATAATAGTTTTAGATAATTCATCTTAATCGGAGTTAAAATTAGAGAGTTATGCTCTGATTTGTAAGCAAAGGCTGTGTTAAAAGTTAGTAAAACCTATTTTCAATATTTTTCTACCCTAGATGAATTTTTAAGGTAATAGTAGAAATCAATTTGAGGAAAAATGCTCTATAAAATTTGTAAGAACATGTGTTGGAAATGATATAAGTAGAAATAAAATGACTAAATGCCTAGACATAAAGAAAATGAAAAGAATTATTCTAGTTACTGAAAAAAAAATTGTGATTTGTGAAAAGTGCATGTCTAAGGAAAGCTCTGGCAAGGAAAGACTTGGTACTTAAGCGTGTCCATTAGTGACCCACCTCTCTTTTCTGAGAACTTTCCTGGTGCGCTGTTTACAGACTACAATTACTATCCATTTATCGAGGTATTAGTGTGAAATTTTGACATGGAAATATTTTATAAAGTGAAAATTAGAAAATGATTATATTCATGGCATAATTTCAGTTTACCAATGAATTTTGAGAATGATTATGTTTTGATACATTATGGCATGAGAATATAATGAACATATTCGTTATTAGAATCATATTTTCGGCTATTAATATGAAAAGAAAAGAAAAGAGCACGGTCACATGGCAATCCGTGTGGTGCACCAGTAGGGGACGCCCTACCAACGGTTATGATTATATTCATGAGAAAAGAAAGAGAAAGTGTGCCATGGCAGATGGAGCGAGATAAGCCCGTACCGAAAAGTAGAGAATACTTACCCTGACCGGGGTATCTTGAAGTAAGAATAAGTTGATAGCCATCATATGAAATTCGAAAAAATAGTTATTCATGCCATACATGTCATAACTGTATAATTTTCATGTGCATGATAAAGTGCATTCATGTGACCTAAAGATATTTTCTGTAATTTATACAACTGTACATGACATGATGAACTATAATGGTAAATTATGATTTATTGTTGAACTTACTGGGATTTAATTCTCACTATATTTCCATATCATGTTCAGAAGAATAAATATGCAGATATTCTCTATGACACTTATTATCTCTGTACGTTGGATCGAGGTGCCCTACCTTGGGCAACTTCCAGTTATTTCAGATGTAACTGTCGTAGATGTAACTGAGATTCCGGTGGATGTGCCACCCGAACCAATGTCCCCGGAAATAGTCGATATAGATGATTAGAACTAATATGTATCTTTGTACAAATGTTTGTAAAATAATGGTGTGTAGTTTGTAAAATAATAGTGTGTATGGAAACTCAGTATTGTATAAATTAAATAAATGTTATATTGAGTTAAGTTGTAACGAGGTAATAACTTCATGGTATTTAAAAAAAAAATTACATAAATGGAGTTGTTACAAATGACATGTATGTGAACTCAATATTGTATATTAATAAAGAAAAAAAAGGTTGTTACATAATTGGTATCAGAGCAGGTCGATCCTAGATGGCCAGTGGGTGGTTGGTTATCTAAATCGATCTTATAGTATCTTGAGTATGTTGTGGTAGTGCTGTGTAGGGGATCAGTTATTTCATATAGGTAAGAAATTACTAGTGTTTCTTATCTATATGCCGAGGTGGTGTTATGACTGTTGTTAACTATGTTTTTTTTGAAACTAACTATTGGGCTTGATCACCTCAATAGCAACATAACTTTATTTTTGCCACAGTAGGAAATAGCACCACCAAGGAGGAATCTGGCAAACAATGCGTAGGAAATCCTGCACAACCTTGCCACAACAATTCGGGAATTTAATATTGATTTACTCCTTAGAACCCAACTAGTATTTATATTCCTATATAGATTGATATCGATTGAATTTAAAAAAAAATTAGTTACAAGACTTGTTAGACAAGGTATTTAAATGCCCCAGTACTTTTATTCGGAGTGCTCCAGTTCTATCTGTAAAAAAGAAAGATGGATCACTATGACTATGCATAGATTATAGACAGTTGAATAAGGTGACAATGTAGAATAAAAACCCATTACCTCGTATAGATTACCTGTTTGACTAGTTATACGGTGTTCAATATTTTTCCACAAATAGATTTGGGATATGAGTAACATTAATTAAGGATAAGGGAAGAGGATGTACGAAAATTTTATTTTAAGACTTATTATGGGCATTATGAGTTCTTGGTGATGTCATTTAAATGGACAAATATTTTAGCTGCATTCATAGATTTAATAAATAGTAATTAGGTCATCCCTGGATCAGTTTGTTTTTATTGATGATATACTAGAATATTTCAAAAGTTCAGAGGATCATAAGCAACATTCAAAGATAGTTTTACTAACTCTAAAGGAGTATGGTAGGTAAATATGGTATACAAGTAGACTCTAAGAAAGTAAAAGTAGTACAATAATAGCTACGTTTTACTACATTTAAAGATGAATATCCAAATCCAATTTATGCTTCCTGCGGTTATCTACCGTCCATTCTATTTGAGTCATAGTTGGATCAGGTACATGAACATAGGTTTATAAAGCATCAATCAACTCTTCAGCATTTGAAGCTGATATGAGAATTTGTCGCGCTGAGTGTGGGATAAACCTCTGTTCCACAGCTTGATCTAGAAAAAGATAACAGACCATCAAAGAAGTGATTAACATTTAACAAACCTATCAGTTTGTGATGCATATTTAGTTGTGCCCAAGAGACTATTTGGAAAATCTCCTTTAAAGTACCAAAACCACCTGGTAAGGCAATGAAGGCGTCAGCATTGCTCATCATTCTGGCCATGCGTTCATGCATGGAAGCTACTCTATATTCTTCCCCAATTGTTTTTCCTATGATGCTGGATACAGCTAGAGCTGTAGGAATAATACCTAGAACTTGACATCCTCCTACATGTGCAGCTGTAGCCACACACCCCATTAACCCACGGTTACCTCCACCATACACTAAATGAATTCTTCTCCTAGCCAGCACCATACCCAGATTTTGTGCTGCTTTAACATACTCCTCATCTTTTCCAAGACTGGAACCATAAAAGACACAAATATTTCAAAACTGACGGAATGCGGTTCCCTCCATAATTTTTATCACCTTAACTTTGAGTATAGACAAAGATACTAATGTAAGTATTTATAGAACTCAGAGAAAGGGCATATTTATAATAGCTATGCGAATAGGCTGGGTATTATTAGAATAACTATGTGAGTGATTGGTGGATATCAGCTAAATAAAAGGTAAAAAAATAATTCAAAAATGACGGCAAGCATGTATATGTACAGTAGTTATGACGGTAACCCATATTAAGCACATAAAGAGCATAAGATAAGATATCACCAGAAATCTGTCTTTATCTTGTTGTCTTTGATGAAGCATTGATGTCTTGATTCTTGTAGAAAAGTTGTAGGTGATAGCCGTCATTGTAAAAAAAATTAAAAATGCAACCAAATGATTTATTTTGTATTCTCAATGTTTTTGCCAGTCGACTATCAGTATTATTAAGTCGACTAGCTATTTTGAGAAATTTTAATTTGGACTGGTTATTTTACAGTTGATTGATTACATCTATTTTGAAGCAATCAACTGCATCCTACCAGTTAACTACGTATTCTTTGATTTTCACAGACTTTTATAAGCTCAGAAATGTTTCTTTTTCCATGTGATATCTTTTCACCGAATACCAATAGATTTAAAGTAGATTTTGGCACATATATTCAAACCTTGCGGCCACCGATTTTAACTCTCTCTAATGTTTTGTCCAAACTTTTGACTTTCTATTTTAGCATCGTTCTTTATTTTTCGTCTATTCTACTGCATTGTCTTACATTAATATTTGGCATTAAATGCAATATTCTTTTCTCACATTAAAAGAAAAGTTAATTTATTTTCTTTGAAACTCAATTATTATGGTGATTAAGTTGTTAGTAGGTTAAAGTAATCAAAAGTTTGAAAAGAATGGACTGATGATGGTCTTATGGTGTTTTGACGAATGTAATCAAGAGAATTAGTGGTGTTGAAGTTCTTGAGGAATAAAATATAGGAAGTAGGATTAAAATTAGTCTTTGAACTCTTAATTTGGAAATATAGAGAATATTATGAGAACCATGTCCGAAAATAATGTAAGTGATCAAGATATTTGTATTAAAGGATTATATCATGCTAAATTGAGTCTAGTATCGAGGATGTAAATTATGTTGGAATTGAGAATTCATGTATGAGTAATTGTTAGGAAAAATTTTCTTAAAATGATTGGGTGAATTAAATGGGATTGACATAAGCTAGAATGAGGTGCTTTTGGATATGATAAAAGAAATAATTAAAATTTTTGACAATGAGTTTAATGGTGTTAATAAGTTGGTATAGAATTACTGTGATGAGGTAAGTTAGAATGATTAGACATGTATCAATGGTACATAAATGTTATTAAAGGTTTGAAGGATTTATTGCAACGTATGTTTAACAGATTGATTAAAGGATTTGAGGATAAAAATAGATGATAGATTAAGACGATGATATTCAGGGGATGATATTGATATATGAAAAAAAAATGACTTGATAAAAGTTTAGAATAAGAAAAGATAGTTACCCAATATAAAGGTGAATATGTTCCTTTATGTGTGTGTTTTCTTATATCGACCCATAGATATATCCATACGAGCTAGAGGATATCAATTGAAGAACTTATGAGTGAAAGAAATCCTTATGGTTAAGTTATATGGCAAAATCACTCAAGTGAATAGACATATTAAAAAGTAAAGATGTTATACATAAAAGATATCCCTAATTATTTAGGTAATAAGGTTGGTAACTCTGAATAATGTCTTAATTTCATTCCCTATATGTGGTAGGATGGATTGAAATTCGGGGACCGAATTTTTTAAGGGAAGAAGAATGTAACATCCTGTAATTTTTAGATATTTTCCTTAGAAATTCTTCACCTTACATATATGCATAGAAATGTTCTAATATTAATGGAATAGGTAAAGAAAAAAAACCTAAGAGGAAATATTAGAAATAAACATGCTAAAGTAAGGTGAAATTCTTAGGTAAAGAAAGATAAATTTTTGTGAAGTAAGTAAATGTTTTAAAATTTTAAGAAGATCGGATTAGGGTAATTTTTCTTAATTTAAGAGCAAAGGTTACTAAGTTTAGTATCTCCACCCATAAATTGAGCTTTTACCTATGGACACTTCATATAGGATTTTTCCACTTCACATAAGTTTCTAGCAAGCCCATTGGATAACTAAGCAAGAAATAAAACATAGACTTGGACTAGGATATAGTAATTGGACCGATAGCCTAAAAATTATGAAAATGTGACCAAGCCCTCCAAGAAAGGTAGAATTTTATCCAAAGCAAAGAAAATGGGTAGGAATAAGCCCAAATCCAAGAGAAAAAATAAAATAAAATAAATTAGGTGATGATATAATAATGTAATAATAATAAAGATTAGGTTACATGGCATTAAGACAAAAATTTAGCAAGTGGTGTGATTCTACATTCATAATTTTGGCAAGTGGCATGATAATACAAGGCTTTAGGACATAAACATCTATATCCTACACTCATAATTCTAGCAAGTGGTATGATAGTACATGGCATTAGGACAAAACATTCCTATTCCACACAAATAATATCAACCAAATAATGGAGATTCAAGGGCTAGAAATTTACCACCTAAAAAGGCAAACCTATCATACTTGTTTAAGACAAAAGAAAATGGAAATGAATCCCTAAATCAAAGAGACCTTGTCCCTTATCTTAAGAACATATCATCATAATTTTCAAAATAAAAATCTCCTTTTCCTATGCATATCTTGACTAAGGAAGAGGAAGACAAGAACATAAGTTGTTTGTTTTTCAAAAATTTAACAAAGTGTATCCTAATTGTGATAAGGTAGACACATGATCATGAAAGGTGAATTATTTGGTGGTCTATATAAGAAAACCCACCCTTACAACATTAAAATTTCGTCCAAGTGAGGGAGAGGAAAAATAGAAGCAAGGTAGAGTGAGGAAAGGAGAGGAAGAAAGGAAGAAAGAGGAAGGAGAAGTCTAGGGGACTAAGTGCTCCAGGTAAGTTTAACAATATTTCTTTTTGAAGAAAACTTTTGAAACTTATAATATTTATATGAGATTTTGATCTTAGAACTTTGATGATTGGTCATGGATGTTGCTATATCATGTTACATATTGATCTTGCATGTGATGTATGTTTGAATAATTAGGCTGGTATAGAAAGTTCTGCATAGGTATGGCTATGATGGCAAAATTTTAAGTTTCTGTGTTTTAATTTCTGAGAATTATCTGTAGGGAATTAAAGTAAATGGTTAACATAAGAATTAAAGATATATATGTCTCGGATTTTCAGCAACTGGAATAATTCAATTTAGAGTCCATATGAGGGAGATATGAGCCAATTAGTAGGCAAAGGTCAGAAAATAGTTCATCAGGGAAGAATATGTTAGGATAGCTTCTGTATTTCAATTTCTTGGAATTATCTGTATGGAATTAAAATAAATGGTTAACATAAGAATTAGTCCAATAAATAGAGGTAGAGGGAGGCCAAAGAAAACAATAATTGAAACTATTAAAAATGATTCAATAGTTAATAACTTATCTATTGATCTCATCCATGATAGGCCACTATGGCGCCGTTTGATCCATGTAGCCGACCCCACCTAGTGGGAAAAAGCTTAGTTGTTGTTGTTGTTGTGGTTAACATAAGAATTACAGATATATGTGTCACGGATTTTTAGCCACTGGAATCATTCAATTTGGAGTCCATATGAGGAAGATATGAGCCAATTAGTAGTCAAATGTCAGAAAATGGGTCATCAGGGAAGAATATGTTAGGATAGCTTCAGTATTTTAATTTTTGGAAATTATCAGTAGGCTATTAAAATATTTGGTTAAGATAAGAATTAAAGAAATATGTGTCACGGATTTGTAACCACTGGAATCATTCAATTTGGAGTTCATATGAGGTAGATATAGTCCGATTAGTAAGCAAAGTTCAGAAAATGGTTCATCAGGGAAGAATATGTTAGGATAGCTTCGGTATTTTAATTTCTGGGAACCCTCTATAATGAATTAAAATAATTGGTTAACATATGAATTATTGATATATGTGTCACGGACTTTTAGCCACTGGAATCACTCAATTTGAAATTCTTATGAGGGAGATATGGACAAATTAGTAGGTAAAGTTCAGAACCTATCTGAGAGAAACTAACCTTTACTTTGAGGGAGTAATATCACATTGATTTCTTAATATTTCGCTAAACTGTTCAACATAATAGTTTTAGATAATTGTTTTATCTTGAAATTGACAACAAGATCATCTAGATTGGAGTTCAATTGAGGGAGTTATGCTCTGATTAGTAAGAGAAGGTTAGATAGGATGAAAACCTGCATCAAGAAAATAAAGAAATAAAATTAATATTTAAAAAAGAAGATGAATCTTATAAATGAAAATAATAAATGACTAGTATAGCCATAGCCATTGCCATTGTATGAACTTCTTAACATCTTAAGTGTGAAATTTTGACATGAAAATATTTTATAAAGTGATATTTGAAATGGTTATGTTCATGGCATGATTACCAATGATTTTTGGTAATAGTTATATTTTGATGAACATACTTGTTATTGAAAGCATATTTTTGGCTATCATTGTGAAAAGAAAAGAAATGAGCACAGTCACATAGCAATCCGTGTGGTGCACCAGTAGGGGATGCCCTACCAACGGTTATGATTATGATTATGAGAAAAGAAAGAGAAAGTGTGCCATGTCGGACGGAGCAAGAAAAGCCCGTACCGGAGAGTAGAGGATACTCATCCTGACTAGGGTAGCTTAAAATGAGAATAAGTTGATGGCCATCATATGATATTCTGAAAATAGTTAATTATGTCATACATATCATTACTGTATGATTCTTATGTGCATAGATATAATGCATTCATGTGACCGAAGATATTTTTTGTAGTTTATACAGCTGAACATAACGTGATGAGCTATATTAATGATGATTTATTGTTGAACTTACTGGGATTTAATTCTCACTATATTTTCATATTATGTTCAGACAATTAGTTATGCAGATTTTTTCTATGACTCTGGCTTTTAGTGCACATTGGATCAAGTTACTTTATGTTGGGCCGATCTTAGAATCAAATAAGATGTTTGTGGTGAGTTGGCTCAGATCCTGGTGAAGGTGCAACCACCCGCACCTGTATCTCCGAAATTGGTCAACCAAAATAAATAAAATGTAAATATCTATGTGTTTGATATGTTGTATGTACGTTTTGATTAATGACATGTATGTGAACTCAATATTGTATATTAATAAAGAAAAAAAAAGGTTGTTACATAAGATGTTCCAAACAACGGTGAAGCACAATTGGAGAGTTAGAAATAGTGCTCACAAATGAAGATGTAGGGATACTAAAGTGTTGTAACTCGTGCAATGCACACTCGGCTCCAGTAGTCTGACTAGTACTTTGATCTTGTATAAGCACAGAGGAATAAATAAAGGTCGACAAGTAATTAAGAGTTTTAAGAAGTTCACTGATATATATGAGATTAAAAAGACAACTATGAATGTAAAGAACGAAATTAAGTGGTAGAGAAGGAAAGGGTTGTGCTTGACCAATATTTTTTATAACAGCTTTAAAACAATTAACAAGACTAACAACACAAAGAAAAAAAATGAAGAGAAAAGATAAGGATTATCATAGATATGATAAGAAACACTAGAGCCTAAGATCCAAGGCCCAAGAAAAGAAAACTTTGTAAGGTAGGCAACATGATTACCAGTTTAAGCAATAAAAGCAATCAAACTAGTAGCATTTTTAGTGGTGTGAAGGAATTCCTAATTTATTAGCGGTAATTTGCAGAAGACCTAGAGATTACAAGAGAGAAAATACCCAATTTTTGGCAAAGAGGAACAATAAAGGAGGTGGCCATTACATTGGGGTGAGCCATACTGATTAGTGATGGATCAATTCAAAAGAAACCTCTATAGATAGGGAACGAAGGGAAGAAACAATAGCTGGATAGACTCGTAGGATAACAATTGGCACTTTTTGGATTGAAAAATGTATGAGAGAACTGAAGAAGATATTGGATAGGTCTGAACAAAGTTATCAATGAGTTTAGAACTAGTAAGGGTCGAAAATGGTAACCGGAGACTTGTCGAATATTGGCTAAATGCACCTATCTATGGTGGTTCAAGCTCTTAGGGTAGCTGGAAACATATGGCACAAAGCGTTACTTGCATGAATGTCTAGATAGAAGCACCAATGTGAGGTGGCCAGAGTTGCTTTAAAGGATAGCCGATTGTGAAGGATGGCTGGACGCGACGGTTTGTGGTAATCTGATGCCTTCGTTTCGTTAATGAATGTCTTTGGCAGTGGCTATGTGATTCTCAGCCTTCTTCAATGTGGCATTCGCTTTTTATTTATTTATGGAAATAGCTGGATAAAAGCACAACTAAGGGACTACGATAATTTTTCTCTTGGCTCTGATATCATGTGAAGTTAGAAAGAATAGGAGAAAAATAATAGAATAAAATGTAGTACTTGTGTGAGGTCTACACTAGTTTTTTATATTTATAGAAAGGATTACGGACAAGACACTAATTATAAATATAAAAAACTCATAATTATAGTTTTAATTATTTATCAAATCAAAGGATCTGACAACTATCTCATAATTACACATTAATCTATTTACATTAATTTTAACAATTAATATATATCTTCCTATACTCTATTATTGGTTCATTACTTCTATAGAACTGAAAGACAAGAAAGATCCTTAAATTGCTAAGTACAAATGGGAAAGGAAGAAGTTATACCTCTTGACTTTTCATAGATAGCACATTTGATTAATTTTGAATTTGGCAGGGCAAATTATATTCCATATTGTAACATCTTAGTTCTATAGTGATTGTCTTGCAGTCCTAGTCCATCTTATCCAACCTTGCTTTGTTTATAGGTAGAGAATTATGCTAGAATTATTTATTTTTTAAAGTTGGTTCTAATATCACATAGGAAAACAACTTAAGACTATGGATCAGTTATGATTCATAATTTCAATAGCTGGAGTTATAAATTGCAAATTTCGTAATAGGACTTTGAAGTTTTGAAGGTTTCAGAATTAATTAGTGAATTTATTGGGATAAACCCAACGTTTCATGGTGTATGGTTAAAAGCTTAATATCTAAAGCTCAGAAGGTTTACATTCTTGATCCTTTATCCAACTTTTTTACATCTATAGGTAGGGAATTACAGAGTTTTTAAGGTAGTTCTATTATTAGAGAGGACAGCAGCAATATCTTAGAATGCTAATAAGCTCTTTCCAAAAGTTTGATTTGTAAAGTCAATAGTTTGAGGGGTGAATTTTAGAGTTAAAAATTACAAATTGGAGGATTGTGAGCTTCGGAATTAGTTAGGGAAACTTTTGGGATGTTCAACGCTGTATGGTTAAAAGCCTAATATTTAGGGCTTTGACAAATCTCCAGAAATTTGTCAATTGTCTTGTGACAGTCCTGTCATATCTATTGAAATTAATTGAAGTAAAGAAACAAGAATAACATTAGTAGATTAAAAAATTTGTGGCCAATTATAGCCATCATATAATAACTGAATGTTTGTACAATTTATTAGGACCACAGGGATAGGATTTAATCTTGTTAAGAAAACATGGAATGTAAAGATCTTCTTTGGCTCTGTAGTTTGTACAGTGCACCGAACTAAAATTCACAGACATCATTTTTAATTATACTGGTCTTGTTATCTGTTTTTGACATTTTAGGTAAGGATTTTGTGAAGTTGGTGGAATCAACACTTTCCAAAATTGTCCCACCATTCCAAGTTAAAGATAGCTAGTTGTCTTTTTCTTTCGCTGCACTTGTAATTTTTCTTTTCTCTTTAGATGTTGCCTCTTTCACTTAATTGGAAATATCTTGTTTGGTATAATTTATCCATATTTTCAGGCAATGATCATGAAGTAAAGTACAAGGCATTTCTATCAGCAAAGTATTCAGAACTACTTGAGGAATTTGCATTCTGATGAGTATGTTAGCCCTATTTGGCCAAGAAAGATGTATATTAGCTGTAGCTGTAAACTTTATTTGTATTTAACATGCAAAGGAAACATTTACTTTCTCAAATTCTAATACAGAGGACCAAGGCTTGGATAAAAGTTAACGTTTTATATCTTCTCACTCTTGCTGGTTGTTCAAGGATGTTAAGAAAAATGGCCAACTATGCTAGATCCTAGCATGAATTTTTGTACATACTCAACTATTATATGTGGAGTGACAATGACAAGCTTCAAGTTTATTATTAATTCAAAATAATGCATGGCATATCTACTTGTAAATCTGAAGAACATTATGTTCCTTTTTCTTTTAAAGTGAAAGTTGGTTATATCCATGTGTATAATTCTTGGCTCCTCAATCATAATTTAGTTCACTGCCGAGTTCAATGTAGTAACATAAATTAATTTCTAGAAGCCTAGAAGAAATAGTAACATAGTATGATGCATATGCCGAATGCCTCCTGATAAAGATAGAGCTAAATCTAGCCTAAATTAAGCTAATATGTGGCTTTAAATAAACATGTTCATCTTTATGCTTAAATATATCATGCAAAGCACTTGAGCATCTTCTTTCCCCAGTAAATAAGATATGCCCGATCTTGAGCAATTTTGTTTTTGGAACAAGATTCAGAGCAAGTTGATACCATCTTTAATCATGAAATGTCATCTGTTATTCCAAAGCTTATACCCTGATCCAGGCTATACCTGGGGCACCAAGGTATAGCCCAATCAGTATTATAGTTGCCTATAAACTTAAATATGGTGGTCCATAATAATCATAATGGACCATAACTATGGAAGAAAGCTGGGTTGGGCAACTTAGTAGACCTCATATGCCATATACTAGTACAGCTGAAGACTTTAAATTATAAGGATTGCTTGTTACAGACTAAGGTCCATGACTCAAGTCCATTAAATATCAATCAGTTAGCTTTATATGCAAGATACCAACAACCATAACAATTATCCCTTGTATTTCCTTTTATTCCAATTTCTGTAGTATCCTTTCATTTTTATTTATTTATAATTTCCTTCTTTCTGTTATTACTTCACGTGGATATTGAGTTGGTTAGGTGGTTATTATTAGATCATATTGTAATATTTTTACTCTTGGCATTTGGTTAGTTAGTTGTCTAGTTGGATATCCAGCTAGACTTATTGTTAGGACAATTATCCTTTTCATTGACTAGCTCCTCCTTTATATAGAGGTGTCAGTCGCTTTGTATTTTCAAGTCAAAGGAATAAAACTTTTCTTGGTCTGTTTTCATTTTCTCGACAATAGAAGGAATAATGATGGAAGAAATGGAAGGAACGAGAAAGAAAAAGTGACTATCAAGTATCAACTCAATTCAGTAAAATAGAGTTTCCTAAGTTATGTAAAAGTGATGTCAGTTGATACTTAAGCAAGTGAGAAACATTTTTTCCTCTTGATGGTGCTCCAGAATCTGATAAAGTTACTTTAGCTAGTTTGGTATTAAATGAAAAAACATTTCAATGGCATCAAGCCCGTTTAGTGGTATAAATATGCTAAGGCCATCAAGACTCAATTTGGGGTTCTATATGATCCCATGGGAGACTTCAAACAAAAGGGACCTATAAGTGATTGCCAAGAGTTGTTTGATAGTCTAGTGTGGAATCTTGACATGCCTAAGGATTATTTTAAGAGTTGCTACCTTGCAAGCCTAAAGGTGAAGTGGTTATAGAAAGAAGGTTGTTTAGACCTAATTCTTTATTGGAGGCTATATATCTAGCTTGTTTGGAGGAGAGAAATGTGAAGGTAATGTACAAGGGACCTAGTTAGAGCAGAAGTGATAGTGGAAAAACCAACAACTATAATGTACAAGGGTTAAGGCCATTTAAACTAGAAGACACTGCCCCTAAGATTTCCCTCAATGCAATTCATGGGCAACTTAACCTTTTCAGTGTGAGGGTGCAAGGTTAGTAGAAAACCAAATTTAATATTAATGGATAGTGTAAGTACCCATGATTTTCTTGACAAGAATATATCTAAGAAGCTCAATTGCTCTATTGATGTAATTCCTTCCACTAATGTTTTTGTAGTAGATGGTAATGAAATTCGTTGTAAAGGAGTCTGAAAGAATTTCAGCTAGATAGTGCAACGGAGTAAGTTTAGCATTAACAACTTCATATTAGATTTGGTGGGTTGTGATATGGTGTGTGTTTCAATGGCTCAAATCTCTAAGGTTCATACATTAGGATTTTGTTATATAATAATAAGGTTCAAACTACATGGAAGGAACATTCAAATTACATCAATGCTTGACTCAAAATGGAAACTAACACAATCTAAGAAGCTACAATAAGTGTTAGCTCATACTCCAACTACTGAAATTTTCAAGCTATATATATTCAAAGCTAATTCCACTACTCTAGAAGCACAAATAAAGGTTAATAGTAGCTTCTATACATATTGTTATTATTGTTTTTTAAGCAATTCAACTTGGGATGCTTAATACTTTACCACCTTTTAGACCTGATTGTAACCACCATATAGTTCTAAAAGAAGGAATTGATCCCATTAACTGAAAGCATTACATACCTTCTAATGCAAAAAGGCATCATTTCAAAAATGTTACAAGATTTACTAGACTCATTAGTCAACTAATGTGATAATTCACCCATTGTTTCTCCCATAGTGTTTGTGACAAAGAATGATGGTTCTTGGCATATGTTTCTCCCATTGTTTCTCCATGAATATGACATCTCCTATCTGGCAATGACATAGAAGTTATGTGACATTTTTCACTTTCTCATCTGCTTTTCTTTTTTTCTTTTTTTTTTCTTTCTCATAAACAACCAAAACATCTTTTCACAGTAAGCATATAAAAACATAACTATTTTAGGCACAATTTTTCATTGATATCACGCATGTCATATATTCAACTCAATGATAATCAACTTATTTCATGCATATATCAGTACAAATTAGAAAATTCCACGAGGATGCATACCAATCACTTTCATATAGGCGAATGCATCCTTGTCATCCATGCCATCACATAATACAATTTACATTGAATGGGAGAATGACTGCTATAGAATGGTGGCCATATTAAAATAACAAATTATTTAAATTAAGTGTTTATTAGAATATTAAACATAATTTAAAATTATCTTAAATTCATTTTTTGATCAAAATCTCTTTTAACATCATAATTTCCTTTTTAATTTAATTTATATTGATTCTAGTTATCAATTTATCTTACCACCTTCATCTAGTTTTCATTATTCATCTTAAACATTATATTTAACTTATAAGAAATTTCAACCTTTCTTTACTCTTTAAGTTACAATTTTAGATAATCTATTCTTTTTCATTTATTTCTCCTATAATTTCCTTAAATCCAAATTTAAATTCTTACCTATCTATTTATTTTAAATGTTTCTTTTTAACTAATTCCTTTATGCTTAAGAACGAAGATCAATTCCATACTTCATTATGCACTTTTTTGCCTATTTTTGTCAAAGCTTAATACTACATATTAATAACCTTTTTCTTTTCCTTAATTCTCCTATTAATCATCCTTTTTTGTGACATATATTTAACATGTCAACTACTTTAAGGCTTCAAGATATTTCAGTCACAATGAGTTCAGACCTTTCGGAATTAATTAGGCCATAAATTACTCATAAAAACTTCAATTGAGGTGATTCAAATGTCTATAGAAATATAAGACAATAATCTACCACTTTTATGTGGACCACTTGACAAATTCTAAAGACATCTTTTTGTCGTGGCACCCACAAATCGAAGTCGTGACACCACAAGGAGTTCCTAACCTTTCATCACTCTTTAGGCTATAACTCTCTCATATAAGATTTGATTGAGATGATACTAGTGGATATAGAAACCTATGACATAGATCTACAACTTGTGTTGAACACTTTTTCAAATTCTAAAATTTTAGCTTACTCCATGCAAAATTCTCAACCAATTCAATACAAATTTTCAAGCATAAGCATACATGCATCAAGATATGGATATCTCATGGTCATCTTCCAGAAAAAATATTTTTACTACATATTTCATGAAATTCCAAGGTTGAGCTTCAGTCAAAATATATAATTTCAAAATTTTTCAAATAGAAATTATTGTTAAACCTACCTAGAATCAATTTCCTATAACGTGCTATGTTAGTTTTCCCTTAGCTCGCTTTTGGTAATCTTCCCTTAGAGCCACCCACCTTCTTCATTTTCTTAAATTTCTACACTTTTTCATGGAAGAAATGGAGGATTTAAGAAGTTTAGGATTAGGAAAAAGATGAGTTATGCAGGTAGAGAGGAGATGGCTTACCTTCAAGCTTCCTTTTTCTTCTTTTCTTTCTTCATTTTTCTTTCTTTCTCCTTGCATTTTGGCCCATGCTCCTTATCCCTTATTTGGCTGAAATATTCTTCCTCTAGCCACTCCTTCACCGCTTTCATTAAATAAAGATAACATATTTTTAGTTTTTTTTATATAATTAAACCATGTAATTTCACCTTTGCTGATGCACCTTTTTCCATAATTCCAAACTTGTTACGTATCCTTGCCCTTGTCCCTTACCCTTTCTTCCTCCTTAAGCTGCATGTTTTTTAGTCACTCATTGATCCTTGTTGACTCTCTCCATAAACTTAATTATGAGTTTTAAAGATATTTTATGTGAGACATTTTTAGGTTATGTAATTGCGCTTAAATTTTTGTTTAACTATAATATTACTAAGTCAAATTTTTAGTGATTTTCTAAGGATTTGTTTGGTGGTTTCAAATTCACCCAATCCTTTATTAAGATTTTATTAACTAACTTAAAGTCTCTACTTAGAGAAATTTCTACAACTTAACCTTTTTTCAAGAATTCCACACATGATTATTTAAAATTCTCCTTTTACTCCTTTCATTTTCAAAAATATTAAACTTTTGTATTCTTTCCTTAGGAATAATTTCCTAGAAATATTAGGGTCAAAACACCTCCTTCTATCTCAAGAAAATTGCTCTTATTGATTCTTCCACTTTTTCCCTAGCCACCTTTGTCATTTAAACTTTAATATACTTTACTAATAAAATTAACGATGTTACACATGGAATATTTGGGGAATTATATTTTAGGGACAAGGGTAACAACTGACCTTAACAAGATAAAAGCTATTGTTGAATGGTTTATACCTTCTATTATGAAGTAACTAAGAAGCTTCCTAGGGCTCACATGTCAATATAGGAGGTTCATTTAAAACTAGCAACTAGGCAAGACATCTCCATGATTTATTGAAGATTGATAGCTTTAAATTGACCACTATAGCTACTCATGCTTTTGAACAGCTCAAAACTTCCTTGGTGATTCCCTCAGTTTTTGCACTACCTAATTTTTGTAAAACTTTTGTCATAGAAACTGATGCTTTCAGATAAGGTTTTAGAGCATGTTTCATTATAAGATGACCTCCCATTTCATTTCTTAGCAAGTCCTTGTCACCACATCATTAAAAGCTGCTTATGTATGATAAGGATTTGCTAGCTTGGTTCATGTAATGGAAAAGTGCCAATAATATCTTATGGGAGTAATTTTGTCATCAAAATAGATAAAGAATGTAACAAATTTTATTTATTTATTATTATTATACAATATAAAGTTCACATACACGTCATTAATCAAAACGTACGTACAACATATCAAACACATAAATATCTACATCTTATTTATTCTGGTTCACCAATTCTAGAGATACAGGTGCGGGTGGTTGCACTTTCACTTGGATCTGAGCCAACTCGACCACAAACATTTTATTTGTTTATGAGATCTACTCATCATAGAGTAACTCGATCCAACGTACACTAAAAGTCAGAGCTATAAAAAAATCTACATAACTAATTTTTTGAACATGACATGGAAATATAGTGAGAATTAAATCTCAGTAAGTTCAACAATAAATCATCATCAATATAGCTCATCATGTCATGTTTATCTGTATAAATTACAACAAATATCTTTGGTCATATGAATGCACTTTATCTATGCATATGAAAATCATACAGTAATGACATGTATGACAGGATTAACTACTTTCAGTATATCATATGATAAATATCAATTTATTTTCATATCAAACTACCCCGGTCAGGGTGAGTATTTTCTACTCTCCAGTACGGACTTTTCTCGCTCTGTCTGACATGGCACACTTTCTCTTTTTTTTCTCATTAACATAATCATAACCGTTGGTAGGGCGTCCCCTACTGGTGCACCACACGGATCGCCATGTGACCGTGCTTATTTCTTTTCTTTTGACATTAATAACCAAAAATATGATTTTAATAACAAGTATGTTCATTATACTCACATACCATAATGTTTCATCAAAATATTTTCATGTCAAAATTACACACTTAGGATGGTAAGAAGTTCATGCAATGGCAATGACTATGGCATATACTAGTCATTTATTATTTTTATTTATAAGATTCTTCTTCTTTTTTAAACATTATATTTATCTCTTTATTTTCTTTATGCATGGCCTTTAGTCACTTTTCTCCTACTTATATCATTTCCAACACATGTTCTCACAAATTTAATACAACATTCTTCATCAATTTAGTTTCTACTAATATCCTATAGGTAATTAGGTTCATTTAGTGTAAACAAAATGTTGAAAATAAGTTTTACCAGCTTTCGAACCAGTCTTAACGTATCCTATAACATGGCTTGGTCATTTACTATAAAACAGCCATGCTTTAGGCTTGAAAATGTCATTTCTAGCACAGAACATGGTCGTGCTTTATGTTGTGTTATTTCCTGATGCAAGTTTTCATCATGTCTGACCTTCTCTCACTAATTGCAGCAAACATCCCTTCTTTAAACTCCGATTTAGGCTATATTAGTGTCAATTTAAATATAAGACAATTATCTAAAACTATTATGTTGAATAGTTTTGCTAAAATTAAGGAATCATGGTGATATTACTCCCTCAATGTACAGGTTATTTCTTCATGGGTAGGTTTTGACCTATACTTACTAATCTATCCATATCTCCCTCATAAGAATTCCAAATTGAGTGATTCTAGTGGCTAACAATCCGTGACACATATAGCTATAATTTTTATGTTAACCATTTATTTTAATTCCTTACAGAATATTTCCATAAATTTAAACACAGAAGCTATCCTAACATATTCTTTCCTGATTAACCATTTTCTGACCATTGTTTACTAATTGGACCATATCTACCTCATATGGACTCTAAATTGAGTGATTCTAGTGGCTACAAATCTGTGAGATATAGATTTACATTTTTCATATTAACCATTTGTTTAAGTTCTTTACTGATTCTTCCCAAAATTTTAAAAATAGAAACTTAAAATTTTGCCACCCATAACCATACCAATTCAGAACTATCTACACTAGCCTAAGTATTCAAACATACATAATATGTAACATGGTATAGCAACATTCATGACCAATCATCAAAGTTCTAAGGTCAAAATCCCACATAGATGTTGTAAATTTCAAAACTTTTCTTCAAAAAGAAATATTGTTAAACTTACCTTGAGCACTTAGCCCTCTAAACTTCTCCATCCTCTTTCTTCCTTTCTTCCTCTCCTTTTCTCACTCTACCTTGCTTTTATTTTTTTATCCCTCACTTGGACGAAATTCTAATGTTATAAGGGTGGGTTTTACTTAAATAGACTATTAAATAATTCACTTTTCATGATCATGGGTCTGCCTTATCACAATTAGGATGCACTTGGTTGATTTTATTTTTAAACAAACAACTCATGTTTTTGTCTTCCTCTTCCTTAGTCAAGATATACGTAGGAAAGGGAGATTTGTATTTTGAAAATTATGATAATATGTTCTTAAGATAAGGGATAAGGTCCCTTTGATTTATGAATTCATTTCTTTTTTCTTTTGTCTTAATCAAGTATGATAGGTTTTTCAACACTTGAATCTTCCTTACTTAGCTAAAATCATTTGTGTAGGATAAGGATGTTTTATCATAATGCTATGTATTGTTACCCACTTACTAAAATTATGAGTGTAGGATATAGATGTCTTGTCCTAATACCATGTATTATCATACCACTTGCTAAAATTATGAATGTAGGATATTACACAATTTGTTAAATTTTTGTCTTAATGCCATGTCATCTAATCTTGATTACACCATTATTTCATCACTTTATTTTTATTTTTATTTTTCCTCTTGGGTTTGGGCTCATTCTTGCCCATTTTCTTTACTTTAGTTAAAATTCTACCTTTCATAATGGGCTTGCTCACATTTTTATGATTTTTGAGCTATCGGTCTAATTTTTATATCCGAGTCCAAGTCTATGTTTTATTTTTTTCTTGGGCTATCTTATTGGCTTGCTAAAAATTCATGTGAAGTAGAAAAACTCTATATGAAGTGTCTATAGGTGAAAACCCAATTTATGGGTGGAGATACTAAACTTATTAATTTTAGCTCTTAAATTAGGAAATATTATCCTAATCCAATCTTCTTGAAAATTTAAGACCTTTACTTACTTCACAAAAATTTATCTTCCTTACCCAATAATTTCACCTTTCTTTAGCATATTTATTTATAATATTTCCTCTTAGATTTTCTCTCTTTACCTATTCTATTAATGTTAGAACATTTCTATGCATACACGTAAAGTGAAGAATTTTTAAGAATTATATTTCCTTAGATATCTAAAAATTGTCTATTAAATTTTATTTTCTTAATTTAATATTTATGTATCTTTATTAATATAAAAATAAAATTAAGGATGTTATAAAGAAAGCTTAAAATATCTCATGGAGAAAAAGTTTTCTACTCCTTCTTAACCCTATTTGCTCACTAAATTATTGAACTATGACTATGAAATCACTTACAAGGAAGGTAAATACAGTGACTAATTGATGAGATCATGGCTAGGGCTGACACAGAGAAATGGAATGCGGACCCGCTTCAAGTCCCAGTTGGACCTATCACAAGAGCTCGGGCTAAAATATTCAAAGAAGTACTTAATTGTCTAATCCTAGAGGCCCATCAAGGAGATACTTGCATTATTACAAAAGAAGAGCCAAAACTGGTCCA
This sequence comes from Gleditsia sinensis, assembly GCA_037074535.1. Classification (NCBI taxonomy): domain Eukaryota; kingdom Viridiplantae; phylum Streptophyta; class Magnoliopsida; order Fabales; family Fabaceae; genus Gleditsia; species Gleditsia sinensis. The sequence continues at coordinate 49,412,070 of CM073469.1, forward strand.
TGTCATTAAAACCCATTTAAATATGGGTCAAGACCAGCCAACTTTAATATGGACCTAAAGTGCAAGAAGATTGAAGGCTAAAAACTGAATATAGGCCCAAAATAATAGATTTATTTAATAGCCCAATTTAGGCTACGTTTTTTTTTTTGATTTATTTACTTTTAGTATTTTATTTATTTGACTAGGAAAGTTTCATATTTCATAATTTCTAGAAGAGTTTCCTATTTGTATTTTTCCTTGCCCTATAGGAGTTTCCTATTTGATAGTTTCTAGAACAGTTTCCTATTTTTATTCTTCCTTGTCCTATAGGAGTTTCCTATATAGTTTTCCTTCTAAGTTTAGGTAATTGGCCTATAAATAGGTATGTATGCTCATTAACAATTCAGATTATCATTTATATTATTGAGAGTGTTTTATCTTTGGTTCTTTAAAGAACTTTTTCTGAACTTATCAAGATTTATCTTGTGGCGTTCAAGCAAGACTTATCACTCACAATCTTCTTCCTCTTTCTTGAGTGTGGCATCTGCGATATTTCTATATCTTTGGTTCTTATCTCTTTATAGATAACGGGTCAAGGTCATTTTATTTTTAATTTATTTTTGTTATAAATCTGATTGGAATACGATCCTTGAATTTGGATCCCATATTGATTCCGGGTCTCACTACTCTTGGTGAGGTTCATATCAGGGGTTCACATCATTTGGTATCAGAGCCTAAGTTCTAAAACATGTTTGATCTATCCTATTTGTTTTCTTATTCTTATTCCATCTTACTATCTCATATATTTTTTTGTGTTCTTCATTCTTCGTATCTTCTAATTTTCGTTTTATTTCTAGTGTTCTTAGTTCAAGTGCATATTGTGAAAAAAAAAATTCAAAAAAAAAATCGGAATTGAAAAAAAAAAAGAAAAAAATAGTGCAGAATTCTAAAAAAAAAAAAAGGAAATTCGAAAAAAAAAATAGAACCAATTGTTGTTGAAATTCAAGTTCCACCTAGATTTTGCATTCTAATCTAAAAAAAAAAAACAAGGTGATCTAGTAATTCTAATTGCATCAATTTGTTTTTCTCTTGCTTTGATATTTGGTTTTCTTATTTTGGTTATTTTTGCTATCTCAATTGTTTCTTTTTCTCTAGTCATTTATTTCTTTCTATTCTAGTTGCTTCATGGTGTGATTTTTCTTATTCAACTTCTTATCTTGTCTTTAATTTCGTTTTTTTTCTAAAGTTCTATTGCTTTGTTCCCTTTGTTTCTTAAAATTCTGTTCTTTTTCTTCTTCCTTAACTCTTTGTACTCTATTAGTTGAGTTTGGATTGTTGCAAGAAAAGTTTTGTGTGAGTTTGTTTGAGTTCAATAAAGAACTGAAAGAGGGGACTAAGAGAGGAAAAAGGCAATAGGGTGTGAGCTTATAAGAGGGTAAAAGCCAAAATTTGAGTAAACACGAGTGTGAGTGCCATTAATCTTGAGAGAAACACGTAAGCTAGTGTTGTGAGAATTTGTTTTACTCTAACATTGTTTTTCAGGAAAATCATGTCCCACAACAAGGACAAAACTACTTCCGAAGGTGTGTCGGGAATGGTGGATCCAAAGTTGATGATGGAAGCTTTAGTAAGTGAGATGAGAAGAGTTTTGAGAGTGGAGATGGAGCAAATTCATGAACGGTTAGATCGAGTAGAGAATGCACATGTGGAAGAGTCACAAAACACTACCAATATACGTAGGAAGGGGAGAGTTCAATCAAGGGAGAGTGTTGAAGATGAAGAGTATTATAGAAATGGTTTTGATGAAGTTGATAGGAATCTGAGTGACAACAATAGGAGATATGGTGAAAGGTTTAGAGAAGTTAGGAATCGGGTTGATAATAATTTAGAAAGTATTAAAATGAAAATTCCACCCTTTCAAGGTAAAAATGATCCAGAAGTTTATTTAGAATGGGAGAAAAAGATGGAGTTGGTGTTTGATTGTCACAACTATTCTGAGTTGAAAAAGGTAAAATTGGCTGCCATTAAATTTACTGACTATGCTATTATTTGGTGGGATCAATTGATTTTAAACAGGAGACGAAATGGAGAAAGACCCATTGAGACGTGGGAGGAGATGAAAGCAGTTATGAGGAGGCGATTTATTCCAAGTCACTACCATAGGGACTTGTTTAGGAAATTGCAAAGCCTTACTCAAGGTTCTAAAAGTGTTGAAGACTACCATAAGGAGATGGAGATAGCCATGATTCGAGCCAATGTGGAGGAGGACCGAGAAGCTACAATGGCGAGATTCTTAGTTGGCTTAAACCGTGATATAGCGAATGTGGTAGAGTTGCAACATTATGTGGAGTTGGATGACATGGTGCACATGGCCATAAAGGTGGAGCAACAACTAAAAAGGAAAGGTTCCTTAAGAATGGGACAAAATTTGAGTTCTTCAACATGGAAGTCGAGTGGGAGTAGGAGGGATGAAAAATCTAAGGCCGAACCTTCCAAAGAAAATAAAAATGGAGGCACACCAAATGCAGGTAAAACTATTTCTCAACCTTCTAGAACTAGAGATGTTAAATGTTTTAAGTGTTTGTGAATGGGTCATATTGCTAGTCAATGTCCAAATAAAAGAGTAATGATATTGAAAGAAGATGGTGACATTGAGACTGAAGGTGAGTTCGATAATGAGTCTATGCCCCCTTTGGAGGATGCAAGTGACGTTGAGTATCCCATTGATGGAGAACTTTTGATTACAAGGAGAGCCCTTAGTGTGCAAATCAAACAAGATGAAGAGGTACAACGAGAAAATATTTTTCATACTAGATGTCATGTTAATAATAAAGTATGTAGCATGATTATTGATGGGGGAAGCTGTACTAATGTAGCTAGCACTAGTTTGGTTGAAAATTTGAGTTTGGCCACTTTAAAGCATCCAAAGCCATATAAGCTACAATGGCTGAATGATTGTGGAAAAATTAAGGTGACTAAACAGGTGTTGGTGTCAATCTCCATTGGAAAGTACAAAGATGAAGTTTTATGTGATGTGGTGCCAATGCAGGCAGGACATATTCTTTTGGGAAGACCATGGCAATTTGATAGACATGTAATTCATGATGGTTATACTAATAGATACTCATTTGTACATGATAAGAGAAAAATCACTCTTGTGCCCTTAACTCCAAAGCAAGTGTTTGAAGATCAAGTGAAGTTGAAAAAAGAGAGTGACATAAAAAAAGTGAGTGATGTTTCAAAAGAAAGAGAGGTTGAATCAAGAGAAAGAGAGAGAAAACAAACGAATTTTTATGCAAGAGAGAGTGAAGCCAAAAGAGCATTGTGTTTAAATAAGCCTTTAATTGTACTCTTGTATAAAGAGACTTGTTTAAGTATTAATGAATTTAACTCTTCTATGCCTAGTGTTGTAGTTTCTCTTTTGCAGGATTATGAGGATGTATTCCCCGAAGAAATACCCAATGGCTTACCACCAATTAGGGGAATTGAGCATCAAATAGATTTTATACCCGGAGCATCAATTCCAAATAGGCCAACCTATAGAAGCAATCCGGAGGAGACAAAAGAGCTTCAAAAGCAGGTTGGAGAGCTCATGGAGAAGGGGTATGTGCGAGAGAGCATGAGTCCTTGTGCAGTTCCGGTGTTACTTGTACCTAAGAAGGATGGGACATGGAGGATGTGTGTTGGCTGCCGTGCTATTAATAATATCACTGTAAAGTATAGACATCCCATTCCTAGATTAGATGATATGCTAGATGAATTGCATGGTTCTTGTGTTTTTACAAAAATTGATCTTAAAAGTGGATATCATCATATTAGAATGAGAGAAGGTGATGAATGGAAAACTGCTTTTAAAACAAAATATGGTTTATATGAGTGGTTAGTTATGCCATTTTGATTAACTAATGCACCAAGTACTTTCATGAGACTGATGAATCATGTTTTGCGTACTTTTATTGGCAATTTTTTTGTTGTGTACTTTGATGATATTCTGATTTATAGCAAAAGCTTGAATGAACATGTTAAGCATTTAAAACTTGTTTTAGATGTTTTGAGAAAAGAAAAGTTGTTTGCTAATATCAAGAAGTGTACCTTTTGCACAGATAAACTTGTATTCCTTGGATTTGTTATTAGTGTTAAAGGAATTGAGGTGGATGAAGAAAAGGTAAAGGCAATTCAAGATTGGCCAAGCCCTACCAATATGGGTAATGTTAGAAGTTTTCACAGGTTAGCTAGCTTTTATAGAAGGTTTGTAAAAGATTTTAGTAGCCTAGCTGCACCTTTGACTGAAGTCATAAAAAAGAATGTGGGGTTTAAGTGGGGTGATGAACAAGAAAAGGCATTTAATTTGATTAAAGAAAAATTGATTAATGCACCCTTACTTTCTTTACCTAACTTCACAAAAACTTTTGAAATTGAGTGTCATGCCTCAGGAACAGGTATTGGAGCTGTTCTAATGCAAGAAGGGCGTCCCATTGCCTACTTTAGTGAGAAACTAAGTGGAGCAGCCTTAAACTATCCGACATATAACAAAGAGATGTATGCATTGGTTAGAGCATTGAAAACTTGGCAACACTATCTTTGGCCAAAAGAGTTTGTGATTCACACTGATCATGAATCTTTAAAGCATTTAAAGGGTCAACACAAGCTCAACAAGCGACATGCCAAATGGATAGAATTTATTGAAACATTTCCTTATGTGATTAAGTACAAGAAAGGTAAGGAAAACATTGTGGCTGATGCATTGTCTAGAAGGAATGTTTTACTTTCTACTTTAGATGCAAAATTGCTTGGGTTTGAATATATAAAAGACTTGTATGTTGATGATTTTGATTTTTGTAATGTACTCAATGCATGTGAGAAAGTTGCGTTTGGTAAGTTCTTTAGGCATAATGGATTTTTGTTTAGAGAAAATAAATTGTGTGTGCCTAAATGTTCATTACAAGACTTGCTTGTTAGAGAAGCTCATGGAGGTGCTTTGATGGGACATTTTGGCATATCCAAGACTTGGGCTGTTTTGCACGAACATTTCTTTTGGCCCCATATGAAACGTGATGTAGAGCGGATATGTGAAAAGTGTATCATCTGTAGACAAGCTAAGTCTACAACTAAACCTCATGGGTTATATACTCCTTTGCCTATACCCAATGAACCTTGGATGGACATATCTATGGATTTTGTATTAGGTTTACCTAGGTCAAAAAGGGGTAGGGATTCTATATATGTGGTTGTTGATAGGTTTTCTAAAATGGCACATTTCATACCATGTCATAAATGTAACATCCCGTAATTTTTAGATATTTTCCTTAGAAATTCTTCACCTTACATATATGCTTAGAAATGTTCTAATATTAATGGAATAGGTAAAGAAAGAAAACCTAAGAGGAAATATTAGAAATAAACATGTTAAAGAAAGGTGAAATTCTCAGGTAAAGAAAGATAAAATTTTGTGAAGTAAGTAAAGGTCTTAAAATTTTAAGAAGATCGGATTAGGGTAATTTTTCTTAATTTAAGAGCAAAAGTTACTAAGTTTAGTATCTCCACCCGTAATTGGGCTTTAACCTATAGACACTTCATATAGAGTTTTTCTACTTCACATGAATTTTTAGCAAGCCAATAGGATAGCCCAAGGAAGAAATAAAACATAGACTTGGACTAGGATATAGAAATTGGACCGGTAGCCCAAAAAATCATGAAAATGTGACCAAGCCCATTATGAAAGGTAGAATTTTAACCAAAGTAAGGAAAATGGGCAAGAATGAGCCCAAACCCAAGAGGAAAAATAAAAATAAAAATAAAAATAAAATTAAAGTGATGAAATATTGGTGTAATCAAGATTAAGTGACATGGCATTAAGACAAAAATTTAGCAAGTGGTGTGATTCTACATTCATCATTTTGGCAAGTGGCATAATAATACAAGGCTTTAGGACAAAAACATCTATATCCTACATTCATAACTTTAGCAAGTGGGTAATAATACATAGCATTTTGACAAAATATCATTATCCTACACAAATAATTTTAGTTAAGTAAGGAAAATTCAAGGGTTAGAAATTTGCCACTTAAAAAGGCAAATCTATCATACTTGATTAAGACAAAAGAAAAAGGAAATGAATCCCTAAATCAAAGGGATCTTGCCCCATATCTTAAGAACATATCATCATAATTTTCAAAATACAAATCTCCTTTTTCTATGCATATCTTGACTAAGGAAGAGGAAGACAAGAACATAAGTTGTTTGTTTTCCAAAAAATTCAACAAAGTGTATCCTAATTATGATAAGGTAGACTCATGATCATGAAAGGTGAATTATTTGGTGGTCTATATAATAAAACCCACCCTTACAACATTAGAATTTCGTCCAAGTGAGGGAGAGCAAAAATAGAAGCAAGGTAGTGTGAGGAAAGGAGAGGAAGAAAGGAAGAAAGAGGAAGGAGAAGTCTAGGGGACTAAGTGCTCCATGTAAGTTTAACAATATTTCTTTTTGAAGAAAACCTTTGAAACTCATAATATTTATATGAGATTTTGATCTTAGAACTTTGATGATTGGTCATGGATGTTGCTATATCATGTTACATATTGATCTTGCATGTGATGTATGTTTGAATACTTAGGTTGGTGTAGATAGTTCTGCATGGGTATGGCTATGGTTGACAGAATTTTAAGTTTCGGTATTTTAATTTCTGAGAACAATCTATAAGGAATTAAAATAAATGGTTAACATAAGAATTAAATATATATGTGTCACGGATTTTCACCCACTGGAATCGTTCCATTTGGAGTCCATATGAGGTAGCTATGGTCTGATTAGTAGTCAAAGGTCAGAAAATGAATCATCAGGAAAAAATATGTTAGGATAGTTTCGGTATTTTAATTTCTGGGAACAATCTATAAGGAATTAAAATAAATGGTTAACATAAGAATTAAAGAAATATGTGTCATGGATATTTAGGCACTGGAATCATTCAATTTTAAGTCCATATAAGGGAGATATGAGCCGATTAGTAGACAAAGGTCAAAAAATGGGTCATCAGGGAAAAATATGTTAGGATAGCTTCAGTATTTTAATTTCTGGGAAGTATCTGTAAGGAATTAAAATAACGCGCCAACATAACAATTATAGATATATGGCTCATGGAATTTTACCAACTGGAATAACTCAATTTGGAGTTCATATGAGGTAGATATGATCCGATTAGTAAGCAGAGGTCAGAAAATGTTTATTCAGGGAAGAGTATGTTATTAATGTTTTAGTTTTTGAATTTATGGAAATATTCTGTAGGGAATTAAAATAGCACGCCAACATAACAATTTTAGATATATGGCTCATGGATTTTTACCAACTGGAATAACTCAATTTGGAGTTCCAATTTGGGAGATATGGTCTAATTAGTTAGTAAAGGTCAGAACCTATCCGAGAGGAACTATCATGTACTTTGAGGGAGTAATATGACATTCGTTTCTTAATTTTTCACGACAATGTTCAACATAATAGTTTTAGATAATTGTTTTATCTTGAAATGGACACCAAGATCACCTACATCAGAGTCAAATTGAGGGAGTTATGCTCTGATTAGTAAGAGAAGGTTAGATAGGATGAAAACCTGCATCAAGAAAATAAAGAAATAAAATTAGTATTTAAAAAAAAGATGAATCTTAATAAATGACTAGTATAGCCATAGCCATTACCATTGTATGAACTTCTTACCATCTTAAGTGTGAAATTTTGACATGGAAATATTTTATAAAGAGATATTTGAAATGGTTATGTTCATGGCATGATTACCAATGATTTATGGTAATAGTTATATTTTGATGAACATACTTGTTATTGAAAGCATATTTTTGACTAACATTGTGAAAAGAAAAGAAATTAGCACGGTCACATGGCAATCCGTGTGGTGCACCAGTAGGGGACGCCCTACCAACGGTTATGATCATGATAATGAGAAAAGAAATAGAAAGTGGGCCATGTCGGACGGAGCGAGAAAAGCCCGTACCGGAGAGTAGAGGATACTCAACCTGACCGGGGTAGCTTGAGATGAGAATAAGTTGATGGCCATCATATGATATTTTGAAAATAGTTAATCCTGTCATACATATCATTACAGTATGATTCTTATGTGCATAGATATAATGCATTCATGTGACCAAAGATATTTTCTGTAGTTTATACAGGTGAACATGACGTGATGAGCTTTACCGATGATAATTTATTGTTGAACTTACTGGGATTTAATTCTCACTATATTTTCATATCATGTTCAGAAAATTATTTATGCAGCTTTTGTTTCTAAGGCTCTGACTTTTAGTGCACATTGGATCGAGTTACTTTATGTTGGGCAGATTTCAAAATCAAATAAGATGTTTGTGGTCGAGTTGGCTCAGATCCCGGTGAAGGTGCAACCACCCGCATCTGTATCTCCGGAATTGGTCAACCAAAATAAACAAGATGTAAATATCTATGTGTTTGATATGTTATACCTCTGTTTTGATTAATGACATGTATGTGAACTCAATATTGTATAATAATAAATAAAAAAAGGGTTGTTACAATAAAACTGATGATGCATCACATATTACTGATTTGTTTTTCAAAGAAATTGTGAGATTGCATGGCATGCCTAAGAGTATTGTGTCTGACAGAGATGCAAAATTCTTAAGCTATTTTTGGAAGACTTTGTGGGGTAAGTTAGGGACAAAACTCTTATTTTCTACTACTTGTCATCTACAAACTGACGGTCAAACTGAAGTAGTTAATAGGACTTTATCTACTTTGTTACGTGCAATAATACAAAAAAAATTGAAATCATGGGAGGAATGTTTGCCACTTGTTGAGTTTGCATATAATAGGAGCGTACATTCTGCAACTAAGTTTTCACCTTTTGAAATTGTGTATGGGTTTAATCCATTAACTCCTTTGGATTTAACTCCTTTACCTATGACTGAGCGTGTTAACTTAGATGGAAAGAAGAAAGCTGAATTTGTTAGGCAGATTCATGAAAAGGCTCGGCAAAACATTGAGAGAAAAACTGAGCAATATGTCCAACAAGCTAATAAGGGGCGTAAGAAAGTTGTATTTGAGCCCGGTGATTGGGTTTGGTTTCATATGAGGAAGGAAAGGTTTCCAGCTTAAAGGAAATCTAAATTACTTCCAAGAGGGGATGGTCCATTTCAAGTGATCGAAAAGATCAATGATAATGCCTACAAATTAGATCTTCCAGGTGAGTATAATGTTAGTGCAACTTTTAATGTTTCTGACTTGTCTCCTTTCGATGTAGGTGATGATTTGAGGACAAATCATTTTCAAGAGGAGGGGAATGATGAGATCATGGCTAGGGCTAACAAAGAGAAATGGAATGCGGACCCGCTTCAAGTCCCAGTTGGACCTATCACAAGAGCTCGGGCTAAAATATTCAAAGAAGCACTTAATTGTCTAATCCTAGAGGCCCATCAAGGAGATACTTGCATTATTACAAAAGAAGAGTCAAAACTGGTCCATGTCATTAAAACCCATTTAAATATGGGTCAAGATCAGCCAACTTTAATATGGACCTAAAGTGCAAGAAGATTGAAGGCTAAAAACTGAATATAGGCCCAAAATAATGGATTTATTTAATAGTCCAATTTAGGCTACGTTTTTTTTCTGATTTATTTACTTTTAGTATTTTATTTATTTGACTAGAAAAGTTTCCTATTTCATAGTTTCTAGAAGAGTTTCCTATTTGTATTTTTCCTTGCCCTATAGGAGTTTCCTATTTGATAGTTTCTAGAACAGTTTCCTATTTCTATTCTTCCTTGTCCTATAGGAGTTTCCTATATAGTTTTCCTTCTAAGTTCAGGTAATTGGCCTATAAATAGGTATGTATGCTCATTAACAATTCAGATTATCATTTATATTATTGAGAGTGTTTTCTCTTTGGTTCTTTAAAGAACTTTTTCTGAACTTATCAAGATTTATCTTGTGGCGTTCAAGCAAGACTTATCACTCACAATCTTCTTCCTCTTTCTTGAGTGTGGCGTCTGCGATATTTCTATACCTTTGGTTCTTATCTCTTTATAGATAACGAGTCGAGGTCATTTTATTTTTAATTTATTTCTGTTATAAATCTGATTGGAATACGATCTTTGAATTTGGATCCCATATTGATTCCGGGTCTCACTACTCTTGGTAAGGTTCATATCAGGGGTTCACATCACTAATGCCTAATCAAGGCTCAAAATTGAGAATTATACTAGTTGATTGTTTCATAGATAGAGAAAGTGAGGGTTTAGAGAGCGAAAAAAAGGTTTGGCTATTCTAGCGTTTTCTACACTCTTATGCAGAAGGGAGGCTTTTGAAATGATGAGAGAACAATTAGAAAATTCAAAATTTTGAAGAAACCCCTTGAAAATTTGATTATTTATACTATATGGTTGAAATTTGTTAAAAACCTTTTGTTTATATGCTTGAAACTTTTTAATTACTTTTGTACTCCTTTAATATTCATAATAAACCATGTGATCAAACAAACAAAAACAACAACTAAACCTTTTCTCATTAGATGTGGTCAGCTACATGGATTAAACGACGTCACAGTGACTTATTATAAATGAAGTTAATAGATAAATTATTAATAGCTAAATTCTTTTTAATGGTTTCACCTATTTTTTTTGGCCCACCTCTAATTATCGAGATACTTTTCATTTAATCTACTCTTCGTACTAGATTTTTTACAGGTTTTCTCCACATATGGCCAAGCTACTTTAAATAAAATTTTACCATATTTTTCACAATAGGTATTAGCCTAAATTTCTCTCTAATACACTCATTCTTAATCATATCTCTTTTAGTGTGTCTACAAATCCAACACAATATTTTTATATATGTAATATTGAGTTTGTCTTCATGTTGTCTTTTAATCAACCAACATTCAGTATAATACAATATTGCTAATTTTATAGTTGTATGATAGAATTTTTCTTTAACCTTGAGTGGTATTTTTTTTTATCATAAATAACACCTGAAACTTTCATCCATTTTATTCATCCCACTTGAATTCTATAGTTTGCGTCATCTTTTATTTCTCCGTCATTTTGTATAATAAACCCAAGATATTTAAAGCACATAATTTTATCAAGAGAGTAGCTCTGAGTTTAGTGAAAGGGTTCACCATATCATAATTTTATTCCCTCCCTTGAAAAGTAAATAAGATAAAGAACTTATTGCATAAGATATGTGAGTGTTTTTTCTTTGGAACCTAATCCCACATTTTTCATCTCAATTTTCCTCATATAGTCCAATGTAAAAGGAAAAAAAGAGAAGGACATAAGGTAAATGATCCTTCACCAAATTCCTGATAAGCGGTACCGACTAAGATGAAAGAGGAAACAAAGGAAGCAAAATTCAGAACCACCATTTTCTAAGCGAATATTTTGGATAGTTAATAAATGAGTATTGGTTTGTTGAGAATTGGACATTAATATTTTGAAGTTGTTGATGACAATGTTCAACTCATTTCCCATTCACCATATTGAATAGTTTTTTGAAAGAATTGAATCCCATATCATCTTCACATTCATCCATGATCTTTCAGTCAAGTCTATTGGCAAATCCAAAAGAGGGAAGCCCTGGATTCACTTTTTGTGGTTAAGACCTATCTATTGGCTTCGCAAATGATTCTGGGCTGAAATCCCCTTTCCCCTACTCAAAATATTAAATTAAACCCCTACCTTCAATTGACCATGTTAATTAGGATGTGGGCATTTTAGTAATTCTGGCAAGGTGTCTAGACTTCCCATGAGTCTACCACTACAGGTGATCTGTCGGTCTGGGTCCTTCAAGACCTCTTGATCATGCTCCTTTGTCTCACGGCAGATTTTTCCCGTCTATCTCTTACGGTCAGCAATTGACCACAACAAAATCCCCATCTCTCTCTCTCTTCTTATCAATCTACAAACTCATATTTCTCCCTCAAACATATTCTCAACCAATATTCATATCACTTTAAAGTTATTACACAGAAGGGGAGAATGGGCAACACAAGACTACACAAAGTATTCATGCTACTCTTGACCTTGATCCTTGCAGCTAAAGTTATGCAAGGTCATAGTCATGCTATCCTACTTCAACTCATCTTTTCTTAAGGGGTCCTCTTATTAAAATCAATTTATTTTTGTCTCACCCAGTTCTTATTGTTTCTTCTTTTCTTTCTTTTTTTCATTCTCCTTTCATATGGGTTTCTCTTTTTATATAATATCCTAGTTTCAATTGTTCTCGTAGCTTAGCTTCTATCATTGCTTTTCTTCAAGTAGAGTTCTCCTAGATTTCTTAACACAATCAAATTTCTGAATATGCCTGGGTGCCACTCGGCTTGTATAATTGTTATTCAACTTTCTAGAGGAACTAAAGCTTAGTTTCTTTGTGTTTAGATCTTACACAATATCCTGATGACTATATTTTATGTGTATCTTAAGTCTCATCATTCTCTTGTTATAGGAATCAAAACAGAAGGAAGGGTACCTCAATCCTCTGAAACCCACAGAGAACTAACCTTGCAGGTGAGCCTAACACAAGAATCAAGAAATTGAATTGCTTGGTACGTTTTCCCTAATTACAAAAATTTAAGCATTCAATATTTTCAGTCTCAGGGCGACAATAAGGCATGGGCAGTGAGGAATTCTAGGAGACTGATGATAGGTTCCACGGCACCAACTTGTACTTACAATGAATGTAGAGGGTGCAAGTATAAATGCAGATCTGAGCAGGTGCCTGTTGAGGGGAATGACCCAATCAATAGCCCATACCACTACAGATGTGTTTGTCACAGATGATAGCAATTAATAGATTATAGCATAATGTAATTTTGAAATGTTCTAGTAGATGTGAGTTTCTCTCCTGTAACTTATCCCGAAGAAAACTTCAATTCCTTTTTCCAAGTCCTGTAATCCTCCTCTCCATGTCAGCAGTTATCAGTTCTTGTGCTGAAAGCTACAAAAATGTTACATTTTGCTATATTGTCTTTCAATTTCTAACGAGAAGCATATTCTGTTACGTTTCATTTTATTTTGCTTACCATTCCCTAAGGTGAGTAAGACTGTAAACTTATTTGTCACTTCTCTTCCAAGTACTGTTAGAAAAGATGCAACTAAAGTCATGATTGTCAGATATATCAGAAATATTGACGTTTACGTTATTGGCATATACTGTATGCCTAGCAATGTTATTTTAATGTCTTTATCTCAGTGTATGATGCCCCACATAAGTATTTTGGAGGGAATGAAGAAGGCTGTTAAGATCCTAACCATTAGACATGCTCGAAAAAATGACTATCTGAACTACTCAAGCAAAGTTTAGGATATTTCATGTAAAAACAATGAGCAAAACTGTCTATTAGAAGAACTGTCTAGGTCATTTCAAATTTTCAATGACAAAGGTTGAAATAAGTGAGAACTTTGCTGCATGCTGGCACATGATGTGGTCCCAAATATTACACATAAGCAACCAAGAGATCACATGGGTCATTTGTTTGAACTCAATTCATTTGCACAAAGTGGCAAAACTGAATTTGAACAGAGCAGACCAGGCATACAAGTCGGGAGGCCCCATTTTTTCAGTGTAAAGCAAGCTAGCCACTGCAAACGGAAAAATGTTGGTATGCACTTGTCTTCATCTAAGGCATTTACACAAATTGCAAGTAGTCAAGTAGTTTGACAGTCTTCTATATCAGTGTGTTCAAATCTTATCAACTCACGGTAAAAAGCTAATACTAAAAAGATGGCACTTCTCAACAAAAAAGAAACACTGGCACTTTGTTCAGTCCAAGTATAAACAAATAATTCGAATTTTGTATTGTGAAGACCATAATTTGTCCGGTTATTCGTGCAGGCCGGTTGTGTACACGCTACAAGAAAAGCGGGGTTTAGCGACGGTTATTTAGTGGCTTTAGCGACGGTTAAAACCGTCGCTAAATGTCTTAACGACGGTTATAGAAACCGTCACCAAGACAATGGCTTTGTGACGGTTTGGACGAACCGTGGGGATAGCGTCGTTAAGACAGGGTTTAGCGATGGTTATTTTCCGTCTTAACGACGGTTCGTTAACCGTCGCCATGTCGGCAACTTGGATATAACGACGGTTGTACGAACCGTCGTTATGTCTGAAATAACGATGGTTCAAAAAACCGTCGTTATACCTTCCTAATTTTTAATTTTTATTAAAAATTATTATTTTTCAAAATTATTTATATTTATATTATTATTACCATATTTTATCTTTTGGATATATATATATTTATTCTAATAATTATAACTGACATTATTATTTATTTATTTTAAATTTTTATCTTAAATTTCATAATATATATTTTAATTTAGTTTAGTTTAATATTATAATTATTATATTTAATTTTTTATAGTATAATTTTTTGTCTCAAATTGTCTATTTTATAATGTTAACTTTTTTTATTTCTTATATCGTTACATATTAAAATTTTAAAAATAAATAGAATAATGTAAATGACATTCACAAATAAATTATAGAATTAAAATTAATAATGACTTAAACATTAAAACTATAATATACATTTTTGTACAAAAAAAATAATATACAATAAATATATATCATCAACTATGAACTCGGACCCCGAGGACTCTGTGGCGTCTGATCTTCTTGATGTCCACTGCCTTTATCACTAGGGACCTGAAAATTAATTTTATTATATAAACGTTTTGAAATTAAAAATATTAATAATAACAATTATTTATGAAATTCAGAATTTGAATATTACCCTAATATTTGCACTCGGAACAAGTGCAATGTCAGGCGGCACTTGATCCGGAAAGTTCTGGAGCAAGAACGTCATAGCTGCCTCCATCTGTCTCTGTCGAGCTATCATGTCAGCGTCACGAGCCTCTCGCTCCGCCTCTCGTCGCTGCTGCTCCGCCTCTCGGCGCTACTGCTCGACGTCTCGCTCATGTATGGTCGCTTTCAGACGAGCCACCTCATTCTGTAATTCAGTGTATGAAGGCCCAGACCCAGATGATGAGCTCGATCCAACAGAGGGACGTCCGAAGACTTGGGTTGGACAAACACCTAACCCAAATCCTCGAACACGACCCGAGTGCTCTGCAGTTCCCAAGGCTCTCGCAAGTGAATCATCTGTCGAGAGCTCTTGGGAAGAGCTATCCTCCTGTTGGATCGAGACAATTTTTTCCTATAAAATGAAAAAAAGACGTTAAATTTTTATTACAATTAACAAATAATCAAATAAAATTTTGAATTAACATAACAATAGCTATATTTTACATACCGCAACTGCTCGAGCCTCGTCGTTGATGTATGTTCCGTCAGCCCTTTTATGAGCTGCCGTCCATACATCACTGCGAGTCACTAGACCCCCAACTTCCGCCTCCTGAATAAATAAACAATTAATAAGAATTTTAAAGAAAAATATTTTTTATTTAAAAAGAAATAAATTTCTTTTGAAATAAAACTCACAAGCTCAGCCCTTCTACGTGCAAAACTCTTGGATCCAGTTGTATGTGGCATCGTCATACGTCTTCTGTTACGTCTATTTTGAGCAGCCACATCCTAAATAAAATAATTAATCAATGTTTTTGAAAAGAAAATATATATGAAAAAATTAATATAAAAAATTACTCTGGTCCTCGTGTTCAGTCGGTAATCAACGAACGTAGCCCATTGGTCACGTGGAATGCCAAAGGGTACGTCGTTCAGCAACTCCTCCCTCGTCTTGGTCCCATCGTACTTGAGCCGAAACACATTATAACGCGCGGCTCTCCACTTGGCTCCAAGTGACTGTAAAATGATCTTCTTGTGCAAGCCCGTCACATTAAAATGTGTCTAAAAAAATAATAAAAATATGAGTTAAACATTAAAACTATTAAAGTATACTTAAGAAGAATTAACATTTCATACCTGTATCGTGTCACGAAACACTCCGGCCTTGTAATCCTCTGGAATGCTCCTCCAATCTTTATATGAGATCGGAAAGAAACGGAAGTTATCTCCAATGGTGCCAAGGAAGACACCAAGGAGACCACCTCCGTCTCCAATGGGCTGGTGGATGTTGTTACACTGGACAACCACCTTGTGCCCACTAGGTAACGCCCAAACATCGTGGACAGTCATCTGTCTGGGCGTCACCCGACCGGTCTCATCTGTTACAATATAAAATAAATGTGTTAACTCAATATTTGGACGTTAATTATTATAAATATAAAAAAATATTTTATATTATACCTATAACATCGACTGTCCACGATCTCCTGCGCCTACGCTCCTGCTGAGCAATCTGATGCTCCACCTCAACGCCACCCAACAAATCATTGACGTCCAGGTTGATATCAAAATCGTCATATGGTTCTTGGGCGTCGTAAGAGGGGATTGTGGATGGGGTGGGATCTGACTCCGGTGCTGTATCGTCAGATGGGGGTAGTGTGGATGGTCCAGCCTCTGACTCTAGCGCCCTCGAGTCTGGAGGTACCGTGGACTGGACATCATCGTAAGACTGTCCTCCCTCGCTACTAGCCGGGCGAGCAACATGGCCAACTGATGTCGTCGCACCCGCTCTACCCGCAAATCCAGATCTACCCCTCCACATCATCACTATGCCTGTCAGAAAAAAATTAATAAAATTAATTTCACCTCATAACTGTTCATTTAAAAATAATAAAATATTAAAATCATATATCAAAATACATAAAAAGCATAAATTGTTCATAAACAAACTCAAAATATATTCAAGATAATACAGGGTCAAATTAGTACCGTAACAGACATAAATTCACTGTTTCTTCTGGAAATAATATTTCTAAATTTTGAACACGCAACGGATCACTATCATATGAAATATTATCATCGTTTTCGCCCATCTCATATAAATCACGAGGCTTCAAATATACAACCATATTCCATTTGTTGTCCACCGCATCTTCTACATAATATACTTGATGTGCTTCGGATGCTTTGATGTACGATTCGTCATCGTCATTTTCACCTGTATGAATCAACCGTGAAAAATCGACAGATGTCACTCCGAAACCATCCGTGGTAATGCCCCTCGCTGTTGTTGTATTGGCCCACATACATTTGAATAAAGTAACTGTAAAGTGGCCGTGATAATTTAATTCTACAATATCCAATAACTTTCCATAATACGGCACTCCACCGAATTGCATATTTCTGTCACTGCTACTTGCATAACTCCTCGTCCCGAAAATACCATAAACTCCACTATTTTGGTTTGTCAACCCTTGGTCTCACTCTAAGGTTCGGAATTTAAATCCATTTATATTGTATGCACTGTATCGGCGTGCTTTATCCAAGGGCCTAATTGCCAGAAATTTTAGTTCAGTTGATAATGTCTCACTACTATCATTTGCTATCTGGGAAAGAAAAATTGAGTCGTGAGTTATGCTCATATTAGATTGTAAATATAAATTGACTAGGTAAATTATATACTTACACGACGAATGAACCAGGAAACAAACTCCCTATGAACTTTTTTATCTATCTCAGAAGACGATCGGGTTCTACTTCGTAAGCTATGTCTTACCCAATCTCTAAATTCTCTGTAAAAAAAATCTCAATCTCTAAATTTAATGATTCATATCCATTAGATAAATATTAATGTAACAGTAAAGTTTGGTGTACTCACTGAAGATAAGATTCGACTTCCGGACAATTTATTAAGACATGCCGATGGGCTTGCAATTTTTCTCGGGGAGAAAGGGTGAAATACTCGAACCCACCAACTGGCCTTCCTACTTGTGGAAACAATGTACTCCCTACTGACGTCGCCACATCAGGTCGATCGTCGACCCGAATAGGACGATTGAACAATGTTTCTACACCCTCCAAATACCTTGAACAAAATATTAAAACTTCTTCAGCAACACATGCCTCGGCTATTGAGCCCTCTGGCCTTGCTTTATTTCGGACGAAAGACTTAAGCTTACCCAAGTATCTGTACAACATATATACGTTAAACCAGGTATGAAAAATTGATAATAAAAAAACATAAACAAGATAAAATAGATTTGAATTTTTAAATTCTTGTACCTTTCAATAGGATACATCCAACAATATTGAACTGGTCCGCCTAACTTGACTTCTTGGACCAAGTGAACTGTTAAGTGTACCATTACTGTGAAGAAGGAAGGAGGAAATATCATCTCCATATGACACAGCGTCAGAACAATACGATTTTGAAGTTGATCAAGTTCACTGACATTTAAAGATCTGGAACAAATATGTCGAAAGAACGAACAGAACTCGATCAGAACTGCAGACACTTGCTGAGGAAGTGCCTTACTTATGGCAAACGGTAGTAGTTGTTCCATAAGAATATGACAATCATGAATTTTCAACCCACCAATCTTACGTTGTCTTAAATCAATGCATCTAGAAATATTACTACAATATCCGTCAGGCACAGAGGTATTTTTCAGTGTTTTGAGAAAGATATCTTTACCTGCATTTGTCAACGTGAACAAAGCAGGCGAATACTTACCATTCTCATCTGGCCAAAGCTCTGACCTAACACCTAACTCCTGTAAATCTCTTCGTGCATTGATGTGGTCTTTTGAACGGCCAGTGTCATTTAATAAAGTATACAGAATGTTGTCGCAGACATTTTTTTCGATATGCATCAAATCAAGATTATGCCGCAATAAATTGTTCGCCTAATATGGAAGTTCAAAGAATATACTCTTTTTTCGCCATTGTTGAGTCCCAGCTGCAACCCCACCGTGACTTCGGGACCTCTGTTCTTGACCTTCATGTTCTCCGTTCTTTCCGAATACAATGTTAATATCATTAATTTGTCTCAAAATATCTACACCGTTCAATTGCAGTGGAGGATTTCTTCTATCTTCTGTTCCATCAAACTTGTTACGGGCAAGCCAAAATTTGTGACCCGGATTTAGAAAACGACGATGTCCCATAAAACACCATTTTCGACTATGAGGAAGGCGCACAGGAGTTGAATCAAAATTACAGTGTGGACAAGCCAATCCAGTATGAGTATTCCAACCTGATAAACATCCAAGGCCAGGAAAATCACTGATTGTCCACATGAGAGCAGCATACATATTGAACATGTCACTGCTGAATGAATCGTAAGTCCGCACACCGTCGAACCATAGCTCCTTCAACTCTTCAATCAACGGTTGCAGAAATACGTCTATATCATTTCCCGGTGCCTTTCTACCAGGAATTATCATTGACAACATAAAAGAACTCTGCTTCATACACATCCAAGGCGGAAGATTGTAAGGGATCAGTACGACTGGCCATATGCTGTAACTTGTACTTAAATTTCCAAATGGATTGAAACCATCGGTAGCAAGGCCCAAACGCACATTTCTAGGATCGGTTGCAAATTGAGGATTTAATATGTCAAATTTCTTCCATGCCTCGGAGTCCTTCGGATGCCTCATCATACCGTCACTAATTGTGTTTGTGGAATGCCATCTCATATGTTCGGCAGTCTTAGAAGACATGAACAATCTTTGTAGCCGGGGCTTTAATGGAAAGTATCTGAGGACTTTATTAGCCACCTTCTTCCGCTTCTCCCCTTTTTTCCTCGGTTTCCACCTCGATGCACTGCACTTGTTACAAACATCTTTATTTTCATTTTCTCCCCATAATAGCATGCAATCATTTTTGCAGGCATGTATTTTTTTGTAGTTCAACCCCAACTTATTAATAATTTTTTTTGCCTCGTAAAACGAAGTTGGAATCTTTGCATCCAGAAAAACGTCAACCAATAGTTGCAGCATCATTGACATAGCCTTGTCGGATATCCCGCACAAACACTTGATGTGGTACAAATTCACCAGAAACGACAATTTGGAGTATTTGTCACACCCTTCATATAATGGTTCTTGCCCATCCTTTAGTAATTCAAAAAAATTTCTCGTGCCTTCGTCCATCCTTTCACCTGACGGTGGAACCGGCATATCAACAGAATCAACACTTTCATGTTCATGATGAATTTTAAATACTTCACGGACCATGTCCTGCACAGGGTCATTTCGGACGATTGGACGTTCTGGAACATCATGTAGTACTATTTGATGTCTTGTAGCAGGATCTTCTGTTACCCTTTCTCCATGCATACTCCAAAAATCGTAGCCTTGTGGAAAAGGCTTGACGATAAGGGTTGGCGCACAACCTCCGTAGCTTGCCATTTTTTAAATCTGCACTTTGGACATGGGCAGATTATTTGACCTTCCACACCCGAGTTAGCATTTGCAAAGTCTAAAAATCCTTGTAGACCTTCCAAATACTCTCGGGTGTGTCGAGGTTTATGGATCCAAGTCTTATCCATGACTGAAACCATTATGAAATCAAAAAAATTAATTAATAATTCACTAAATAATGTATTTTTAATGCATAACTTCATAATCTAACACCTTTTCGAGAATTAAATAATAAACCAATCAAAAAATTAATGATTTTTATTTCTATTTAACAATTTATCATTTCTACTAAATTTGTATACTTAAATTTAACTAATTATGTTTAAGTTAAAATAAATAGTACAAACACATGGCACTTTAACTGGAAGAGAAACTAAGACACTGTTTGGTTACTCAGTTTTCCGTTATCATTTTCAATGAAAACAGAAAATAGAGTAGAAAATCTGTTTGGTTAGAATTTTTAAAAATTATTACGTGAAAATGGAGTTCAAAATATCTGGTTTTATTAATAAAATCAAACTTATGTATTTTTAATTGGTTTTATGAATACTTTTGAGTTTCAATAAATGTGTTCTACATTTTGTTTGATGTTTTTTGTCTATAACTTTGATAAATAAATATTTTATGAATTACATTTTTTTCCACTATTATTTAGAAAACTCAGTAAACTTTCCAAAGGTGCAAAACACGATGAACTCTCATTTTTGTCTGTTTTCTTTGTTGTTTCAATTTTTTAAAAATTCAAACCAAACATGTTTTCATTGTTTTTATTTTTGAAAATACATTTTCACTTTGTAAACCAAACATGTTTTCTATATTTTAAAAATTTGAAAATGAAAACTATTTTTAAAAAATGAAAACTAAAAATGAAAATTGAAAATATTTTCTTAAACCAAACAGGCCCTAAATTATCATATTAACATTATTTCACGTTATTTTGTAATATTTAAGTTTAATTTTTTTGACATTAAAAGCTATATTTAAATCTACTATACAATATTTTGTACAATTTTCTGTTCACATGTCACTTTAACTGGAAGAAAAATTAAGTTATCATATTTAAAGTGTTTTACCTTATAATTATGAACATAAAATTCTAAGTTAATAATTATTACATTCTTCAAAAATAATAATTAATACTTATTTAATTATTCTAATTAACAAATATAAATATTAATTATTTTTTACTATTAATTTGTTTAAATTAACAACAGATAATTAACCTATATAACATAATACATCATTTTCTAAAAACATAATATAATTTCTAATAAAAGAAAAGTATAAACTATTTAAATAAAACATACAAATATATCAAAAAAAAATTCAAAATATTAAACATAATTAATATTAAAATACATACCTTATGTCGAAATCAACAACTTTGAATCACAACTGTCTGTATATAAATAAAATATCTACATACAAAGTTAAAAAACAAATAACGTACTTAATAAATTTAAAAAAATTTACAATTTAATTAAAAAATAATTTATAATAGTACAAATATATAAAAATTTACCTCAAACTAAGCAAATAAATTCAAAGCACCAAAATCACAAGAACCTTTGACAGAAAAAAATTCACAAGCGTTTGTAAGAAGAAATAGAGAGAAACTGAAGTTGCGTAATGAAAATGAAATAGGGAAGGCGAATATATAGGAAAAAGCGCGGTTTAACGACGGTTTTTAAAAACCGTCGTTAAACCATATTTTAACGACGGTTTGAAAAAAAATCGTCGTTAAATATGTTTTTAACGACGGTTTCCCCAAAAACCGTCGTCGGGTGGGAGCGTGGTATAACGACGGTTACATAAAGCATCGTTAAACCGGAGCAAATCCCTATAAACGGTCCAATTTCCGTAGGGTATTACGACGGTTATTTATGAACCGTCGTAAAACCGATCCATTTTTCGAGGAACGGTCGAATGTCCGTGGAATATAACGACAGTTCGATCAAACCGTCGTTATATAATGACGGTTTGTACAACGACAGTTCGATCAAATCGTCGTTATATAACGACGGTTTGATAAAAACCGTCGTTATGTCTCCTACTTTTACGACGATTTATTTAACCGTCGTTAAAGCCTGATGTAACGACGGTTTTTATAACCGTCGTTAAATAACCGTCGCTAAATCCCGCTTTTCTTGTAGTGACATATCATTGGTGCTTTGGCAATACGGCTATACAACAACAATAACAACAACTAAGTCTTTTTTTATTAGATGGGATCGGCTACATGAATCAAACAGCGTCACAGTGGTCTATCATAAATGAAATCAACTGCATTCGAGCTATACAGCGCGTTGTTTTCGAACAACGGCCTAATTTTAACATTATTGCACTCAGCAATACCGCTATACCATTGCCAAAAAATGTGCTCTTAATTTCAATGTGCAGTTATCATAAACAAAATCGGATATGACTATTCATTGTGGTAATTGAGAGCATTTTTCAAAAGTTTTATTCTGGACAATGACTAATATCCATAACTAATAATAGTATTCCTAACTAGAAATGCCAATTACCCGGGTAAAAAGCTGGGGTTCAAGACATCCACGATTCTGCTTGGACAATCAGGAAACTGCCACGTGGACCTTTCAGAACAAGGTTTGTCTCTAGTAGAGAATGTTGGGGCACGTTCCTCTAAGGAATTTACGAAGATTGGACAAACGAGTAGAGGTCAAAGGACAATTAGACAAACTTAGGATTATAGACAACTAAGTGGGGAATATAGACAAGAAGGATGTTAAAGAGAGCACTAAAAAGGAGGAAAGTCCGTAACAAATGATACAAGAGAACTTGGGACATGGTTGCTTGAAATCCTGCAGAAACGGAAAAATGCAAATGAACAGGAGGGAAGATGAAGGAAAGTGATCTAGTTAACAAAACCCAATGATCTTGGGCAAAATTGAAAATGACTAAAGGCTGCCTTTTTTCTTAAAATTTAATTGAATTTGCATCAATGAATTTAATTGAATTTTCTAGTCAATTCATTTTTTAGTTTGAAATAACTATTAAATTTAATAAAATTTAATTGAATTTGATTGTTTAGATTATTGTTTACAGTAATGGAATTAATTTAAGTAGTTGTTTTTAGTTTTTTACCAGGATATTCTTTTTTAATGTTACATCAAATAAATAATAAAAGTAAAAGGTTTTTTGTGGTAAAAAAAAATTTCAAAGTGAAACGGCCTTTATTTATTCTCTATGTTTATTTATAAATTTTTACTATTTAGAAAATATATTTATTTTGTGAAATTTTAAAAAATTTATATTTATTTTCAAATTTATTTGACATAGATTATTATAAATATTATTTAATTTTTGAGTTTGATCTTTTATAATTTTGATATTATTTTAATTTTATTCAATAATTATGATAAACTCATTTTAAAATTTAAAAAACGCCACTAGTTATTTTTGAGGAACACTTAACATATCTTTCAGATGATTATTACTTTTTTTTACTTATTTTAAGAAAAAAATTTCTAAATTCTACCAAATATATTTTCAGTCATGTTTACTGTTTTCAATAAATATAAAAAAAGACAAACTAAATAGATCCTTATTAAATTTGATGAAATTTGAAAATAATAATGGAATTCACATTTGCTTTAATTTTTAATTCCATTTTAAATTACATTATAAATAAATTTAAAAAATAAATTCGTTTCAATGGAATTTTTAACTTTTAAAACAAAAAATAATAAAATTATTTTTAAGCATTTTAAAATTTTCAATTAAATATATCTCCAAATAATTTAAGATATTTTTTTGGGTTATGGTTCATAACCTCCAATAAGAAAAAAAAAAGTTAAATAATAAAAGATGAATTTAAGATATTAAATTTAATTTAATTTTAAAAACGTATGCTTGTCACATATAAACCATCAATTTATTAAAAATATTTTAAATTTATTAACGAAATGTTGAAGTTTTCCCATCTCCCACCAAAGAAACATGTTGTGGCTTAGGAATTCTCGAATTTGTAACACAAGGAAAGTGGGATAATCGGCACTGAATGGTTGTCACACGTGACACATGGCCACTTGGATGAATAAGTAATTGCATTCTAGGAGCTAGGAAGGTAAAAAGTTGAAGGCATTTCTGGAACTACTTCTCCGATGACGATTACTAGTGGAAGCAGACAAGTCATTTCATGTCCTTAACTAGCGAATATAGGACTTCGCCTTGTGGACCTGAGCGAATATTGGCATTGCGTATATGTGTCGTAACACACACACAGCGTACGAAATGCCTGCATGTGCTGCAACAGCAGCTTTCACATATAAATAAATAAATAAATAAATAAATAAATAAATAAATAAATAAATATATATATATATATATATATATATATATATATATATATATATAATTTATTTATTAAATTTAAATAATTTTTAAATAAATTTAAATATATTGAATTTAACTTTTATTTAAAAAAAAGTCAAACTTTATTTTCTTTTAAAATTGATTTTATTTCATGAATTAAATTCAAGTAATTCATTTATTTTAGATATTGAGTTTAAAAAACATTATTCACACCCATAGTCAGGACACTTGTGATGCATTTTTTTATGTCAAGAAATAAAGTGTTTAGTAAAAGTAAAAATTGTCTTAAAAATTTAATAAATATTTTGATCGCCACGAGTTACTTCGATAAGATCGAATTTAATTTTTTGTCCAAAAATTAAAGGAAACTCTCACTTTAAAAGAAAACTCAATTATTATTTATCATAAAAAATCTTTGAATTACAAAAAAATAAAAAAAACCCTTATATAGTCAATCAATCATAAAACTAATAAAAAACTTTTAAAACTTATAATTGGACTTTTAATAGAATATGTCTTATATGGCCCAAATAATACTAGTTATTTGACCCAACTAAACTAACAAAAATAAACCCATAATTAAACTAATATTTGGACGGCATAAAGAATGGGCTCAAATTATATTAAATACTAATAATATCACAAAAGAAAACATATAACATAAAACTCATAATACATTTTTAATCCATGCAGATTTAGGCTAGTCATCTTCAAAATTCAACAAGCTCAATTTGGCCTCTGAGAATGTCCATCAATTCGGCCTCAAGCTTGTGCTTCAAGCTGCTCTCTTTAATGTCATCCTCAATGTTGCAAAGTGTGACCCACTTAATATCTTGACTTGACCTAACAATTTTCTCTTTAGCCTACACATCCAAGATTAAGCCCAATAAAGTTTCTTTGGCCCATTTTGCCTAACTCCTAATCATTGGACCGCTTATCCCTTACAAAGAATCTTGAGAACTGTTTGGAATAGGTTTGATAGTACTTTGATCTTCATCATTCCCTCCCTCCTCGAAAGGATTCATCCTCGAATCAAAGACATCACCTACATAAAATAAAGACAAGTTAGCAACATTGAATGTAGCATTAATATTGCTATACTCACTAAGTAAATCAATCTTATAGGTATTGTCATTGATTCGCTTAAAAGACTTGAGAAGGTCCATCTCCCCTAGGATGCAACTTAGACTTTCTCTGAGCCTGGAACCGCTCTTTGTGCATATGTACTCAAACCCAATCACCAGGTTCAAATACAATTTTAGTTTGGCTCTTATTGGCTTGCGTTGCATATTGCTCATTCTTCCTCTAAATGTTAGATCAAACCTTAGCATACAAATCCTTTACATATTTAGCCTTTTGCTTACCATCCAAATTAACAAACTCATTAGTAGACAAAGATAAAATATCCAAAGGTGTTAGAGGATTAAAGCCATAGACAATCTCAAAAGGACTATAAGTAATAGTAGAATACACAGATATATTGTAAACAAACTCAACATGTGATAAAACTTTTTTTCACTGTCTCAAGTTTTTAGACATAATAACACATAAAAGTGTAGTAAGTGTCCTATTAACTACCTCAATTTTCCCATCTGTTTGAGGGTGTGCAATAGTAGAAAATAGAAGTTTAGTTTCTAATCTACCTCATAAAATACGTCAAAAATGACTTAAAAACTTAACATCTCTATCATTTACTATTGTTCTAAGCAACCCATGTAAACACACTACTTCTTTAAAGAACAAATCAGCTATGTGTGTTGCATCATTGGTTTTAGCATATAAAATGAAATGAGCCATTTTGCTAAAACTATCAAAAACTACAAAAACACTATCTTTACTAGTTTAAGACCTCAGCAACCCTATCACAAAGTCTATAAAAATATCATGCCAAGGCTGTGTAAGTACAAGTAATGAAGTATAAAAACTATGTGGCATAACCTTAAACTTCTCTTGTTTATAAGCCACACATTTAGCACAAACTGAAATGACATCATGCTTCATGCGAGAACAATAAAAATGTTCACGCATAATTTTGAAGGTCTTATTCACTTCAAAATGTCCCATCAAACCTCCACAATGACTTTCCCTAATCAACAAGTCATGCATAAAACAATTAGGCACATAAAGTTTATTCTTTTTAAACAAGTAACCTTTATGTCTATAGAAACCATCAATATCACGCTTATCACAAGAATTCTAAGTAGATCCAAAATCAACATCATTAGCATACAAGTCTTTAATGTATTTAAAACTAAGTAACTTAGCATGTAAGGATTTCAATAATGCATATATTATAGACAATGCATCAGTTACCACATTTTTCTTTCGAATTCTAACCACTTAGCATGCCATTTATGCAACTTATCTTGGGACTTTAAGAATTTCAAGCTCTCATGACTGAATGGATAATGAACTCCCTTGGCCAAAGATAATGTTGCCAAATTTGCAAAGTCCTTATCAATGCATATAACTTCTTATCATAAGTAGGGTAGCTCAGTGCTACTCCCTTTAAGTTCTAACTGAAATATGCAATCGGTTTAGAATCGTGCATCAAAACAGCACCTATACCAACTCCAGAAGTATCACATGCAATTTCAAAAACTTTATCAAAGTTAGGTAATAACAACAAGGGTGCATTAGTCAAAAGATCCTTTAAAGTTTTAAAATACTTCTCATGCATATCATCCCATTTAAAGACAACATTCTTTTTAATAAGTTCATTTAGAGGTGCAGCAGTAGTACTAAAAATTCTTTACAAACCGCCTATAAAAAATTACTAAACCATGGAAACTTTTAACTTCATTAGCATTCATAGGTGTAGGCCAATCTCGATTTGCCTTAACCTTGTCCTCATCAACACTAATGCCATGAGAATTAACAACAAAACCCAAGAACACCATAGAATCAGAACAAAACGTGCACTTTTAATGTTAGTATACAATTTATGCTCCCTAAGCACATAAAAAATAGCACGTAAATGCAATACATATTCATCAAGATCTCGGCTATATACTAAAATATTATCAAAGTAAACTACCACAAATTTTTCAATAAAAATATGTAAGACATGGTTTATTAACCTCATAAAGGTACTGAGTGCATTGGACAACTCAAAGGGCATTACTAACCACTCATATAAACTATACTTAGTCTTAAAAGTAGTTTTCCACTTATCTCCCTCTTTCATGCAAATTTGATTGTACCCATTCTTTAAATCAATTTTAATAAAAACACTAGAACCATATAACTCATCAAGCATGTCATCTAATCTAAGAATTGGATGCCTATACTTTACAGTGATTTTGTTGATGGCTCTGCAATCTATGTACATGCACCAAGTTCTATCCTTCTTAGGCACAAGAATAATAGGTACTGAACAAGGACTAAGACTGCCTCACAAATCCTTTTTGAACTAGCTCATCTACTTGTCTTTAAATTTCCTTTGTCTCTTTAGGATTAGCTCGATAGGCAGGTTGGTTAGGGATATATGATCTAGGAATAAAGTCTTTCTGGTGCTCAATGCCTCTTAAAGGTGGTAGTCCATGTGAAATCTCCTCAGGAAAAACATCAATGAATTCTTGTATTAAAAACACAACCATACTAGGCAAAGAAAGGTTAGGAGTGTTAGTAAAATAAATATCCTTATACATAAGCACAAGGAGGTTCAGTTTGCACACCAAATCACTCTTCACCTCACTTTTTAGTGCAAAAACACTCATTCTTTTATCTTTCTCTTTCTCTAACTGACAACTCTCTTTTTTTGCTCATATGTTTCAACCTTTCTCTCTCTCTCTCTTTTCTCTCACACTCAATTTTGACCTTACTCTCTTTCTTCTCTGATGGAGATCAAGGTACTGTCAAAGCTACTATAAACCGTTCCCAAGATCCTTTGTAAGGGATAGGTGGTCCAATGACTAGGAACAGGGCGAAGCGGGCCAAAGAAGCTTTACTGGGCTTGATCTTGGATGTGCAAGTTAAAGAGGAAGTTGTTGGGCCAAGTCAAGAAATCAAGTGGGCCACACTTTTTAGCCTTGAGGATTGCATTAAAGAGGGCAATTCGGAGGCCCAATAAAGTTTGTTGGATCTTGAAGATAACTAGCTCAAATCTGCATTGATTTAAAGATGTATTATGGGCTTTAGTTTAAATATTTTATTTTGGATATTATTAGTATTTGGGTCCATTCTTTATGCAGCTCAAATAGTAGTTTAATTATGGACTTATTTTTTGTTAGTTTAGTTGGGCCAATTAACTAGTGTTATTTAGGCCTTATTCAATTAGAAGTCCAATTAGGAGTTTAAGGCCTTCTGGCTTTCCTACTAGGGTTAGGTTTGATTGTCTATATAAGAGTTCTTTAAGTTCATGTATTGGATTCAGATTTTGATGATTAATAAAGATTGAGTTTTCTCCTAAAGTGAATATGAGGCTGGATAACCTTTATTCACCATCCTAGCCTAAGCTTACCAAACAGTTTGGGTTTGATGAGGGAGAAGGGGAATATTCATATAGTGAAGCATTCGGGTCAAGAAAGGAAAGGAGGATAGCTCCTAGGCTTGATAGTGGCTTAGGAAACATAAAAATGACTATTCCTACATTCCAAGGTAAGGGTGATCCTGAACTTTACTTAGAGTCGGAGATGAAGGTAGAACATATGTTTGAGTGTCATGATTATACTGAGGAGAAAAAGGTGAAGCTAGCTGCTGTGGAGTTTACTGACTATGCTAGTATTTGGTGGGATCAATTAGCAATTAATAGGCAGAGAAGTGGTGAGAGGCCTATTCGGTCATGGGAAGAGATGAAAGTTGTGATGAGAAAACGGTTTGTTCCTAGCCATTACTATATAGACTTGTTCCAAAAATTACAAAATCTGCATCAAGGATCTATGAATGTAGAGGATTACTACAATGAGATGGAGATGGCCATGATGAAAGCTAATATTGAAGAGGATAGAGAGGCTACAATAGCAAGGTTTATAGGTGGTTTGAGGAAAGAAATTGCAGATGTAGTAGATATGCACCATTATGTAGAGATGGAGGATTTACTACATAAAGCAATTAAAGTTGAGAAGCAGTTAAATGTTAGAACATCTTCTAAATTTGGCTCAATTCCTAAAACTCCATGGAAGCCAAATTGGCAAGATAACCATAAGGCTGCTACTAGGCCGAAGGAAGAGAGCAAGGGGAGGAATTCAATTACAGCCCCTAATCCCAAGGCTAAGAATGATACTTCTAATTCCTTTAGAGCACGAGATACAAAATTTTTTAGATGTCACGGGTTGGGGCATATTGCATCACAGTGTCTTAACAAGAGAGCCATTGTTCTTCTTGATGATGGAGGCATAGAAAGTGAGCATTCAAGTGATGATGAAATGCCACCATTGTAGGATTGCAGTGACATGGAGATTGGTAAACCAGTGCATGGAGAAGTATTAGTTACTCGACGTGCTCTTAATATGCAACCTAATGATGATGTTGATGATGAACAACGTGAGCACATCTTCCAAACTAGGTGCCACGTGAATAACAAGGTATGTAGCTTGATTATTGATAGTGAGAGTTGCACTAATGTAGCTAGTACCTTGATGGTTGATAAATTGGCTCTACCCATATTGAAACATCCTAAGCCATATAGGCTAAGATGGTTAAATGATAGGGGAGATATATGGGTGACCAATCAGGTTCGCATATCTTTTTCTATTGGTAACTACAAAGATGAGGTGCTTTGTGATGTAGTACCAATGCATGTTGGACACTTACTACACTTTTACGTGCTATTATGTCAAAAAATTTGAAACATTGGGAAAGAGCTTTACCATATGTTGAGTTTGCTTACAATAGATCTATGCATTCTACTACTGCTTATAGTCCTGGTGATTGCATGCTAAAGTTCGAGCTAACATTGAGAGGAAGAATAAGCAATATGCAACGCAAGCCAACAAGAGCCGAACAAAAATTGTATTTGAACCTGGTGATTGGGTTTGGGTACATATGCGCAAAGAGAGGTTTCCAGTTCAGAGAAAGTCTAAGTTACATCCTAGAGGAGATGGACCTTTTCAAGTCTTGGAGCGAATCAATGACAATACCTATAAGATTGATTTACCTAGTGAGTATGGCAACATTAGTGCTAAATTCAATGTTGCTGACTTGTTTTTACTTGTTGTAGGTGATGCTTTTGATTCGAGGACGAATCCTTTCAAGGAGGGAGGGAATGATGGAGATCAAGGTGCTATCAAAGCTACTATAAACTGTTCCCAAGATCCTTTGCAAGGGATAGGCGGTCCAATGACTAGGAGCAGGGCAAAGCGGGCCAAAGAAGCTTTACTAGGCTTGATCTTGGATGTGCAAGCTAAAGAGGAAGTTGTTGGGCCAAGTCAAGACATCAAGTGGACCACACTTTGCAGCCTTGAGGATTGTATTAAAGAGGGCAATTCGGAGGCCCAATAAAGTTTGTTGGATCTTGAAGATAACTAGCTCAAATCTGCATTGATTTAAAGATGTATTATGGGCTTTAGTTTAAATGTTTTATTTTGGATATTATTAGTATTTGGGTCCATTCTTTATGCAGCCCAAATAGTAGTTTAATTATGGATTTATTTTTTGTTAGTTTAGTTGGGCCAATTAACTAGTGTTATTTAGGTCTTATTCAATTAGAATTTCAATTAGGAGTTTAAGGCCTTCTTGCTTTCCTACTAGGGTTAGGTTTGATTGTCTATATAAGAGTTCTTTAAGTTCATGTATTGGATTCAGATTTTGATGATTAATAAAGATTGAGTTTTCTCTTAAAGTGAGAGCTTCCCTTAGTTCTTGGGCAAAGAACTGAATCCGATCTTATCGAGGCAACTCGTGGCAATCAAACATCCGTTGAATTTTCAAGACAATCCTTACTTTCGCCAAACACTACATTTCTTGGTATAGAGGAACACATCATTCTCTTTTTCTTTTGTTTCTCTCAACTTACACTATTTTGTATATCGATTCTTGTAGCCATCATAATTGAACTTTCTATCAAATTTTTATGGACGTCCCAACAAGAAGTGTCTAGCATGCATTGGTACTCCCATTGTTAATAATCAAGCTACATACCTTGTTATTCACGTGGCACCTAGTCTGGAAGATGTGCTTACGCTATTCATTATCAACATCATCATTAGGCTGCATATTAAGAGTACATCAAGTAGCCAATACTTCTCCATGCATTGGTTCACCAATCTCCATATCAGTGGAATCCTCTAATGGTGGCATTTTATCATCACTAGAATGCTCACTCTCTATGCCTCCATTATCAAGAAGAATAATGGATCTCTTGTTAGGACACTATGATGCAATATGTCCCAACCTATGACATCTAAAATATTTTGTATCTCGTGCTTTATAGGAAGTAAAAGTATCATCCTTAGCCTTGGGATTAGGGGCTATAACTGAATTCTCCCCTTGCCTTCTTCTTTCAGCCTAGTAGTATCCTTACGGTTGTCTTGCCAATTCTGCTTCCATGGAGTTTTAAGAATGGACCCAAATTTAGAAGATGCTCTAACCTTTAACTGCTTCTCAACTTTAATTGCTTTATGCATTAGATCCTCCATCTCCACATAACAGTGTATATCCACTATATCTGTAATTTCTTTCCTCAAACTGCCTATAAACCTTACCATTGTAGCCTCCTTATCCTCTTTAATATTAGCTTTTATCATGGCCATCTCCACTTCATTATAGTAATCCTTTACACTCATAGATCCTTGATGCAGATTTTGTAGTTTTCTGAACAAGTTTTTATAGTAATGACTACGAATAAATCATTTTCTCATCACAATCTTTATCTCTTCCCATTACCGAATGAGTCATTCATCACTTCTCCACCTATTAATTGCTAACTGATCCCACCAAATACTAACATAGCCAATAAACTCCACAGCAACTAGCTTCACCTTTTTCTCCTCAGTATATGTATGGTACTCAAACACATGTTTCACCTTCCTCTCCCACTCTAAGTAAATTTCAGGGCCACTTTTACCTTAGAATATAGGAATAGTCATTTTGATGCTTCCCAAGCCACTATCACACCTAGGAGTTGTCCTCATTTCTTTTCTTGACCCGAATCCTTCGTAATCTGAATCTTTCCCTTCTTCCTCATCAAACCCAAGCTGTTTGCTAGGTTTAGGCTTGGATGGTGACTCAAAGTTATCCTGTCTCATATTTAACAACTTAAGCTGCTCTTGAACTGCCTTCATGAAGAGTTTAAGGTGAATTTTAGGTTAACTCTTTCACTGCTCATATCTGTCTCACAAATCTCACGTGTTTGCACTCAATTTTACTCTTTTTCCCTTAAATCTCTTAAATAAGAACTTGATCAACAAGCTTATCAAAGGAAACAAGTAAATTAAGAATGATAAGAACAAAATTTTATATGATGACAACCCTAGGAACTGAATTTGAGAAAATGAGGGGTAATAGAACCTGTATGATATTTTTCGGCTTCCTTCTTTTTTTTTAATGAACTTTTGCTCACTTTTCTTAAGCAAATTTCTACTCTCTCTTTTTTTCCAATTTTTTTGGAAGAAGAAACGAAATGAGAGTAGGAATAATACTCTCTTTTTTGTCGAAGGAATTATACTATAAGTAGGAAAAAGAAGTGAACTAGAAGTAGGACTCTCTCTTCTTATTTTTTTGTTGTTGAAGGAATTAGATTATAAGTAGAAAAAAAATTAACTAGAATTAGAACTCTAATCTGACCTAAAGAAAGGTAAAAGAAGAAGAATAACTATAGAACACACATAGAAGAAGAAAAGATAGGACGCCAACCAAATTTCAAGGAGTCAGAGCTTTGATATCAAATGACACATTTCCTTATGCCAAGAAATGGAGTGTTTGGTGGAAGTAAGGATCGTCTTGAAAATTTAATGGATGTTTTGATTGCCACGAATTATCTCGATAAGATCGGATTTAATTCTTTACCCAAGGACTAAGGAAAGCCGAGCTTTAGGATAAAACTCAATTATTATTCATCATAAAAAACCTCTGAATTACAAGAATATAAAAAACCCTTATATAGTGAGACAATCTTAAAACTAATACGAAACCCTTAAAACTTCTAATTGGACTTTCAATAGAATATGCCCTATATGGCCCAAACAAAACTAGTTATTTAGCCTAACTAAACTAACAAAAATAAATTCATAATTAAAATAATAATTGGCTAGCATAAAGAATGGGCCCAAATTACATTAAATACTAATAATATCCCAAAAGAAAGTATATAACATAAAGTCCATAATACATCTTTAGTCCATGCAGATTTAGGATAGTTGTCTTCAAGATCCAACAAGTATTATTTGGCCTTTAAGAATGCCCATCTATTCGGCCTTAATCTTATACTCTAAGCTGCCCTCTTTAATGCTATCCTCAAGGTTTCAAAGTGTGACGCACTTAATGTATTGACTTGGCCCAATAATTTTCTCTTTAGTCTATACATCCAAGATCAAGTCCAATAAAGTTTCTTTGGCCCGCTTTGCCTTACTCCTAGTCATTGGACCGCCTATCCCTTGCAAAGTATTTTGGGAACAGTTTGAAATAGGTTTGATAGCACATTGATCTCCATTAACTTGGTTGAGTCTACTTAAGGTAGAAAATTCATTTAACCTAAACTAACTCTTGATTCAATTGTTTTTTTCTTGTTTAGAAAAATATCATATGAAATTTTAATTTTTGTGAGAGAGATAATGCTTATTTATTTATAAAACATAAATATTGTTTCTAGTATATAATTGCTAGTTCACAGGTTTATATATATATATATATATATATATATATATATATAAGGAAGAATAGATTTGTATATAAAATGTTTTTGTTACATCCTTTATTATTATACCATATCTAGTAGCTTGAGCCAACTATCAAGTTTAATCTCCAATATTTTGAAGTTGGGTATTTATGTCCGGCCCTTATACACAACACAAAGCAACTTGGTATGCAAAACTCAACAATTTGTCTAAACCCGGACCAAACTCAATAAAAAAATCATTTCAGTAAGATTGATTCAAGTTAATGAATTTGAATGGGTGGCATTTTCTTGAAAGCAAAAGTTTGCTTGGGTAGCTTGAGTTTGATTTTCAAAATCTATTATGACTTGCCCCACCAAATACATTGTAAAAAAACATAATTACCGTCTAATTCTAGATCATTTTAACTTTTACTCTTACCTTACTCAATATCTTTACCTTCTAAGTTCTTCTAGAGCACTATGATAGTGAGGTTATTCTTTAGTCTTCAAACGTTGTCATTGAATCTCTCCTATCTCTTCTTCATTCTCACTATGAATTTTTTTGTT